>VDFB02281492.1:806840683-807317147 GCA_007258455.2 Sequoia sempervirens
GAGAGATAATATTTAAATATCTTATATATTAGTAATATATATATTAACTAAAATATAGAAATTTAATATTTAAACATATTATACCAAATAATATAATATATTATATATTATATAGTTTTGTAAGAGATTATATATATTAAATTATAAATAATATTGTATATTCTAAACTAGATATATTAACATAAACTATAAACTATACACTATTTAAAAATCATATATATAAACCAAATCATATATTATAAACTAAATATATTAAAATAAACTATAAACTACAAATGAGATATATTGAATATGTTATAAAGTCTTGAAATTTTTTAAAATGCTATGTTAACAAATCGGATATCCGATTCAAATCGGATATCCGATTTAAATCGGATATCCGATATCGGATATCTGACACAAAATTCATTGCCTAGGGAATAGGCTCGGGTTTGCTTTGGTTTTTGGTTAGGAGATACCAATCTTAAAAAGTCAACACAAAAAACGTGTTTAACAGCTTACTTTGTTTTTTCGGACTTCGCCCATGTGGCTGACAACTTTATTTTTAGCCAAAATTGATAAAATGAAAAGGGTTTGTAGAGGAGATTCTCAGCTTTTTGCCAATATAAATTATGTTTTATTTTGAATTTAGTAGATTATTATTATTTATTTTCTACTAGAATTATGACAAAAGTCCTGATTGATAGGCTGATTGCAAAACATTTATAACTTTCAAACGGTATCATATTTTTTGAATCCAAAACATGCGTCACATTCTATGCTTTGCATACTATAGGATTAAAAAAAAAATTGAATTTCATGAAATTTTGACCAAGTTAAGGTGGTCGACATACGAAGTTTTTATATTTTTAAAAAGTTGTAATAAAAAATTCATAATTAATTATTTACTTGGAAAAAATTACAAAAATATAAGCGTACATCCGGACATGAGTCTCACTTATATCTAAAATCTCATAAAAAAATATTATCATTTTATTATGGTTAGGTTATTGACAGACCCACTTCTTATTTTTTCCTGAAATTTAAGTAATATGCATTGAAATTTCAAATTTTCACCAAATAGATTTTGTTTCTAAAAAGTTAAACCTAGTAGTTTAGAAACTACATTCAATTTCCCACAGATTCTATTCTTACATATTTTTGAAATAATATAGATAACTTATTCAAATTTTTACGTCAAGTTGCCTAACTCTGATTTTTCTGAATTTTCATTGCCACTTAAGGGGGCTGTTTGGCATACCATGATCCTGCACATACCCAGATGTAAACACATGGATTGTGAAAAGTCATAAGTTGTAAATGAGAGAAGTTGGAAAATTTTAACTTGAAAAAATAGTTGAGAACCATTGGTACATGTTTAAATAAGCCTTGGAGGGTTGAATCCAAGGTGGGAGATGGTGGTTATTGAAAATCTTGAAGTTGGATTAATAAAATATTTTCTATTTTTTGCATTTTGTAATGTTTTTCCCTGTTCTGATGAATGGTATAAACATGTACGGTCATTTCATATAGTGATACTAGTTTGAAATGAAATATAATTGAATCTAATTTCTACTAATTTTTGTTGCAATCAATTTCATTGTGTTTTGAGGGAGTTGTGTCCATTTTACTGCAAACAAGTCTGAAACCCTTGTTAGGGAAAAATGAGTAAACAAACCAAATTTTGAAGGGTTTTGTACAAAGTGACCACCCCTGATTTTAAGGTAGGTTGTATAAAGCCAAATTTTGTATCTGAAACTATGTTTATATTCTTGATATCATTTCTACACTAAAAATATGGCTGAAAGACTGCAATTTGCTGCTACTAAGTTTGTTCAAGTAATTAGGCCTAGAGACTAGGAAATTCAATTTTAAGCCATTTCCTTCCAAAAAAGCTATACTTGGAATCTAGATGTGTTTGTAAATGGTGAAAAGGGTACTCAAAAATTCCTTTATAGTTTGAGTTTGAGGTCTACATAAAAATTTGTGATGAAAAAACCAATTAGGAAGTACTACTAGGATGAATGAAGACTAGTGGGTCAATACCCACCATTGAATGTTTGGAAGCTTGAAATTTTGGTTGATTGAGATTAGTTTGGATTTGTACACCCCTACTCTATATAAAATTGGTATTAGAGCCTGATGATCTAGGAAAGATAATTTTTTGGAGTTTATGTGTTATTTTTTTACAGGTTGAAGCAAGAACCTAGATGCCAAACAACTAGGCTAGGGAAAAGAAAGAGGCCTGAGGTGAGGTATCATGAATAAAAAGAAGAAGCAAGGTGGAATAGACTTTCTTGAGAAAGATGAATGAAATAGTTGACGAGAAAAGTCTATGGAGACTTGCATAGTACAGAGGTAACAAGCAAGAATTCATTGGTGAGAAAAGAGAAAAGTGAGATGAAGAAGAAAAATGAGAAGGAAAAATAGATAAAAGTGCAGTAAGAGATAATAAAGTTGAGGTAAGCCTTGGAACAACTGGAAAAAGTTAAAGAAAGAATGCAAGAAAGAATGGAACTTTAGATGCAACAATTACTTAAGAAAGCAAACTAAGAAAATGGTTGGCATTGGCCAATAAGGAAGAAGGTTAAATGGCCTATCAAGAAGATTATTTTGAAGAAGAGAAGGCAAGAGAGGATAACAAGACCAGACATTGGGGATTCTTTATTGATGAAGGAAGAGAAAAAGCCATATGAGAAAGAGGAAGAGGTAGGCAATGCAATGTTAAGTAACCCTAGGATTGTTTTAACATCAACAAGCATTGAAGATTTTCCTTGGGAAGGTTAGGATGTCTTGAAGGATCATGTAGACATAATGGTTGATAAAATTTCTGACTTTTTTCTTCCAAGAAGAGATGCTAGTCACTATTTAGCTTACGTTCTAGGGGTTGATTTTTCATACACAACAACCTATGACAAACAAAATGAAGAATGTGATGTGTCTAAAGAAAGGAATGGTGTCAACACTAATGATGCACTTGTTTGGGAGGTTGTCAATGAAGGGAATTTGGATGCTATAGGCAATAGGATTGTTAGGAAATAGATTGCAAAGTTAAGCAAGCAATGTTTGAAGGGAAAAGAAGGTATGCAGTAGCATAATGACCAAACTAAGTTGCAAATGGAAGATGGACAGTTAGAAAAACATCTACTACAAGTGGAGCATCAAAAGAGAGTTACAGATGTCAGTGATTGTAATGCTAAATGTACTAAGGTTTATTTTGATTTAATTCTTTTAAAAAAGGATAATAACAGTGATCAAGAACCCAAGCTTGATGACATAATGGTTAGAGACAAAGGAAAAAGATAAAGTTCTCTTGATGAGATTACAAACTTGAGAGATAAGAAACCTAAGGTGAAAATGAAACAAGCCATTGCAGGAGAGAAAGGTACTATTGGCATATATGAAATCCATCAAGGAAAAATGGGTAAGTTACAAGGTAGAGATGCAGATGGGGGACAAGCTTATATTGACAAGTTCAAATACCTTTGCCAAGTTTTCAAGAAACTACAGTGAAGATGAAGCAAGCATGGGACTGTTTCAAAGAAGACAATGTGTAGGGATTTAAGGAGATTAGACTAGAGATTTCAAACATGGTTCTCATGATGCTTCCTTCTATTCCAGTGGAGCTTGAATCTTTTTTTCCCCAGGAGTATGGTGTAGGGCCACCCTCAAGTATCATGCCTCCAATAGGAAAAAGTGTCATTTTGTTTTTCTCTTTGTGGTTTTCCCATGTAATAAGGTATAGAAATACAATTTCATGTCTTTTGGGGTCCAATTAGTGGTCTTGGTTGTTGGTTAGATTCTAGATGCAAAACTTGTAAAAAGTTGCAGAAATGTTGTCAAAGTTGTAAACACATGGATGTGAAGAGTCATAAGTTGTAAATGAGGGAAGTTGGATAGTTGTAACTCAAAAAAATAATTAATAACTATTGGTACATGTTTAAATAATCCTTAGAGGGTTGAATCCAAGGTGGGAGATGGTGGTTATTGCAAATCTTGAACTTGGATTAATAAAACATTTTTTGTTTTCTGCATTTTTGCAACATTTTTCCCTATTTTGAGGAATGGTACATACCTATATGGTCATTTCATGGGATGAGACCAATTGGTAATGAAATATAATTGAATCTAATTTCTACTATTTTTTTTTCACTCAATTTCAATGTGTTTTGAGGGAGTTGTGTCCATTTTACTGCAAACAGGTCTGAAACCCTAGTTAGGGTAATAGTGAGCACACAAATCAATTTTTGAAGGGTTCCGGGAAAACTGACCACCCCTAATTTTGAGGTATGTTGTATAAAGCCCAAATGATTATTTGAAACAATGTTTATATTCTTGATATCAGGTATGCACTAAAAATTATGGCCAAAAAACCATAATTTGCTACTACCAAGTTTGTTCAAGCAATTGGGCCTAGAGACTAGGATAGTCAATTTTAAGCCCTTTCCTTCCAAAGAAACTATACCTGGAATCTACATATGTTAGTAAATGGTGAAAAGGGTACTCAAAAATGACTTTAGAGTTTGGGTTTAAGGCCAGTACAAAAATTTGTGATGGAAAAACCAATTAGGAAGTACTACTAGGATGAATGTAGACTAGTGGGTCAATACCCACCATTGAATGTTTGAAAGCTTGAAATTTTGGTTGATTGAGATTATTTTGGAGTTTTTCACCCCTTCTCTACATCATAAATGGTTCCTCATGACATTAAAATTTTATGAGCTCCTCGAGTTGTGATTGGAAATATAGTCCATGGATCTAGCATAATGGAGCTTTCTATTTTGTTAACATGAGCATTTGTACATGGCCAGCTAGCATAAAATTACTTGCTTGCTAGTGGATCCATGTATTTTATGAGTAAAAAAAAATAAAAGAGCTTGCTAGCCTTTTGAAACTCAAGATATTGAATGGAAACCTAGCATAATGAAACTTGTTATCCAATGGATATATGCAGCTCATGCATGATTTAGCATACTACAACTTGTTCATCCTTGTGAGGGAACCATCATCTCTAACATTATATTCATTAGAAGATGTTTGGTATTTGAGAAAAAATGTGAGACTAAGCTTTCTTTACCTCACCGAATCAAATCCTCTTTGTTGTACTAACCTTGTTTTTATGTCTTATTTTTATTGATGTGTATTTATTTATGTTTTCATTGTCTTTTATGTGTTTTTTTTTTTGCATTGTATTGTGCTTTCCTTGTTTCTTTTGTGTGTTTTCTTCATGTAATATCTTGTGTTTACTTTGTTTCTTCATTGTGTATGCTATGTATTTGTCATGTTGTATTTAAATTTATGTCTGTGTGTGTGTTCTTTTGTCTTTAAATTGTTGTGAACCATGGGATCTTGAACCTAGGAGCTAGTACATCCCATAGATTTAGTGTCATCCTACATCTCCATTATTTGTAAAAAGGAACCCTTATTAGTATATCATTACTTTAATGTGAGCATGAGCCTGAGTTCATACTATCACTAAAGTGGGGGATAAATTTATTGTCATAAATTGTCACCCTTGACAATTTTACACTAGGTTTAGTTCCCCCTATGTGTTTGGAAAAATCTACGCCATTAAATTTCTTGTTTTGTGGTCAATTTTGGGAATTCAAAATAAAATTGGGAATTATAATTTATTATTCCTTTAACAACACTAATAATCCAAAAATAGGTTAGGGCTAGGGAACCACTACCCTTTTCTAGCCTATTTTGGCCCAATTTTAAATATGTATTTGTTAGTATTTTAACATTTATAAATTTAAATTCATTTCTCAACTTTTGATAATTAATTTTGCAAGAAAACAAATAATTTAATATAAATACAACTCTTTTTCACCATTTAAATACCTAGGAAATTTGATTATCAATTAAGAATCCTAAAAATAAATCAAGAGGAGAATAAGAAGAATTTACAACACTTATTATCAATCAAGATTCATGTTTGCAATGTATCAAGTTCATGTGTGAGTTTTTTCACATGTTTTATGTTCATTTATTTTGTGACCACTAACACTTGTAGGACCTTCAATCAATTAACCAATTCTCCTTGTATGAGATGAGTATAATGACTTTAGTGTACATCAAGGAAAGAAGATCTAAGTGGTATGTTTGAGATTTTTTTTTTATCCATTTCCCTCTACCATACTGAGGGTAAGCACTCTTTACATTGTCATAGTTGATGTGGAGGTACAAACACCAAAATGAGGTTTGACTTTGGAAAGCTCCTATATGGCACAAACCTTTCTCCCCTCTCTTATGTGTAGGTGATATATTTGAATTGGATTTCAAAGATGATTAAAGACCTAATTATAACATCAAGAATTCAAGCCTCCCAAGTCCACAATTAGGGGAAGTGGAATTAATCATCAACAAACAAATCTCTAAAGTTGAGTCTAGGAAGGAAGAACCTATAGATTGTGACCATTTGAGACCTATTCATAGATTCTTGAGATCTACATTCTCTTATCTAAGGAACTAGCACTCTTATCCCAATAGTTTGAGCCCAAATTTACATGCCAAGCTCTTCTATCTCTTGACTCTTCTATTCTGTTATTTTTTTGTGTTTCAATTTTGCATTTCTCTATATTTACATAAGTTTTTTGTAGCTTCATAATTGAAATAGGTATACATTTTCATAATCAAATTGTTAGCATAGGTTTTTTAATATTTATTTTTCCTATACATTATTAAGAATACTTAGGTTAGAATAGATATGGTTTATGTGAGGACACATGGCGTAATCCATCGATTACATGTGTTTCTCTCACCCACACTTGGGTGGTTGAGTCTCACACCCTCTTTTGGTCTTTTATGCGACCTCACAAAACCACTCACCTATCTCTTTTTGAGTAGGTTATGCTACATGTTTGGCATTTTCCATGTAGGAATAACTCCCACCTAATTTAGTTATTGGGGAGTTATTACCCCTCTTGATATTATGTGCCCATATGCAGCTATATAATCAACACTCACCTCTACCTGCTATCTAGTTCAGGGTATGTGCAGGATCATGATGGGCCAAAAAGTGGTGATATGATGGGTATGTGCAGGGTATGTGGCTGGCAACCTTTTTTTTACCCAAAATTGATGAAACAAAAAGGGTTTTTAAAGGAGATTCTCAGCTTTCAACCAATATAAATTACGCTTTACTTTGAGTTTAATTAAAAAATATTATTCATTTTCTATTTGAATTACGACTAAAGTCTTGATTGATAGGCTAATTGAAAAAATCTATAGCTTTCAAATGGTTCACATTTTTTGAATTTGAAACATGTGTCACATTCTTTGCTTCGCATACTATAAGATTAAAAAGGAAAAAAGTGAATTTCATGAAGTTTTGACCAAGTTAAGGTGGTTAGACATACAAGTTTTTATACTTTTTAAAAGTTGTAATAAAAAATTCATAATTGTTTTTTTACTTGGAAAAAAATTACAAAAAATTATGCATCACATTGGGACATGAGTCTTCTACTTATATCTAAAATATTATAAAAAAATATTATCATTTTATTGTGGTTAGGGTGGTCAGACAGACACCTACTTCTTATTTTTTCCTTGAAATTTAAGTACTACTGCATTGAAATTTCAAATTTTCACCAAATAGAATTTAAAAAAAAAAAACCTAATAGTTTAGAAACTGCATTCAACTTGCTACAGATTCTATTCTTACATATTATTGAAATAATATAGATAAATTATTCAAATTTTTATGTCAAGTTAAATAACTCTGATTTTTCTGAATTTTTCACCACTTAAGGGCCTATTTTTTCCATGATGACCTTGCACATACCCTTCAGATGAGTTCATATCAAATCAGTCAATTCAAGGGAGTAATGATACATATTATATCATTTTGTGTGTGATAATGTCATCATTTGGTTATTGCACCATATTTTAGCAATCCATCCTCTTGTTGCTCTTGTGTAGAAGGATTATCTTGGTTTTGTAGGTAATCTTGGGTTCTAGAGTTCATTAGCAACTCTTACATGGTATTAGAGAGTTCAAACCTGCAAGCCTCTTCTTAAATTTGAGAGAGATTTAGTAGTGAGATTTTTCTAGGAGCATTTTGAGCCAAAATGAAATATGCCATCGAGTCTATAAGGCCCAAAAATCCCCATTTTCATGTATAATTTGTCCAATATGGAAAAAGTTGAATTTGGAGAAATTTTTTTTTTGCTTGGAGACCCCTTGCACACATATTGAGGTGGTGTCTTGATGGGAATCAATTTTAAGCCCCGAAAATAAAAATATTCTGCTTAGTGGAGCATATTCATATTTTTATGGGCTAGGGGATGTCAAATTTAATGCATTGGTTTGCTAACATCAACATCATCTTAGCATGATGTCAACACCCTTTTGAAAAATTGTATGCCCCTCTCTATTGGAATTTTGAGTTTTGCAGGAAAAATTCATGAGACTCTTTCTTAGCCATACAAGCTCCTTTTGGTGATAAATTTTTTGATTTGGGGTAGAATTTGGTGATCTTCATAGTGGTGCAATTATTTTCTGGTTTTGGTCCCTAGTTTTTTAAGAATTTGCAGATTTTCAAAGTGTTGCTAAGTAATCCTCATTTTTGGACCTTTTGAGGCTTTGTCCAGGCACATACAGTAACATTTTTTGGGTGAAAACTTTTTTAAAAGTGCATTTTTTTGTGTACTTCATAGTGGTGTGATCAGATTGATCCCATTCTGTAAGAAAATTGTACTTTTATGTGGCCTATATTGGGCATATGTAAAAATTGAAATCAAGACCACTTTACTTGTGTTGTGAGTGGAAATTGTATTCACACTGAATTATAAAGTGCCACAATTATATTTTTTAGGGGGGGATTATTGATTGAGTGAATTTGTGGGAGTATTCTTGTGGTGTTTTGATTGATTTCATTTCTTTTCTATGTGTTCTTACAATGGGAAAACATAACATTGAACTCGTAACTCCATATAATTATACATCATGCAAACAATCAGTATGGAATTATCTAAGGGGAAAAGGTTGCATAGGCTATGTAAAAGAATTTATTCCTGAACCTACTAATGCTGGTGCAAAAGCTCTATGGGAGATCAATTGTGAGAAAAATATTGGTTACATTTTTTCACTAGTCTCTTTTGATTTACAATTTCATCTCGAATCATGTAAGACACCTAAGGAGGATTGGGAGACTCTTAAAAACTTGTATGGTAAAATGGATAAGATTAAGGGTTATCAAATTGATAATTATTTGATGAATCTTGATCCAAAAAGTTTCAACCACATACAAGACTAAGCAACTAGGAACACAACTAAAGGATTGCAAGATTGATAAGGAGGATTTACAATTGATTCTGAATGTGTTATCCAAGCTTGGCCCTGAGTATTCTGTGTTTGTTTTTGGCTTTCACACCAATAGTATTTCTATGGGAACTACATGTGTTGTGCCTATATTTGATGCATTTTCAGATATTCTAATCCAAGAAGAAGCGAAGCTGATTCAAATGGGTCTCATCAAGGTTTCCAAGTCACAATCATTGGTGGCTAGTGAGCCTAAGGTACAAAAAGAATCAGAGCATCATGATTAGAAACAAAAGAAGAAAAAGAACAATCCACATAAAGAATATCAATTCTCTTTCTCAAAAGGGGAATCATCTAAGAAGGACAAGCCCACATGTGCACATTGCAAGAAATTTGGGCATGATGAACATCAATGTTATATAAAATAAATTAATGAGTGGAAGAATCTTTTAGAAAAGAATAAAATCAATTTTTCTTCAACTATGTCAAAGGATTCATCATCTTCTTCTAAACCAAAGTTAGAGAGACAAAAGGGGAAAGCACTTGTAGTGGAAAATTATGAGTCAAGGAGATGGATCCTTGATTCTAGAGATAGAATGTTGATGTTGGAAGGTCATAAAATCTTACATAAATCACTGTTGATGATCAATGGGACTCATACGCCACTGATGGCGAATTAGTGTTGCTTCCGGTAAACTTTGTTGAAACTAGTTTATGAGTGTCAGGAACTGAACTCTGATGAAATCACCTTTTCTAGCCTAATAGTGGGACTCATTCACCACTGATCAAAAATCAGTCCTCCTCCAAAATTCAACAAATTTTGAAGTCAACTCTGTGGGTCTAGATTTTCCCTTGTCTTCTTGTCAGGTTGAAGGAACCAAATCTGTAGAAAACATGTTGAATGTTGTCTCCAAGCATGAATTAGGGTTTAGTTGACTGGAATCACTTTGATGACTTTTTGACCACCTTTCAACACCTATTTCTTTGAAAAATATTCCTACAAGACCTGCAAACACACATGCAAAGAGGGGGAAAATGTTTAAGGGTTAAACTATAGGGATTTGCCTTGGTCAAATCCCACTTTGGTAATCAAAACCTTGATAAAGAAATGAAATGAAAACAAGGAAGGAATGATAAATAAAAAACATGAAAATGTTACCAACTCACCAAACCCTTGTTGTTGAAGTTTGAAGATATGTCAATGGTTGCTCCAAGATGCTTGATAATTGCTTGATTGAATGATGCTATGATGCTTGAATGAATGAGATTCAATGCAAGGATGAATGCTTGAATGAATTAAAAGTAAAATGGATAGGAAAACACTAATTTATACACACTTATGCCCCAATTACCTAAAAATACATCACAAACCAACATAAGGTCTTAATGAATAAAAACCCAAAGGAAATTTGAATTTATGTTGAATTTTGTGTCAAGAGGGACTCATTCACTGCCCATGGTGAATGGGTCCCACTCAAGGCTTGCATGTGGGTGTCAAGAAATAAGTTGCTTTTAATGTTGTTTATTCAGTTTATATTCCAAAATGCACTTAAATAATGCATGTAAGTACATAAAGAGGCCAAATAAAGCACAAGAAAGGTGTAATTAGTGGTGACAAGCCTAGAAAAGCATGAAAGTTTGTTACAAGACTTTACAACAATTTGAAATAGGACCTAATAAGGGATAAAAAGGGAATATTTAGATCAATTATAATAAGAAGAGTCTAGAAAAGTGTAGAAATGTGTTACAAAACTTCACAACATCTTCACAAGACATCATAATTTGAATATTCAAGACCTAATGTGAATGCATAAGTTACATTGCAACATTAAATTTAAACAAAATAAGCCAAAAATCATAGGAAAAAGGCCTAAATGGCCATGAAAATGTCAAAGATTCATTTTTCTATGGTACATGTACTCCCCACTTTAGTGAGAGAATGAACTTGCTTCAAACTCACACTAAAGTAATCATGCATATTGAGAGGGATCTAAATGCACTTATGCTAGAAACATGAGATAATAACGATAAAGAGGGATGGTCAAGCCCCTAAGATAAAGATCCCATGGAAAACTAAACATAAGAAAAAATGGAACACATGTGAAAGAGAGAAAGAGAAGGGAGAGGAAAAGGAAAAGTTAGATCGAGCTTTGATCATTTTTCTAGCTATTTGTGGATCAGATCTAGGTTTCTTTTTTGAAAAAGAAAATTCATACTCACTCTAGGGTGATGGAAATCATGGCTATCTGCTAGGTGAGAAGGCCCAAAAGGTGAGAAACATATGATCATCTAGTATGCACTCACAAACACATGGGTTGTTGTGGGGAAAGTTGTGTTGTAGAATGGGCTTCCTGCTCAACTCTATCAAAATTATAACTCCTAATAAATTTAAAAAGGTGCCACAAATAGAAAATGTTAATTTGTGCTTCATGAGACAAGAAAAGCTTCATATGCTTAGAACTCATGAACAAAAATGATGACACCATAGGCATGCAAGTTGCATCATGCAAGGTGGCCACGTGAATCCAAAATGCAAAATGAAAAATAAATGTTCAAATGAGTCTTGTTAAGTTCATGTGAGTTCTATAACTTAGGGAACATTATGTCTAATGTCTCCAAGAGAAGACCAATCAAACAATAGAATATTCACAACTTATGGGATGTAGTGCATCACATCAGGCCACCAAGAGGAATGTAACATGCTAAGATAGATCACACTTAGGAAGGACATTAAACCCAATGTCATCCACAAAGTGACAAATGCATCGTATGAAGTAACAAGGCTACATTAAGAACCAAGAAAGAATGCAAATGAAGAATGCCAATGTACACTCCCACTTTAAAGGAATTTCTACATACCGTTCTATGAGCAATTACTTTAAAGTATTGAATAAAAATGCAACAAGAAAACAAGACATGAGAGCCAACTTGGAAAGCCCCTATGCCAAGTCATATGTTTCCAAGTAAGGCTGCATCATGTGAAGGAAAAAGGAACAAAAGAAAGAGGGGTTTCCCTCAGAAAGAAACACACCAAACACATAAAGGATCTATGGATTCTGGGTCAATATGTTCATTATTGCAATGTTTTTATGAAAGAACTCAAAACTATCATCAATCCCCAAATACATAGAACTGGAGGAATGACACAAAGAGTGTTGGTATAATTAACTATTTAATTACATCTTCATAAGTTTACTTAGGCAATCTTTAATTCCTAAGTTATAGGATCTCATCTTTATCTTATCGAGCTATCTTTTTGCTCAAGATAAGATTTGGTTGTTGCATGCTTTCCTTTTATAAGCACGCCTCTTCTTGTAAATTTGTATCAATTAATCGTGAATCAATCTTGCATATTGATAGCAAGCATTCTCCCCATCATTCTCTCTCTTGTGGAAGTATTTTAGTCTAGCAACAGATTTCTGGAAATCTAACATGGTATCAGAGCGTCCAGGGTTGCGGACTCCTTCTCAAATCTGAGGGTTTTATTATTTTTGGCTTGAAGTTTTTGCTGGGTGCAGATTGGGGTTTTGATAACCTCACGATTGAGATCAGAAAGCTTCGCAGACGAATTTCGACTATAAATTCGCTTATATTGGATCTGTACAAAGTACAGTCAATATTGCCTGTCGGAGTTTTTTTTACAGGTCTTGTCGGCATATTCTATTGTCAGCTCATTTATTCTGCAAGATTTTATTGTGAAGCTTCGGGGAACCTTCCTATTCCGGTCACATCGTTCCGGAATCCACACTGTACTATCACAGTTTGTTGCTCCGTCAATGCCCGGTACCTATCATCGGCTAGTCTCATCGGCGGTACCTATTGTCAGCCTTGTCTCATCACTGATCGGCATCTCCTGGCGCTATCTCCGAGCTTTGTCTATGGTACATCATTGCATTCATTGGCTTGTATGAGCCTTCTTGCAGTCATCGGCATAAACCCTAGGTGCTCGGTGTACATCGGGTTCCTGATTGGTGTTCGGGCTTGTCACATCACTGCGCCAGATCTGATCTGCGGGTACCTTCTACTGTCCCATCATCGGCTGTACATTTTCTTAGTCGGGCTTTACTCAGTGGGTATGGCTCTGTGAATACAGTTCATCTGTTCTCACCGTCGGTATCTTCCATCCGCATTGGCTACATCCTTGTACACCAGTCAGTGGGCGGTTTCAATTCCGGCTGTTAGACCGTCGGTCCTGGTCACGGAAGTCACAGCCATCAAATCGTGGTCAGATCTACTTTCCTCGGCGCTCGGTTGTCTTTTCACCTGTCACATCAACTGCTGGTATAGACGGTACGAAGGTGGATCTCTCATTTGCACAGAGGTCACGTCAATCTGCGGACTTGTCAATTTTTTTAAATGAGAGGGTTTGCAATATAAACTTTGCTTTATATCAAGTTTGTTATTTATTAAATTTTTTTTATATTGCAATCTTTGAAGGCCGACAGTATTGTATTGGATTGCCCAGCAGTTTTTTTGAAATTTGCAAGCCCAAGGTCACATTGGTGACCGAATTGTAGCCCTCAGGTGCCGAAAATTTGCACTATTTTAGCCTTTCAGTGCTGTGTATTTGCCCCCAATTGCCTATTTATAGGCCTTTTTTTCATTTTATCATAACTTTTGCATACGGAGGCATTTTTTTAGAAACGAGATATCGTCGGAAAACTGGAAGAGTCAACTTTTCAGTGGTGTAGATATTTTGCAGGGATTTTGTAGTTTTGTGCCATATTTTCTAGGTTGAAGACAGATCTCCTTTTTTTTGGCTTTCAGAGCTCATATGTTTGTAAATGGGTGACTTAATTACTTTGGAGAATGGGAACTATAGGCAATGGAGTAATTTAATTCTCACTCATCTTGGTGAGAGAAATATATTGCCCTATTTGTTTAATATAGTTCCTTTTCCTAGCACAGGTGTTGAGTATTGCATTTGGAAAGGCTTTAGGGCTAGAGTCTTTAGAGTTATTTTTGAAAATGTAAATGATGACATTTTGGAGACACTTATTCACTTCGAATGTCCTCATGCTCTTTGGACTCACATTAAAGAGGTATATGGAGACCGTGATTCTTCTCCATCTCTTGAAGCTCCTCTTTCCAACTCACATGTGCTTGTTCATTCTTCAGAGTTGATAACCCATGATTGTGATCCTTTGGACAAGATTGCAGATGTTTCAGAGGTTTCTGATAGTCTTCCTGATTGGGATTCCTATTTGATAGACATTGCTTCTTTGTTTGTGGAGTCTCACATTTCAGATTTGGAGGACCAATTTGAGGGTTTATCTCTCTTATTTGATGATAGTCATGGGTCCACTATTATCACTTCATGTTTGTCTATGGAGTTTGTTCAAGATCAGTTTCCACTTGTTCCTGGTTTGTCACAGTTTGTTGTGATTGGGCATGTACCTGATTGGATTGTGGCATCATCTACATCATCCAAGAACTTGGCAACACATGAGCAAATTTCAGAGACACAATCTTCATACATATGGATTCCTCTTCCTTCTTCCTATCCAGAATGGGAATCATTCCTACAGTTGTACTTGGTGTATCTTCTTCCTAAGGGGAGAAACATTGTTTGTAGGCATTGGATTTTGTTTTGTCTTCAGACATTAACCATACTTGCAGGAGATCATACATCATGGGGGGGATATCTTATCTCATTACTTCCCTCTTATGGGGGGGGTAATTTATTGTATATTCATGATGGATGTAGTCCTTGGGGGGTAGCATTGAGTCCTCCATACATCATATTTACATTTTCATCATGCTTTTTTTTGTTTTCTCTCTTTTTGGAGAGGGGTTTTTTCCCATTGGGTTTTCCCCTTTTCTCTGCTTTATGAGAGATTGCATTTCATTTGTATCTATAAATGGGTACCTAACATGGCCTAGTTTCCGGGACCCATAGTAGTTTGCATTATAATCTTCTCCCTAAGTTGCACTTATGGGGGGGTGTTGGTGTAATTAACTATTTAATTACATCTTCATAAGTTTACTTAGGCAATCTTTAATTCCTAAGTTATAGGATCTCATCTTTATCTTATTGAGCTATCTTTTTGCTCAAGATAAGATTTGGTTGTTGCATGCTTGCCTTTTATAAGCAAGCCTCTTCTTGTACATTTGTATCAATTAGTCGTGAATCAATCTTGCATATTGATAGCAAGCATTCTCGCCATCATTCTCTCTCTTGTGGAAGTATTTTAGTCTAGCAACAGATTTATGGAAATCTAACAAAGAGAGTGAGAAAAAAGAAAAAGAAAGTTTGTTTTGAGTCAACATGGAAGAGACATTACAGTCTCAATGCTTTGCATCATCCCAAAAAAGAGAAACACAAGTGAAAAGAAGGTGAAATAAAATAAAAAGCTTTTGGGTCAACATGAAGGAGACATTTGGGTTTCAATGCCTTGCGTCATCCAAGAAAGGAAAACATAAGAAAAAGACTAAGTAAAAAGGAAAAGGGACCATTTGGGTCAACATGGAAGAGACATAGGGCATCTTCACACTTTGTGTCATCCCTAAAGGGAAAACAAAAAGTGGAAAAGAAAAGGACCTTTTGGGGCAACATGGAAGAGACATAGGGAATCTCAACACTTTGCGTCATCCCCAAAAGGAGAAACACAAAACAAAAGTGAAAAAGAAAAGGTGAAGTATGACATATAGAAGAATGGAGGTACAAATAGAGGAAGTGAAAAAAGAGAACACCAAAAACACATTACATGGGAAACATGATATGCACATAAAATCACACCAAAGGAAAGAAAAATTTAAAAAAAAAAAATGCAAAAAAAAGGGCTAGTTAAGGAAAATGCAAATTATCCATCTAACAAGTCATCCACCTCCCAATCATGTTCAATGTATTGTGAGGGAGGTTGACTGTCCAAATGGAGAATTGCAAGTGCCAAAATAGGGAAAGTACTAGGTTCCTCACTTGGTGAAGTAGATTTATCATGTAAGCTTATGGAGGAGGAAAATAAAGAATTTAGATCATTATGCACCTCTTAATCCATTTTAGAGATCTCCTAATCATCATCGTCATCATCAAGATTAATCACTATGGGTGGATGGATGGTAATTTCCAATGAAGGATGTATCAGGATTTGTGGTTATTGTATCAAATGGTTGTGTGGTGATGGTTGTAACAAACTATCTTGTGGTTGGTCAGGAGGAGGAGGGTAATCAGGTATTGCTTCTATCAAAGGTAGAGCTTGAGGTTCTTTGTTTTCTTTTATTTGTAACTAATGAGCAGGGAAATGGCAACAACACCTACACTCTCTAGGACCGTAGTTTCATTTGATTCTATGTTGAAGTTGTGTAGGTGTAGGAGCAGGTTGATCCACCATAGGATCCTTTTTTTCCCAAGGAGGAGGAGCAAAAGGAACCAAAGGAGACGGTTCAATCACTTTCTCTTTGGCTTTATAAACTTGTTTAATGCGAGGAGGCATGACAAAGTTGGTTTCATTATCTCTTGGGCATTTAGACAATGAAGGTGAAGTGTGTATTTTTGGTTGCTCATGAGGTTGCATTGTTTATTCAAGTTCAAATTTAGGTTGAAGCATTGTCTCATCTAGGATAGGAGTAGCGGAAGAGGAATAAGAAATGTGGTGAAGAGACAATTCGGCTATGTGTTTGGATTTGAACTTTTAATAGGAAATGAAAAAGAAATCTTTGTGGGGGGTGATGGGTTCCATAAGTTTAGACCAAAAGGCTTTCAAGGAAAAATTACCTTTAGAAGAAAATGGACTAAAACCACTATGGTGTATGGTAAATATTTCATTTTCAAGTGGAAACTTCAAACATTTGTGAACCAATGAAGGGACAACTTTCATCGAGTGAAGCCAAGGATGACCTAGCTTCAAACAAAATTGATCCGACTGTGGAATGATAGAGAATGTTACATCCAATGTTTTAGGTCCTATCTGTAATGGGAGTATGATCGGTCGAATCGTAGGGCATGCAAAAATAGTATGTGTTTTAATCCATGTTGTTGGTTTGTCATAATCATCTTGATAAAGATCATGTAATACTAAAAATTCTTTCGTGATCACATTCTCGCCATAGGTGGGATCTATTAATATCTCATTGGTGGGCTTATCATAGATGTGGTTGACTATGTAAAGAGGACCATTGGGAAGTTTTTTAAGTATATCATGAGAGGAAAAAGTAATATCAAGATATTTGTTAGTTGGCACCTTATGAGGGATAATTTTTATGGTTCACACAAATTCATCCATAGGATTAACATGGGTAACATTTAGAGGAAGATCAAGTTGTTTAGTATTTGTATCAACATTCATCACATTAGTGTTTGAAGCTTCACTAGCTTTGACAAATCAGACATTGTATTTAGGCATGGGGTTGGTAAAGACTTGAAAATATTGATTGGAGGGTGCAATGGACTTATTTCCCTAATCATTAACACCCGCAATGGATAGACGGCCATAATTAGTGAGATCTTGGACTATCTGTTTGAGATGATTGCATTGATCTGTGTCATGTCCATTTTGGAGATGAAAATGGAAATAGTCATTTAGTTTAAAGGTGTGGGGTAAAGGCTTGGTAGGATCAAGTGGTTTTACTGTAGGTAAATTGATCATTTATTGTTGTATCAGTTGATTAATTATGTTATGGAGGGTATTAGGTAAAGGGTTAAATTGTCTCTTTGGGTCCCCATAGCTAAAGGGCACAGTTGCTTTAGTGATGGATGCCTGATTATTAATGGGTTGAGTTGGTTGTGGAGGAGGGGGATTGAACGGTAAGAAGCTTTTATTTGGTTTTCTAAAGTTTTGTGAGTTGTTTTGGTTGATTTGTTCAAACTTCTTAGCTTGGCTAGAAGTGGATTTTGAATCATGACTAGTAACCGAGTTGTGGTAATCACAAAGGGCTATGCATAAATGCATGAAACAAGGAAATTTCATCATGGTAAACCTATCCTGAATGTGATTTTGCAAGTTTTCTATAAAAATATTTTGAAGATGTGAATTAGGAACCTTGACATCTACTTGAGCATACAATGACTAATAACATGAAATGAAATAAGTTATTTTTTCATCCACATTTTGTTTTCACCTCTTTAAATCATCCACTATCTTTTAGGGAGTCACATGGACTTGGAAATGACTTATAAAGGCATTGACAATTTCATTAAATGATCAAATTGAATGATTGGGTAAGTTTGAAAACCATTCAAAGTTAGTGTCCCTTAAAGTCCTAGGAAATAGTTTAGCTAACAGTTTATCCTTGTAGACATCTAAATTTAATCACTCCCATATGATTAAATTTACTCCCTTTTTGTCTATCATATTAAATATTAATTTATTAAATTAATATTACACCTTTTGTCTCATATCTGTAAAGTATTTAATTTAATAACTAAATGCTTTATCTTTCACCTTCTTCCTCTCTAAATTAAATAAATACACCAATTTATTTAATTTAGTCATTTTAATCTTTTTGATTAAAATCGATTTAAAATTCTTCATTCTCTCTCTCCTTGTCACATCCTCCATGATCTTGCTCTAATTTGAATTAATTTAATTAATTCATGATTATGATGTGCATCCTCTTAATCAAAGATTAATGGCATCCTCCTACATTTTCCACTTTCCTTTAATCTTCCATTAATTATTCTAGTCAAATATTTGCACAATCTTAACCAAGGTCATTAGCCATATTTAGCACCACCTTTTTAGTCAACCTTTGCATTTATCTCTTTTTAGCATTGACCCTCTTTCCCATGTGAATTTTTAATTCACATTTATTTATCCTAGATTCTTCTCTTCTCTATGTGAATTTTTAATTCACATTCTATCTTCCAAGGCTTCTAAAACCTTGGACTTGTCACATCATCCACATGTGACCAAGTCCCACCTTTTTGGAGCTCACCTTTTATCCTTTAGACTCTCCTAAGAATGTGAATTTTTAATTCACATTTATTTCTCCAACCACCTCCTTTTCCCATGGATATTTTTGAGGAATTCCAAAATTCCTCAAATGTCCCTTTCACTCTCACTTGGGGACAAGAAATTCCTTTTTGAAGAAATCTTCTCCTCCCTAAGGTACTTGGAAGGTACTTGTCCTTCCTCCACCTCATGTACCTTTTGGCCACCTCACTTACACCTCATCTCCTCTTAGCCACTTCACCATCCACATGTCAAGATGTGAGGGCTTGTGAGTTCTCAACCCACCATAGCCCTTCATCTTGACCTTGTTGGATGAATCTCAACCATTGAATTCTCTAGAGAATTCAAATTCTTCTATAAATACCCCTCCTCAAAGACATTTTCAACACTTTTTTATTTGAATAACCTTATGCTGCCAATTTGCATTCTCAAGCATTTGCTATCATTTAGCCATCCATTTAGTCATTTTGCATTGTCAATCTTGCATCTAGTAACATCAAAAGCCATCTAAGGAGCATATAAATTCATCTAAATCAAGGGCCAACCAAGGAGTCTTCAACAACAAGGAAGGTATAATCGATTTGCATTTTATTTCATCTATTTTCCTTGTTTTATCACTTTTTAGGCTAATCATTGAAGTGTTCTTAGTGTTTTATCATTTGCATGATATTTTGCACATTAAAATAGGGTAAAATTCCAAGGTACACATTTCTAGCATGCCCGGTGGGACCCACAAATGGGTTCTTGCATTTAACCTTCATTTTTGCCAAGTATTTTGCAGAAAAAGGTTGCAAAAAGGCAGTAGTGCCCTCTGTTTTACCGTAGAAAGGCAGAAGCGCCATCTGTTTTACTGTAGAAAGGTGGAAGCACCCCTATTTTACTGTAGAAAGGAAGAAGTGCCCTTTGTTTTACTTGAGAAAGGTGGAAGTGCCCCTGATTTTTCTGCAGAAAGGTGGCAATGTCCTCTTGTCTGCTACAGAAAGGCGGTCATGCCCTATATCTAAAAATTTGATTTTTTCTAACAGTTTGCTGCAGTTAGGTGTATATGTCATTTTACTTAAAAGATCTTTTTCTAACACTTTCTTGCAGTAGGGCATACAACTTTTCTTTTTCAAAAATCTGATAAAGTTTCCTATAGAGGGGTGGATACGTCCTTTCATTTTGAAAGGCTCTTTTCCTCTAACATTTTACTGCAGAAAGGTGGAAGCACCCTCTGTTTTACCCCAGAAAGGCATAAGCGCCCCTGTTTTACCACGAAAAGGTGGAAGCGTCCTCTATTTTACCGCAGAAAGGTGGAAGCACCCTCTATTTTACCGCACAAAGGCAGAAGCCCCCTCTATTTTACTGCAGAAAGGTGGAAGGGCCCCTGATTTTGCCATAGAAAGGCGGCATCGCCCCCTATTTTAGCACAGAAAGGCAGCTACGCCCCAAAACAACACAGTTTGGAAGCATATTATGGCGTAATCAACCAAGAACGGAGGATAAGATAGCTAACATTTACTTGCAGGGCCATCTATTTGATCAAATTTTTGGAAAATTATCCTTGTTGTGTGAACATAGTCTAATTAGGGGGAAGTAACCTTTATTGCTTGCTGTGTTTGTTTATTATTGTGTCACCCAAGGGGGCATTAATTTTTTTTCACTTTCTGCTTGCACTTCATGTGAGCTTGGGGAGTAGTTCGAAACAGTTAGTGTCTTCTTTCTAGTGGGACCTACTTGGGGATTTCATCACCCCAAGGGACGATTCCAACCACGCGTACTAGTGGGGTATATAA
Organism: Sequoia sempervirens; assembly: GCA_007258455.2. Taxonomy (NCBI): domain Eukaryota; kingdom Viridiplantae; phylum Streptophyta; class Pinopsida; order Cupressales; family Cupressaceae; genus Sequoia; species Sequoia sempervirens. The sequence continues at coordinate 806,861,592 of VDFB02281492.1, forward strand.
AAGGGGGAGAACGAAAGTTGTACCCCAATCCAATCACATCGTAATTGGTAGAGCGTCGAAGCTAGGGTGATACCTAGATAGACATGAAGAGTTGGTTCGAGCCTTTTAGTATCTCGCTGGGGTTCCCGACTCATGCTTGTGATGGGCTGGTGTTCATGGTTGTGCCTCACGTACTAAGAGTATATCGAGGACTCCCTAGAAGCCTTGTGCATCCTAGATTAAGACCTTTCCTGGCCATACCCTTAACATTAATCCTAGGATTGTGCTTGCTTGAAGTGTTTTCTTGTGAAAAACCCATGAAATCTTTGATACATTGGCCTTATTTTATCATTTTGGGTCCTTGCCATAGCCATTGCCATCAAAATCAAGCTCTGTTTTACTGCAGAAAGGTGGCAGCGCCCTCTGTTTTACTGCAGAAAGGTGGAAGCACCCCTGTTTTACCGCAGAAAGGTGAAAGCACCCCTATTTTACTGCAGAAAGGTGGAAGCACCCCTAATTTTGCTACAGAAAGGCAGAAGTGCCCCTGATTTACTGTAGAAAGTTGTCAACACCCCTGATTTACTACAGAGGGGCGGATTTTCCCTCCTGAACACCTAAAATTGCCCCATTTGGATCCGTTTAGCCTCTAAACCATCATTTAATCATTCCCAACCATTATCTCATCATCCCAAGCCTCTGTTTCATCACTTTAAGTCTCCCAAAAACTCTATTTGGTTAGTTTAAACCTCCATCTTATCATTCCAAATCTCTGTTTAACCATTCTAAATCCCCACTCATTCTCCACAATCATCTTCAATCCACCTGTTCATTCTAATTTTTTCATATTCCATTCAAAAGTCCATACCCTCACCTAACGAATATCATAATTTTACCATTTACATCACCAAACACCACTCATAACCAAACCACCTTAACCTTGTATTACAAAGTGGTTACCCAAATTGACCATAGCACTTGAATTTGATTATTAGTCTTTAACTTCAACCCCAATCAATTTTCTTCCATCTTGAGGTGAATTCGGTGTCGTAAGTTATCATCATTGGCCCAATCAATCCATTCTTATCTTAAGGTGGATTCGGTGCTGTAATCATCCTCTTAATCAATCAAAGCTCTAGGTCACTAAGGGTAACTTCCTTTGATTAAACTGAAGGTCTCTCTCACATCTTTCATCATCCAATCATACCCGTCCAATCATCCAAATCTATCAAAATCAATCATTCGATCAAATTACCCAATCAACCAAATCACATCCGTTTAACCAATGCTATCCTATTGATCTTAATAATCCAATCCAATTCAATCAAAATCCAATCTAGCCAATCAAAATCCAATCCCATCAAAATCTGATCCAATCCAATATATCTAAACAAAATCTGATCAAAATCCAAATCCCATCAAAATCACATCTCATCCAACTACAATCAAGTCTTTATAATCCACCCATAGCACATTTGCATGCCCGTTCAAACCAGGTCACAAGTTAAGAGACAAATGGAACAACAACAAGGTCAAAATCCCCAAGCGAACATGTCTCAAGACCTTAATAACAATACAAATCCCACCAATGGTGCAAATATTGCTCAAGATCCTAACAACGTTTCCCAAGATCCTCATAATGGTACTTCATCACACTCCAACACTGAAAATCAGAACAACTCACCACATGGTGAAGAGAGTACTTATGGCTAATCAACCTGAACTCACACTTGAGGAACATTTTAGTAATCCCGCCAATGTGCAAATGACTGACCATTTGTTCAAAAAACATTGGGAAGAAATTTTGGCCCACCTAATTGAGAAGGGTGTCAAACCCCCCTTGGGTGTTGACTTGTCCAAATGTAGGAGTTCCCCATCTAACATACTCCAAGGTTCACAAAATGCACCAGAAGGTTCATACTTCCCCAATGTTCCTCCAGTTGAGGGTTGGTATCAGCCTAAATTTGGCAATGCTATTCTCTATCAGGTTAACCATCCCCCACACACTTCAACCTCAGTTATGGGAGGTCCTCAAATGCATGATCCCAATAATCCTTTTGCCTATGGTATGCCACAAAATGTTCCACAACCTCTGCGATTAATGTTAACAACAAACCCTCTTTCGAATCAACCTACAGTCAACACTGGGAGCACCCCCTTTACCACATTGCCTCCACTTCCTGGGACCACACATATACCATCATCCTCATATACATCTCAACAACTTCACCAATCCAACATTTCGTCTCAATTACCTCCACAAGCCACATCCCAGCTGAACGTTCCGGGTGGTACCCAACAACCCCCTTTACAAAATGCTTCTATGCTACCTCAGCCATCTCATTAGCAACAACCTATACATAATACTTTGGCCTCTTCATAGCAACCACCCTACCAACCACAAGGCAATCCATCTCAACCTATTGCTTAGACCATATCCCCCTTTCTCGCATCCATTTTGCGTCCACAAGCTCAACCGCAACATGGCATCCCATCTCGACCCGTACAACAGTTGACATCACAACAACTCCCTCAACACTATTACTATCACAATCAGTAGCAACTTCACCAACAACCGCTTTATGTGACCTCCCAACAATCACAACAATACCTTCAACACCAACAAATAAATACGCAACATCCCATCCAAGCTCCTCAACAGCCCACCCCACACTTTTATCAAACAAATATGTACTATACCCCACAACAATGGCCCCCATATCCACAAAATCCCCTGTCTTGCCAACAAGGTATGTCATCATCCCACTATCCCAATCTGTATTTCAACAATCTGACACTCTCTCACCAAGATCCTTTATCATCCTATCATCAATATCCCCCCAGCCCGCCACTGGCCAACTCGGATCTGTTGGAAATCAAAGCGGCATTGAAAGACCTTCAAGCACGGATGAGTAAACAATCATTCAAATTTGAAGACATATGCCCATATCCATTTGATCCCTCCATCTCATTAATCCTATTTCCTAAACATTTTGAAATACCAAAGTTTGACAAATACAAGGGAAACAAAGACCCTAAGGCTCACTTGCAGGAATTTTACTCCCAATGTCAAGAGGTCATGCACAATGACAACTACCTCTTGTGCCTATTCCCATGAAGCCTGATAAGCCATGCCCTAGATTGGTTCATGACCCTCGAAAAAGGGTCCATAAAAAATTTTACAGACCTGTCAGAAAAATTTGTATCCTACTTCTCTTTCAATTTGAAGGACATGAACACCTTAGATCTCCTCAAAGAGAAACAACGTGAGGGGGAAACCTTTACTGGCTACCTACAAAGGTGGCATGCATTAGCAAGCCGAATGAAGACCCCTCTGAAAGAAAAAGAAATGGTCACTCTTTTCGTGGAAAACTCTCATCCTGACATGGCCCATAATTTTAGGTTACATTGTGTCACCACTTTCGCAGAGATAGTAGAAAAGGGACCCATCCTTGAACATGCCCTTATTGCCAAATGACACATCAAAATACATAGTCATGATAAAGAGAGGTCATTTGGCGATAAACCATGATTCTGGAACAAGAACAAGAATGCAGTGAATGATGGCGTAACAGACACTAAACATGTCCAAGTGGCTAATACATCCCAAAAACAACAATAGTCTATACCTAACACCATCTTTGTACCATAGGGGACACCTCACCCTCCTCAACAATTGAACTAGAACAATCAGGGGAACACCAAACGTCAGTATGCTCAATTAGGAGAACCTTTGAGTGTTGTCTTTAATAAGTTGTTAAAAATCAACTATCCCATCACGTACCCTGTCACCAAGCCATTTGACGAGTCCAAACCCAAGCCCGCATGGTTTAAGGAAAATGAGTATTGTGAGTTCCATAAAATCAAAGGACACTCTTTAAACAAGTGTTAGGGTCTGAAAAACTACGTCCAAGATCTCATTGATTGAGGTGATATCAAGGTTGACACTAGTCAAGCTTTGTCGTCCAATGCTCAATTACAGATATATCAAAATGCCTTTCCAAACCATAATCAAGGCCCAAGCACATCTAGCAATAATCCCCAAGGAAACAACACAAATAATGTGAGCTACAAGAATGTACCCTTCAATTACAAGGGTGTTATTCATTACATTGAGCAGGTGGAACCTCGTGTATCCATGATACATGTTAAAGCCAAGGACCCTCAATGTGCTGTTACTACACGATGAGCCCACATCACTGTCCCTGCAACCTCTGCACCCACCCAATTAGCTCCTATAAGCTCTCAGTACAACATCCTAGATCACTTAGGAAAGACCCCTGCTCATATATCCATTTTGGATTTGCTTAAGTCTTCCCTTGTACATCAAGAAATCCTCAACAGAGCCTTGTAGGAAACCCATGTGCCAAATGACATCAACCCCATGCAATTCCAAGCTTTGGTGGGATACTTGGCTTTATCTCATCAACTAAACTTCAGCCAAGATGATATGCCAAACATCAATGTCAATCATAATCACCTCTTACATATCGAAGTCATGGTTGCTCACCATAAAATAAAAAGGGTCTTGGTAGATAATGGCTCTGCCCTCAATTTGTGTACTATGAAATTCATAAAATAGGTGGGGTATACTCAAGTAGATTTAAGTAATCAGATCATCACAATTAAAGCCTATGATAATGCCAAAAGATATTCAAAGGGAATTATCAGTCTACCTATCCAAGTGGTACCTGTGCTTCAATACACTACCTATCATGCCTTTGATCTAGACTTACCATATAATCTCCTTCTTGGCCGCCTGTGGCTCCATTCTATGCAAGCCATCCCCTCCACGTACCATCAGTGCCTAAAATTCCCCATCAACGGACAAGAAGTCACCATCTATGTTGACCCCCAACCATTTGAATATTGCCACACTTTAGAAGCATCATTCCCCCATTTACATTATTGTCCCAGGGTTGAAATGGAGGCATCCCAGTCATCATCTGCTAATCCACCCTCCATCGCAATAACCACTCCATCTTTCACCACTAATCCTACAATCACCAAAGTCTAGATCATTGACAAAGGGTGTGGTGAATACGAAATGCATACTGCTCTCAATGTAGCAACCCTGCCACTATCACCACATGAGTATGGTCAACCTTTGCATGTTACACAAAAGGAAGACAAGACTATCACCTTCAGTGGTAAAAACATCCCTACCACCACCTTCAAATCCCCAAGTGTCAAGATAGATGCACCAGAAGAGGACATAAGCCAATGGGTCTACCGAGAAGAACCCCAGTCAGATCCTCCTCTGAAGGAATATTTTCAGGAAGCATATCCGTACTCAGTTAAGTTTGCAGAAAAATATAACTACCAAGGCAGGGGCCTAGGTAAAGAGGAACAAGGGTGGCTGCAACCTATTGATACATCAAAGCTACCAAAGAACATAGGCATCGGATATGATAAAAAATAGAAAGGCCCTGCAACATTGTCTAATACCTCCTAGAGTGTCACTATGGACAAAGGCTCATTGGAAGATATACCCGAGGAATCCATCATACATGCATATGATGACGTCGATCACACTGACTTATCATCCATGTTCGAATGCTTATCTGTCTGCACCATTAGCCTATCCCTTTGTCACCCTAAGCTCATTGATTGAGACCTACGTAATAGCACACCTGTCAATATGTCTGCGGATACCTATGTCAACCTTATGGGATTGGGGGAGGATGAACACTCTAGTCGCAAAAATATGAATAAGAAAAGTAAAAAATGGTCATCTAGTGAAAACCTCCCTGAGGTGCTTCCTGACCTTGAAAAAGTAAAAATAAAGGATGCATCTGATGGCGAAAACCTCCAAGAGGCACTAGAAGATGGAGATGTTCATCTTCCCCTTGTGGGAACTCAGTTATCTGCCCGCTCATCTATTCTAATTGAAGAAACTCAAGAAGTTAATTTGGGTACTGTTGAAAATCCTAAAATCACCTATGTAGCTAAGTCACTCTTAGAGCAAGAGTATCCGGTCATCATGCAGCTACTCCAACAGGGAATCATTAACTTTGCTTGGTCATACTCAGACATGCCAGGCTTAGACCCTGCCTTAGTGGTTCATCATTTAGACGTTCCCCTAGATGCCACGCCTGTCAAATAGAAGCTCTGCAAGATGCATCCGCAGGTCGCATTACAAGTCAAGAAGGAATTGGAGAAGTTACTAGAGGCAGGTTTTATCAGACCGATTGACTACTCTGAGTGGATCTCCAATATAGTATCAGTTGCCAAACCAAATGGAGACATTCAGATCTGCATAGACTTTAGGGATCTTAACAAAGCCTAACCAAAAGATGACTCCCCTCTTCCTAACATTGACATGTTGGTCGACCTGACAGTAGGACATGAGATGTTATCCCTTATGGATGGCTTCTCTAGTTATAATCAAATTCGAATCGCACCTGAGGACCAACACAAGACCTCTTTCACAACACCTTGGGGTACTTTCTATTATAGTGTTATGCCCTTTGGTCTCAAAAATGTGGGGGCAACATACCAGAGGGCAATGAAATTCATCTTCCATGACCTCATCCATATCATCATGGAGGATTATGTCAATGACTTGTTAGGAAAGTCCAAAACATGAGCAGAACATCCTACCATCCTAAAAAAGATATTTGAGTGGTTAGAGCATTGCAAGTTGCGGCTAAATCCAAAAAAGTGTGTCTTTGGGGTCACATCAGGAAAGTTGTTGGCTTTCATAGTCTCTCGCAGGGGCATTGAGGTTGATCCTGCCAAGGTAAATGCTATCCTGGACATGCCACCTCCACGCAATCTGAAGCAGTTAAGAAGCCTCCAAGGGAAGATGGAGTCCATCCATCGGTTCATAGCCTAGCTAGTAGATAAATGTCAGCCATTCACTCATCTTTTGAAGAAAGATTCCACCTTCCAATGGAACCAGCAGTGTCAGATGGGTTTCGATAAAATTAAGGAATATTTAGCTCATCCACTGATCTTGATGTAGCCTATTCTAGGAAACCCCTCTTGCTTTACATCTCTGCTACTTCAGTTGCACTGGGGGCATTGTTGGCACAACATGATGAGTCATTCAAAGAGAGGGCAATCTACTAGATCATTCGAACATTGGTTGGCTATGAGTTAAATTACTCCCCCATGGAAAAGCTTGCATTGCGCTAGTCTTCAGCACACAAAAACTCCGTCATTACATGCTCAGCCATCCGGTCAAATTAATTGCTAAAATCGATCCCCTGAATTATTTGTTATCTAGAACCACTCTTACTGGCCGCATGGCCAAATGGGTCATGATCCTAAGTGAATTTGACATAGAGTATATAGAGCGAAAAGCCATAAAAGGACAAGTCATAGCTGATCAATTGGTTGAGGCACCATTAGTAGATGCCTACCTGCTAGACATTGAATTCCCAGATGAAGAAATCTACACAGTCACAGAAGCACCAGCTTGGACGCTATATTTTGATGGCTCATACACTCATAATAGATCTGGAGCAGGAATTTTATTAATTACCCCTCCAGGTGACTACATCCCAAAATCATTCAGGATAGCATTCCCATGTACCAACAACATCGCAGAGTATGAAGCCTTCCTCACCAGCCTTCGAATTGCAAAACAGTGGCATATAACTCACCTAGAAGTCTTTGCTGATTCTTTGCTAGTCATTAGATAGGTTAATAATGAATTCCTCATGAAAGATAATAAACTGTTACCCTATAAGCGTATGGTGGATTATTTCAAGAAATATTTCACTTTCATACAGTTTGACCAAATCCCTCAGGTACAGAATAAAGCAGTAGATGCAATGGCCACTATTGGTTCCCTGATTGACATGCCTAAAGACTGAAAAGAATGTGAGTTTCTTGTTAAAAAACTTTTAATCCCTACATATGATGTTCCTAAGACTGATATGGTGTGCAATATTGTAGGTCCTACCTCCCCTTGGTATCAGGACATATACACCAACCTACATGATAATATCATACCCCCATAACTTACACGCAACCAACACAAATCCTTTATTCATTGCTCTTCCCGATACATCATTGTCGGTGATACGCTCTATCATTGCGGGTATGATGGAATCCTCCTTAGATGTCTGAATGAGACTGAGGCCAGCGCAGCACTAATGTAAGTACATGGTGGTGTTTGTGGAGCTCACTCAAATGGTATGGCTCTAGCCAAAAGGATCCTACGAGCTGGATATTATTGGCCTACATTGGAATATGATGCTTGTGAATTTGTGAAGAAGTGCCTTCCATGCCAACATGTAGATTTGATTCATGCCCCAACACAAGATCTCCAGCCCCTCCTAGCACCGTGGCCCTTTTTTCAATGGGGTTTTGACTTGATTGGAAATATTTACCCACCATCATTCGATAGTCATGCATTCATAATTACCGCCACTAAATACTTCACTAAGTGGGTGGAAGCAATGCCACTCTCACAAGTCACTGGTGTCCAAATCTCAAAATTTATCCTTTACCATATTCTCTGCAGATATGGTATCCCATCCACCATCCTCTCTGATAACAGAAAACCCTTCAAAAACCAAGCCATGAAACACCTCTGTGACACCTTTCATATCCAGCATCGTTGGTCAATGCCTTATTACCCCCAAGGCAATGGTCAGGTAGAAGCAACCAACAAGACCCTTATCCGCATCCTCAAAAAGGTTGTCAATAACACTGGATGAAATTGGCACCTGCATATTCATCCTGCCCTCTGGGCATACCACACATCCATCCGCACTCCTATCGGTGCCACCCCCTATTCTTTAGTATATGGTGTTGAAGCTGTCTTGCCAATCGAAGTTGAGGTTCCATAACTGAGGATTTCTCTGAAGAATCTTATCAGTGAAGAAGATGCTCGTGTTGCATGACTTGCACAGCTAGAATTACTTGATGAAAGGCGGATAAAAGCATATGATCATCTCCAAGCCTACCAAAATTGCCTCAAATGTAATTAGAATAAAAAGGTTCATCCTGAACAATTTCAGGGTAGTGAACTTGTCCTTAAGGAAAACCAACACACTCAACAGGATCATGATAAAAAGGGAAAATTTGAGGCAAACTGGTTAGGGCCTTATATCATAGCTGCCAAATATGGATCTGGGGCCTACAGGTTGACTACTCTTGAAGGATATCCCCTTGATGAACCCATCAATATCATGCATCTAAAGAAGTTCTACACCTAAGTCCACTTGGTAACCCAACCTAAATCAGAAAATCAAAAAAAAAAAAAGTAATAAAAAAAAATCCAAAAAATAGTAAAGAAAAATAAATCTATCCTATGGTGAAAACCGCCTCTTGGTGGTGCCTTGGATAAGTATGGATGGTGAAAACCTGGTAACAGGTGTCATCTGTAGAGGGCTTAATCATTATCTACCTCACATCCTAGTTATTTTATGCCTTCATCCACACTATCGCCCTCACCCATCTCCACCTAGGCCGCTTGGTAATATTGATTGAGCATTGGATGACCCATCTAGCCTATCCCTCATCCTGAGCTTTTCAATATCCCCTTTTGTCGGTCGGTCAGTGTCATCATATAGGATCATTCCCTTTGTCGGTCGGTCCGTGTCCTCGTATAGGATCATCCATTGTGTCGGTCTCCATCTAGATCTCATCCTTCCACATCACTAGTCAAACTACGTTGCCCCTACACTTTCATGTAGGCAAGGCTGATCATTCGATCTGCCCTCGGGGCATTTGTCTATCGTGTTTTGTGTCCTTCATCATTGGTCACCATTGTCTTCTTTCCACTTTATCCATGGTCTTCTTCTGGAACTACAAGGGCTCTGTGCTTTCACGTAGGCAAGGCTAATCTATTATCAGTCCCCGAGCCCCTAGGTATTTAGGTTGTGTCAATCTCATGTCTTGTTTCCCTTGTGTTGTGTCGTCAAGCTATGCCCTTATCTAGCTAGTTCTTAACAAACAAGATCCATTGTATCAACAAATCCAATCAGTTTTGAATATCCTACATCATATCGATCTTTTAGCTTAGTATCCATCATCGGTCTCAACAGGATGTATCCTTCCTAACAGACCTCATCAATCCCATCTATCCCCTTGATTCTATGGCAAAGGACATTTGAAATTGATTACAATATTTTGATGCTTTTGGCTTTTGTTTATCATTTGAGCTCCCTATCATCACTTGTCAAGGCTGCCGTAATCCATCATATTAGGGCATGTTTTGATTGGTCCACATAGGGGCATATCTTGATCTTTTGTTTGATTGTGTCTTCTTGGTTGTCCCATGTATTACCCACCAAGATCCCCAAGGTCTGGTGTTATGATGGGGCATCCTTTTGTGCTTGTGGTTATCTCAATACCTGGCCTGACCAAGGTCTTTCTTTGTGACTTTGGGTTGTTGGGATAGCCTTCTTGTCTATTGTGTTTGTTTCATGTGTTAGACACTAATATTCCTTAGTTCCACATACCCTGGCATTGGGTGTCTTATGCTATAGAAAAAATCAATGCTCCGAAGATGGAAAATTGTATTAGGATGGAATTTCATAATCATGACCATTGCATTACATTCATCCTATGATTTTGGTTGTGCATATATTTCTCCTCCATCCCCTATTCTTCTCAGGATACTAAAAGGTTTTGATAGGTGCACACTCACACCATGTCCGCATGCATCTTCCGCTATCACCTAGGACCCTATTGACACTTATCATGAAATAATTACATTTTAGATCCATACATTTGCACACTATCTTAGGTTCATCCATAGTATCTCCACCTGCAATATCAAGTGTTAGGTCCGCCATCAATATAGTCATAATACATTCATTACATCCCGCATCACACATATTAGTCAAACATGCACATAACCATCATAAACATATAAAACATAAGCATTCGTCGCATCATCATAGGCATATCCACATCTATCTTAAACATATGCATCATACAACATAGGCATTCATCATACATGAAAACAAAAATCACCATACATTACATCCTGCATCACACACATTAGTTGGCATGCATAAAACCCCTCAAAAACTATCATACATAAAAAAATATATATAAAAACATCCATACTTGTAACATCCACAAAATTCATCACAGATAACTTCCATCATATGACCATCCACATATGCATCAACACAATCATCTATAGATCTCAAATCCATCACACACATAAAACATGAGGTCAATAAGAGCTATTGTATATATAAATATACCACAAGTCCACAGTAAATCTCATAGTCAAGACTAACATATAATAATACCATCGATGTCATCACAATCTGTGACCATCATATACAAAAATCATCCAATCAAAACACTAGTACAAGGTCCTGCAAATATCCCTTGCACCTCTGCACTATCCGTCTACCCTGCACCTGTCAAAAACATGGTATCCTGTCATCTACCAAATGAACTCCCCACATCTGATCTCTGTGGAGAATCAGGTACTGCTCCCCTACCTAATGAAACCCCAGGTGAATCACTGTAACCTCGGGTCCGTGTCCCCAATGACTGAGATGCCGTTGGCATCTGAGGTGTCTACTGGGTGTAACGGAATGTCCGCTGTGCCGGATCAGGAACTACATGATAATATGCTGCCATCCAAAATCCTACCTCTCTCATGTTCTCCTCTTGCTCTAAAACCTAGACCCAAGTGGAATTCTACTTCTGACAATAACTATCTCAGTCCTTGGTAATGGCTCTCCTCTCCTGCTCCCATGCCTCCTGAGCCAACCGGCTCTGTGCCAGCTCTGCCCGTAATTGATCCCTCATCTCCTCTGCAGCTGCTGCCTATGCCACCACTGCATCTCTATCTCTCTCCATAACCTCTATATCTACTCATAATATCCCACCCTCACCATGACCTACCAGTGCATGAGCCATCGCGGCATCCCTCTCCGCCTATAGAGTTTTCATCTGTATCTCTGCTACATCTTTCTCCCTCTGAGCCGCCTGTGCCCAAGTCACTACTGCATCCCTATCCTTCTAAAGAGCCTGTGCTGTTAGCTCTGCTGAATCCCGCTCTCTCCAGAGAGTCGATACCTCTGCTACTGCCTCCTCTCTCCTCCTTTGCAGTGACTATATCTCTGCCTCTACCAATGCTCTCTCACTCTAAATGCGCCCCTGTGCCGCATCCCTCTCCACCTCCATCGCCTGCGCCTATGCCTGTGTTAGATCCCTCTCAGCCAGCATAATCTGTGCCTGATCCCTGGCCTCATCGTCCTTCTCCTACATTAGCCCCATCTCTCCACCTGTTTGCTTAAGGAATTGTACTCTATCCTGAAGCTCATCCCAATCTCACTGGAGATCTCCTGACTGCTGACCAGTACACCCTATCACCTGATCTGCCCCTACTCCATCCCCCCTCTGGCTCCCCCTGGCCTGTAAAACCACAACCTCTGCCTACAATTAGTCATAATCCCACGTCACACTAGTCAACTCACCCTACATCCTCTATAGCTTTGTCTGTGCCCTGACTCTCTCCCTCACCGCTTCCCTCACCTATCCAGCTAGCTTGAAAATAATGGCATCATAATCTCTCAGTGTCTCTCACTATACCCTGGCTAGCTTGGCCTCAAGAGACCTCACTCTCCGCTCCACAATCTATAATCTCACCTCTGCTCCTCTTGCCTGTATAGTGGGATCCTCCGGTACCACATATGTAACCAATGCTAATGAATCTACCTCCATAACATCCCCCTTTGCCACATCCCTGTCTATGTCCATAGCATCATCCTCCCCACCTGCTCGCTTCGTCTCATCCTCCCCGCCCTCCTGCTCCTATCGCCCCTCACAATCCTCCACAATACAATAAACCCGGAATCATCCCGCATGTCCCTATCTCTCCACCATAAATCAACATCGTGTCGACCTCCTCTCCTCCTCTGGCACTACTGTAACATCCTCATACTCTCTGTCCTCCTGCTCCTGTTGAGCCTCGTGACTCTCCACAGTAAGCTGAATCTGTAACCGCCGTGGCTGACCATGTTGTCCTACCACAAACTGTCTCCTCCCCTCTTTTGATGCCTCCCTCGCACCTACCACCTCCACATCCTCCACATCCTCCTCATCCTCCCCATCATCCACATCCCTCACCTCCTCCACCCTCTACCCCCCCTGGGCTCTCTGTGGCTGTCCCCTCCCTTGTGCTCTCCCCCACTGCTGACCATCTCTTTGACCTCGCCTCTGATGTCGCCTCCTCCTCCTCCCTGGTCTGCCCGCCTACTCTGTCTCATTGGGCTCCTCCTATCCCCCCTGATCTACCACTGCCATAGCCTATCGTTGCTGCTGCACCCCTCCTCTCCTCTCTCTCCGTAGTCTTTGCTCATCCTCTAGTCCGAAACCCACTTCCCTAAAAATAGGCTGAACAAGAGTAATCCTATCCCATAACCTATTTTGGAACCACGTCTGGTATTGCTTGGTCAGAACTAGCACCTGCTCTCCTCCAACTCTCCCTAGATAAGGCACATGTCCTGCTATCCTCCATGACGCCTTGGCTGTACCTGGTGCCACATGGCCTTCCCATCGTATCTCTCTACTGTACCGCCAGAACATGATAGGTGTTGTTGGAATATCCTGTATCACTCCAAACTGCCTCAACACTCTGTTTGGTCGATGCGACTCTACTATGCATGACACAGTCCCAATAATAAAACACCTGTTCAAAAAGTAACCTTTCTGTCTCCTCGTATCAGTCCATCCCTGAAACTAGTACAACCTATATGGCTACCACTCTATATCCCTTAGATGTAGATCATCAAAAGCTCTCTTCCACCCCTCCATATCTCCACATCTCATAGCGCCGAACCCAATCTCTCGCCTCCCCATACCCCCACACCATAGGCTTGCAATCATCCACTGTCCTCGCCCTCACCACTATCGACCTCGTCACTGCAATATGCTCCCAAGCCCAAATCTGCAACAGCGTCATATGTGTCAAGCTTGAGATCCTCTGGTAACAGATCCCGTGCATATCTCTGTATAGATGAGTCAATACACATGACCCCCATGAAAACGGCCCCCCTCGTCACTTGATAATGTGTCAGATCATCTCCATATACCGAAAGCTACATGTACATCTGCTCCGATCTGGCAACAGTATCCCACTAATCAAACCGCATAGGAATAACGGTAAGACTAACACCCCCATTGACAAACATTGGTCCAAATCCATCTTTCGCCTCGATAGGGGTAGCTCCTCACATCCAAACAATACTCTAATGGTCTCCTATAACTCTGCCCCTGTAGACACCACCTCGCTCACTAACTGTCTGGTTATCGGCAGCCTCAAGATGCGCCACATGTCCTCCAAAGTAACGGTCATCTCTCCTGTAGGGAGATGAAACATAGATGTCTTTGAGCTCCATCTCTCTATCAACGCTATCAGCATCACCTGATGCACTCTAACTACTAAAAATTGAATACAGTGTCCTAAACCCACATGATCTAGGACTACCTGATCCTCCCTGTTCATCATTGCTATCATCGCTGCCATCATCTCTGATCGTTGCTCATGTGTCCATATCCACTCCAAACTCTGCACACACGAAAATCTTCTCATTATTTCATTTATTTTTTGCTTCTCATCTTTCTTTTCTCTCTTCCTCCTTTTTTCACTATCTTTTTCTTTTCTTTTCTCCTCTTCTTCTTTTTTCCTCCCCCCTGCTGGGGCGGCTCTACCCTTCGGCCGGGTGGCTTTGCCCTCGGGCAGAGCAGCTCCGCCTGCTAGCTAGGCGGCTCCGCCCCCGGCTGGGCAGCTCCGCCCCTAGGGCGAGGGGGCTTCGCCTGCCAGCTGGGCGGCTTTGCCCCTGGCGGGTCCACCCTCTGGCTGGGCGGCACCACCCTGGGCGAGTCCACCCGTTGTCAGGGTAGCCCTGCACGCCTGCGAGGGCGGCTACTCCCCCAGGCGGCTCCGCCCGTGGCTGGTGCGGCTCCACATGTGGCCGAGCCGGCTCCACCCCAGGCGCGGGTGACTATGCCCGCGGCTGGGGCAGCTCCGCCCGCGGCCGTGGTGGCAGCGCCTGAGGCCGAGGCGGCAGCGCCCTAGGCCGAGGTGGCTACGCGCCGCCCTAGTTCTTCTTCCCCCCTTTTTTAACATTTTTGACCTTTCTTTCTAAAATCTAACCCTGACCCATTTTTTTAATTCTGCTAACGAACAAAACCCACATTTTCAAAATTTTAAAATCTATCAAAAAACATGTGAAAAATGAGTAAATTAAATATATGGGTTTTGTTACCACTCACATGCTGTGGGACCGTGAGCTCGCTGTATAATACGCGCACCTCATCCGCTGGGTGAACAATCTCCATATCGTTGTTTTTCGGCATTGTCCCTTCTTAGTCGCTTTCTCTTCTCTACTCTCTTCCTCTCAACTGCTATAGTAAAAATGACTAAGGTAATTTTTGAAATTACCTTTTTAATCCTTTTCTTCTCAAAAGGTATTTTTTACCTTTTATTTATCTTTTTCTTCCTCCAACTAATTCCTAATTTCCTGAGGCTGCTGTTTGCAAACCGTGCGTCAGATCACATCCATTCAAAAACCAAAATTTCTTGGTTTTCCAAGTTCTATCCAATGGTGTCTTTCTTTTCTTCCTATTGAGACGTCATTTGGGGACCCCTTTTTCCTCCCCCAACCGCCCTCTTGAGGGGGCATACCCTCCTACCATTCCTCCATTCCTTCGACTTAGTCATTGGGGCATCATCAACCTTTTCCATGCTAGGGGCATCACCATCTATCATTTCCTCCCTCATTTGCATTTCATTTTTCTTCGAAACACTGTTATTCTAACAATATTTCAAAGAGGGGAAAAATGTAGACATCTAAATTTAATCACTCCCATATGATTAAATTTACTCCCTTTTCGTCTATCATATTAAATTAATATTACACCTTTTGTCTCATATCTGTAAAGTATTTAATTTAATAACTAAATGCTTTATCTTTCACCTTCTTCCTCTCTAAATTAAATAAATACACCAATTTATTTAATTTAGTCATTTTAACCTTTTTGATTAAAATAAATTTAAAATTCTTCATTCTCTCTCTCCTTGTCACATCCTCCATGATCTTGGTCTAATCAGAATTAATTTAATTAATTCATGATTATGATGTGCATCCTCTTAATCAAAGATTAATGTCATATCCTCCTACATTTGCCACTTGCCTCTAATCTTCCATTAATTATTCTAATCAAATATTTGCACAACCTTAACCAAGGTCATTAGCCATATTTTGCACCACCTTTTTAGTCAACCTTTGCATTTATCTCTTTTTAGCATTGACCCTCTTTCTCATGTGAATTTTTAATTCACGTTTATTTATCCTAGATTCTTCTCTTCCCTATGTGAATTTTTAATTTACATTCTATCTTCCAAGGCTTCTAGAACCTTGGGCTTGTCACATCATCCACATGTGACCAAGTCCCACCTTTTTTGAGCTCACCTTTTATCCTTTAGACTCTCCTAAGAATGTGAATTTTTAATTCACATTTATTTCTCCAACCACCTCCTTTTCCCATGGAGATTTTTGAGCAATTCCAAAATTCCTCAAATGTCCCTTTCACTCTCACTTGGGGACAAGAAATCCCTTTTTGAGGAAATTTCCTCACTCCCGAAGGTACTTAGAAGGTATTTGTCCTTCCTCCACCTCATGTACCTTTTGGCCACCTCACTTACACCTCATCTCCTCTTAGCCACTTCACCATCCACATGTCAAGATATGAGGGCTTGTGAGTTATCAACCCACCATAGCCCTTCATCTTGACCTTGTTGGATGAATCTCAACCGTTGAATTCTCTAGAGAATTCAAAATTTTCAATAAATACCCCCTCCTCAATCACATTTTCAACACTTTTTCATTTGAGTAACCTTATACTGCCAATTTGCATTCTCAAGCATTTGCTATCATTTAGCCATCCATTTAGTCATTTTGCATTGTCAATCTTGCATCTAGTAACATCAAAAGCCATCTAAGAAGCATATAAATTCATCTAAATCAAGGGCCAACCAAGCAGTCTTCAATAGCAAGGAAGGTGTAATCGATTTGCATTTTATTTCATCTATTTTCCTTGTTTTATCACTCTTTAGGCTAATCATTGAAGTGTTCTTAGTGTTTTATTATTTGCATTTTAAGTTATTTTGCACATTAAAATAGGGTAAAATTTCAAGGTACACAATCCTCAAGGACAAAGTCAATCCATAAGGTTGTATAGGAATTGACATGATTAGTAGAATATCCTTTTCCTCCATACTTCTGAAACCTAGGTATCTCAATTCCTTGTGGCATTGGTGTTCTTAAGATTTCTAAAGATAATGGACTAATACGAACATAGTATGTGGGTGGTGCGGTTTGATTTTGGTTAATGGTGGATATTTGTTGTTGCATGGAGGAAACAATGTGAAAGAGTTGTGTAATAAGAGGATGAATGTAAGTGGTATGAGGTAGATGAGAGAATGGTGATGGAGTGTATGTAATGTCAGGAGAAGTGAAGGGGACACTAAGAGGGGTGAAGGTGGTGGAGGATGGAACATTCAATGCGAAAAAAGAATTAGGAATGCTAGTTGTAATAGCGAAAGAAGGAGTCACATGACTAACTTGCTACATGGTTGGTGTAACTAGAGGAGTGGTATAGGTGGGTATGGATGCTACATTTGAAGGAGGAATGTGAGATTGGCTAACCACAATTTTTATTGATTGGGAAGTGGAAGGAACATGTTTGTTTTATATCTCATCAATTCATTTCATAACTTTTAAGTCATCATCACTTTCAATCAAGCAATGAAGGTTGTCTATAGTAGGTATTGTAGTGGTGGAAATTTTTTTAAGACATAAATTTTGTTGCAAATGTGCAAAATCCTCATGAATACTAACAACTTTATCTTGTGGAATTTGATCGGTTTGTGTGTCAACATGCATTGTATGTGAAGGTAAAGGTGTGCTAGTTGTAGTATCCATGCCTAATGCATTTCCATACTAGGAGTAGTAGCTCAAGACAACCCAAGGTCCACAACAAGTGTGTTATCATCACATGCCATGAGTTGGGAACTTCTTCTCACTAAAGTATTATCAATAGGGCACCAAACACTCATACAAATACCACAAGAGGTGGGGTGAATGAAAATGCAATGCAATCTAGGAATAAGAAATGCAAATAACAAAAATTATGTAAACTAAAACAAGAAGGAAATAATAGAAAACATAAATGTAGAAATTATTGTGAAAATGACATAAATTGTTGTGCAAAAAGTGCAACTAGATTGATTCATCCAAGGTGGCGAATGAGTATAGGGATGAGTTTTTTTGTGATTTTTCACAAAATTTAAAATGATTTTTATTCTTTTTTGATACAAAACTAATATTAAAATGAAGAATTTTTGTTGTGGTAATGTTTTGAAGTGCAAAAATGAAATCTATATGAGATCTTCACTAATGCAAGTTTGTAAATCCTAAGATGCAAAAACAATGCAAAATCTAATACAAAAGCTAAATATATGGGTCCTTGGATTTAAGTGCAATGAAAATCAGAAATATGATTCTCAATATGTAGGTTCACCAAAAGGAACCATCAATTTTTGGGGGATATGTACTCTCTTGCTCTGTTAGGGTTTTTAACCTAAAAGGAGAGAGATAGGCCAAAAACTATGGTGTTTCACTCTAATTAAAGTATGTATGATGGAATTATGCTTGAATTCAATGATATGAATGTATAAAATTAATAAAATTGATTCATTATTCATGCAAAACCTAAGAAATATGAAGTGTTTGAAAACACAATGTGATATGTAGATATGAACTAGAAACATGCACAAATGAAAACAAAGCTTAATGAAACTAAATAGAGTGCACCTAGAGATAGAATGTTAATTTAAGAATGACCTACAATCTTAGTAAAAACATTGTTGATGACTAGTGGGATACGTTCGCCAGTGATGGTGAATAAGTCCTACTTTTGGTAAATTTTGTTGAAACTAGTTTCTGAGTGTTAGGAACTGAATTCTAATGAAATCACCTTTTCTAGCCTGGTAATTAGACTCATTTGCCACTGATAGTGAATTAGTCCTCCAAAATTCTACAAATTCTAAGGACAACTCCGTGGTTCCATATTTGCACTTGTCTTCTTGTCAGGTTGACGAAACCAAATCTACAGAAAATGGGTTGAATGTTGTCTCCAAGCTTGATTTAGGGTTTAGTTGAATTGAGCATC
Organism: Sequoia sempervirens; assembly: GCA_007258455.2. Taxonomy (NCBI): domain Eukaryota; kingdom Viridiplantae; phylum Streptophyta; class Pinopsida; order Cupressales; family Cupressaceae; genus Sequoia; species Sequoia sempervirens. The sequence goes on from VDFB02281492.1 coordinate 806,880,735, forward strand.
TTTGATGACTTGTTTAACACCTTTCAACACCTATTTATTTTGACAAATCTACCTACAATACATGCAAACACACATGCAAAGAGGGGGGAAATGGTTAAGGGTTAGAGTATAGGGATTTTCCTTGGTCAAATCTCACTTTGGGAATCGAACCCTTGATAAAGAAATGAAATGAAAACAAGGAAGGAATGATGAATAAACAAAATGAAAATTTTACCAACTCACCAAAACCTTGTTGTTGAAGTTTGAAGATATGTCAATGGCTACTCCAAGATGCTTGATAATTGCTTGATTGAATGATGCTATGATGCTTGAATGAATGAGATTGAATGGAATGATGAATTATTGAATGAATTAGGAGTAAAATGGGTAGGGAGACACTTATTTATACACACTTATGCCCTCATTACCTAAAAATACATAAAAGGCCAACATAAGGTCTTAATGAATAAAAGCCCGAAGGAAATTTGAATTTATTTTGGTTTTTGTGCCAAGAGGGACTCATTCGCCACCCATGGTGAATGGGTCCCACTCAAAGATTGCAAGTGGGTGTCAAGAATTAAGTTGATTTTAATGTTATTTATTAGATTTGTATTCAAAAAGACACTTAAGTCAGGCATGTAAGTGCATAAAAGGGCCAAATAAAGCATAAGAAAGGTGTAATTAGTGCTGACAAGCCTAGAAAAGCATGAAAGTTTGTTACAATAATTTACAACACATTGAAATAGGACTTGATAAGGGATAAAAAGGGAATATTTAGATAAATTATAATAAGAAGAGTCTAGAAAAGTGTACAAATGTGTTACAACACTTCACAACATCTTCACAAGACATCATAATTTGAATATTCAAGACCTAATGTGAATGTATAAGTTACATTGTAACATTAAATCTAAGGAAAATAAGCCAAGCATCACACGAAAAAACCTAAATGACCATGAAAATTTCAAAGATCCATTTTTCTATGGTACATTTACCCCCACTTCAGTGATTGGATGAACTTGCTTCAAACTCACATTAAAGTAGCCATCCATATCGAGAGGGATCCAAATGCACTTATGCTATAAAGATGAGATCATAATGATAAAGAGGGATGATCAAGCCCATAGAATGAAGATCCCATGGAAAACTAAACAAAAGAACATAGGAAGACGCATGTGAAAGAGAGAAAGAGAAGGGAGAGGAAAAGGAAAAGTTAGATCAAGCTTTGATCATTTATCTAGCTAGTTGTGGATCAGATCTAGGTTGTTTGTCTGAAAAGGAAAATGAATACTCACTTTGGGGTGATGGAACTCATGGTTGTCTGCTGGGTGAGTAGGCCCTAAAGGTGAGAAACATATGCTTATCTAGTATGTACTCACAAACACACGGGTGGTTGTGGGGAAAGTTGTGCCATGGAATGGGCTTCCCGCTCAACCATATCAAAGTTATAACTCTTGATAACTTTAATAAAGCGCCATAGAGGGAAAATGTCAATTTTTGATTCATGAGACAAGAAAAGTTTTGTATGCTTGGAACTCATAAAAAAAAGGATGACACCACAGACATGAAAGCTATGTTATGTAAGGTGGCCATGTGAATGCAAAATGCAAAATGGAAAAGAAATGTTCAACTAAGTTTTGGTAAGTTCATGCAAGGTCTATAACTTAAAGAACATTGTGTCTAATGTCTCCAAGAGAGGACCAATAAAAGAATAAAATATTTACAACTCAGGGGATGCAGTGTGTCACATCAGGCCACCAAGAGGAATGTAATATGCTAAGATAGATCATGCTTATGAAGGACATTACACCCTATGTCATCCACAAAGTGACAAACACATTGTATGAAGTGATAAGGCTACACTAAGAACTAAGAAAGAATTCAAATGAAGAATGCTAATGTATGCCCCCACTTTAAGGAAATTTCTACACATTGTTATGTGAGAAATTACTTTAAAGTAGTGAATAAAAAATACAAAAATAAAACAAGACATGAGAGACAACTTGGAAAGCCCCTATGCCAAGTCAGTAAGGCTGTGTCATGTGAAGGAAAATAGAATAAAAGAAAGAGGGGTTTCTTCCAAAAAGAAACACACCAAACACATAAAGGATCTATGGATTTGGGGTGAATATGTTCGTTGTTGCAATTTTTTTTATGAAAGAGCTTGGAAGTGTCATCATTCCCCAAATACAAAGAATTATAAGAATGACACAAATAGAGTGAAAAGAAAAAGAAAAAGAAAGTCCATTTTTGGGTCAACATGGAAGAGACATTACGGTCTCAATGCTTTGCATCATCACCAAAAGGAGAAAAACAAGCGAAAAGAAGGCGAGAGAAAAGAACAAGGCTTTGGGTCAACATGAAGGAGATATTTTGGTCTCAATGCCTTACATCATCCCCGAAAGGAAAACACAAGAAAAAGAAAAAGAAAAATGGAAAAGGGACCATTTGGGTCAACATGGAAGAGACATAGGGCATCTCAATGGTTTTCGTCATCCCCAAAGAGAAAATAGAAAGAAAGAAAAAGGACCTTTTTGGTCAACATGGAAGATACATAGGGTGTATCAGTGCTTTGCATCATCCCCAAAAGGAGAAAGACAAAACAAACGTGAAAAAGAAAAGGTAAAGTATGACATCTTGAAGAATGGAAGTACAAATAGAGGAAGTGCACAAAGAGAAGGAGAACAACAAATGCACATTATGGGGGAAACATGATATGCACATACAATAATGCCAAAGAAAAAGAAAAGAAAAGAAGGAAAATGCAATAAAAAGGCTATTTAAGGAAAATGCAACTTATCCATCTAACAAGTCATCCACCTCCCAATTGTGTTAAATGTATTGTGAGGGTGGTTGACTATCCAAAGGGAGAATTGGAAGTGTTGAACTAGGGGAAGTACCAAGTTCCTCACTTGGTGAAGGAGATTTATCATGTAAGCTCATGGAAGAGGAAAATAAATAATTTAGATCATTATGCACCTATTCATCTATTTTAGAGATCTCCTCCTCCTCATCATCCAGATTAATCATGATGGGAGGATGGATGGTAATTTCCAATGAAGGATTTATTAGGATTTGTGGTTGTTGTATCAGATGGTTGTGTGGTGACGTTTGTAACATACTATCTTTTGGTGGGTCAGGAGGAGGAGGGTAATTAGGTATTACTTCTGTCAAAGGTGGAGGTTGAGGTTCTTTGTTTTCTTCTATTTGTAACTGATGAGCAAGGAGATGATGACTATGCCTATGCTCTCTAGCACCACAATTTTATTTGATTCTATGTTGAGCTTGTGTAGGTGTAAGAATGGGTTGATCCACCATAAGCTATAAGGAAAGCTAGATGTAGAAGCAACTCTCCTAATGCCAAAACCTCAAGGAAGAATGCATATATACTTTTAATTTTTCAATTACAGTTCAATTAAGATGCACTTTGAACTAAATAGCAAAAATAGAGAATTAGACAAACATAGATGAACACCAGATTTACGTGGGAAAACCCTTATCATAGAAAAACCCACCACATAAGAAGATGTCACTTTGTATTACAGTAACAAATAATTACATACAAAGTTCTGACTTAACTTTTTAATGCCAGATTACAGTAGCTTTCACAATGATCAAACTTCTATAGGAACCTCCAAGTTACAATATTTATAGAATAGAATTCATCCACTGATTATACAACCGCACAACAATCCGTCAATCCATTGAACCATTCACAATCTACAATCATAGAGTATAACCATGTTGCCCCTATCTGTCGAGCTTCCTCTTAGTAACAGCCACAACAATCCAACTACTAGCGGTTCCCATTCCGCTCCTCTAATTGGCTATTGGCTCACCACGTAGGATGGTCTTCTCTTGGTCAAACTGATCAACCTGTATTGGCATGTGGATGAGACACTAATCGTGTCTCCCTGATGCCACAATACTTAACCATCAATGTTGCCAAGAGTCATCCTTATTGCCAAGATGTTACATCGAGTCTAGAGAGCTATCACTCATACTTTGCCATGTCACCAAGACCTATCGCTATCGGTGAAACATCATACTGAAGCTTCAAAGTCACATAGATGTGAGTTTTCCATTTGGTGAGACTATCGCTCTTTGCCGAGACCTTCCACCAAGCTCTTCATGTCATACTGAGCACCAAACAATAGTCAGCAATACTTTTGTCTTTCGCCAAGAGTTTACCTGAGATCTTTATGTTACATCAAGCACCAAACGATCGACAAGACTTAACCACTCTCGCTGAGAGTTCTTATCGAGTTCTACAAGTTACCCTGAGACCATTAGTTGCCAGGAGTCATACCAAGAATGAACTACAACATAGGCAAGACATAAACACATCACCCAGACTTCATATTGAGACACTCATGTTTCCCCGATAAGCATCGGTAGGAAAAATGCATGTCGCTAGGAGTTCATAGCGAAGTCACATGCCACACCAAAGACTCCTAAGTGTAACCATTCAGCAAGACATTCACACATCGGTAAGACTTCTTACTGATAGTATTCCTTTCGACCAAGGGTCTCTCCGATATACGATAGAATGGCCTGTCGGCCAAAGATCTCCACAGCCAGTAAGAGGTCACACTGAATGCTTCTTGTCATAGTGATAGGCTCCTTCGGTGAGACTGAAGCAAGGTTACATCGACCTATACAAAACATAAGGATACAAATTTGCTCATCGGCCAGACATAGAATATGTCACACCGACTTGGGTCCAATAGAGGTTTCAGCCTATGGGATTGAGACACATATTTCCAACAATCTCCCACTTGACGAAGATCACACAGGTACCTCTAGAGCACAAGACTTACTGAAAATCATGGGCACTAAGGCCCATTGAACTGACACACCACTTGAACTTGTCTGTGCTCACTAGCTTTGTCAATGCATCTACAACATTCTCTAGAGTATCAACTTTTTCCAAACTGACCTTTCCATCCTGCACCATATCTCGTACAAAGTGGTATTGTAAATCTATATGTTTCATCCTGGCATGAAAAGTAGGATTCTTTGCCAGAAAAATTGCACTCTGACTTTCACAAAAAATAGTTATTTGCCCTGCATCAAAACCAATGTTAGAACACAAATGTTTTAACCAAACCGCTTCTTTACAAGCATGTGTAGCTGCCATTTATTCAACCTTTGTAGTGGAAAAAGTGACTACAGCCTGCCGCTTACTCATCCAACTCACTAAACCACCATTCAACATGAAAATGTATCCACTGGTGGACCTCCTATTGTCAATGTCCCCTGCCCAATTAGAATCCACATAGCCTCGAATACTGAGAGTCCTCTGTGATTCAACCATGTTCCCATGGTAACAAAAAGCAAAATCTGAAATGCCCTTCAAATATCTGAAAACTCTCTTTACAACATCATAATGTGTCCTTCCAGGATTAGCCATAAAATGACTAAGAACTCCCACTACTTGGGTAATTTCTGGCATTGTACAAGCCATTGCATACATAAGACTACCAATTGCACTAGCATAGGGTACACTGGTCATGTCCTCCATCTCAGTCCTAGGAGATTTTGGACATTCTTCAATAGATAGCTTCATTCCCTGCAAGACTAGAACAACTAGCTGCTTGCAATCATTCATGCAAAATCTCTCTAGAACAGTCTTGCTATACTTCATTTGACTAAGCCAAAGTTTTCTACTATTCTTGTCCCTGGTTATCTCCATCCCCGAATATACCTTGTTGCACCAAGATCTTTCATTTTGAACTTAGCAGACAATTGAGACTTAAGATCAGAAATCATTAACTTACTATTGCCTATGAACAACATATCATCAACATAGAGAGCAATAATAAGGACTTGATCACTTTCAGCTTTATAATAGACACAATGATCAGATTTTGATCTTACAAATCCCAAAGACAACACAAAGGTATCAAATTTATGGTACCACATTCTAGGTGTCTGCTTTAACCCATACAAAGACTTCTTTAACTTGCAAACCAGTTTCTCTTTAGCTTTTTCAACAAAGTACTCAGGCTGGGACATATAGATTTCTTCTTCAAGATCACCATGAAGAAATGTTGTCTTCACATCCATCTGTTCGACCTCTAATTCATACACTACTGCAAGTGACAAAAGAAATCTAATAGACATCAACTTAGCTATAGGAGAAAAAATCTCCCCATAGTCAATTCCCTCTACCTAGGAATAACCCTTTGCAACCAATATTGCTTTGTACTTTTCCACACTGCCATCTAGACCAATCTTCTTTTTAAATACCCATTTGTAGCCCACAACTTTTTTGCCTTTAGGCAATGGCACCAAACTCCAAGTATCATTCTTTTCTAATGATGCCATTTCTTCATTCATGGCTTCCAACCAAGAGTCTAAATCAGACATTTTAAATGCCTCTTTCATAGTCCTAGGCTCATCAGTGCTAGAAATTAAAGCATAGGCACAAGTAGAATCTATCAAAGAAAACCCATACCTATCAGGTTGTTTTCTCTCACGAGTTGACCTCCTCAATTGCTGAGGTTGAGGTTCTTCTTCTTCTTTAGAACTTTCAGAATTGTTTGAGCTCTCCTCAGTTTCAAATACATTTTAAATTTTGAATTCCTCTTTCTCTGGTGTAGGAGGAATTAAAACTACATTCTTATTGTTTGCTGACTTTGTCTCTGACTGTAGATCCAAGGTAGAAGATTTCAGCTCATGAAATATTACACTTTTGCTATATACAACCTTCTTTGTATCAGGATTCCACAGCTTGTATCCTTTTATGCGAGCACTATAGCCAATAAAAATATATTTGACAACCTTGTTCTCCAATTTAGTTCTTTTCTCATATGGCACATGAGCATATGCCTCATAGCCAAAAACATGAATATGTCTTAAAGAGGGCTTCTTACCAGACCACGCTTCCAAAGGTGTTTTTTCAACAAGAGCAGACTTTGGAGAACAATTAATCAAATAACATGTAGTAGCAATAGCCTCAGCCCAAAACTTCTCCTCCAAGCCAACACTACTCAGCATACTTCGTGCTCTCTCCATCACTGTCCTATTGAACCTTTGTATAACTCCATTTTGCTGTGGAGTATAAGGTGTAGTCTTATGTCTTTTAATCCCATGGTCTTTACAATACCTCTCAAAATCATCAGAACAAAATTCATTGCCATTATCAGTCCTTAATCATTTAATTTTTCTTCCAGTCTAATTTTCTACAGGGTTCTTAAATTCCTTAAATCGACTAACACTTCTGATTTACTTTTCAAAAAAAAAAAAAAAGTTCTTCTCGAATAATCATCAATGAACGATACATAATATCTTGACTTAGACAAAGAAGGAACATTCACTGGACCAAATACATCAAAATGAATATAATCTAGCAAACTAGAAGATTTATGAGGACTGGAATAAAACAAAATACGGTGTTGTGTTCCATATATACAGTGTTCACATAATTCAAATTCAAAGTTACAATCTTCAAGCCCCTTAACCAGGTTTTTGTTCTTCAAGGTTTTTAAACCTTTCTCTCCAATGTGGCCTAGCCTATTATGCCAAAGCATAGTATTTTCTACTGGAAGTTTAACTTCCATAGAGTTTACATAATTAGGAACATTTCCTTCTTTTCTTCCATGAGTAGCTTTTTGTGACTTTACAGAGACATTGTTACATTGAACAACATGTTCATCCAGCTTGTACAAGGTACCAATACGAGCACCCCTTGCTAGCACCATTGAGCCTCTAGTCATCTTGCAGCCATTTCCAGAGAATGTGACTTGCACTCCAATATCATTTAGCATACTTACATAAAGTAAGTTTCGAGCCAGACTTGGTATATGCATTATATTATTGATTCCCTTCACTCTTCCATTGGGGAATTGGATTCTGACTCTTCCATGACCAACAATCTCTAAAGTTGAATCACTTGCCAAGTACACCTTTCCACCATCATATTCTTCATACTTCGTGAACTGGTCTCTATGAGATGTCATGTGGAAAGATGCTCCAAAATCAATCAGCCAGACATCATCTGATGTCTGTGTAGCCAAGGTTGCAATGAAGGCGTCTCCATCACTATGAGAAGAGTCATTATCGAAAGAATACTTTTTCTTCTTCTTCTTCTCCTCTTTACAATCCTTTCGAACATGACCAGGTTGCCCATAGTTCCAACACTTCAGCTTGAACTTCTTGCCAGGAGATTTTGATCTCCCCTCTGATTTCAATTTAGATTTCTTGTCCTTCTTTCCTCTCTCTTTCGACCTTCCTCTAATAGCAGGAGCCTCCTTCACCATTGCAGAAGATTTCCTTTTCCTTTCTTCTGATAACAACAACATCTTCCATCTTGAAATGGGATGTTGTACTCCCAATAGCCATCACAAGGTGATCCCATGAATGTGACAAAGAACACAGTATTAGCATACATCGATTCTCTTCATCAATCTTCCCACCAACAAATGTTAACTGTGCAGTCAACATGTTGAATACGTTCAAATGATTAGCTAAAAAACCTCCTTCTTGCATTCTCAAAGTGTACAACTTCTTCCTCAAGAAAATTTTATTCACCAAGGACTTCCCCTGATAAATAGATTCTAGTCTCTTCCACAAGGAAGATGCAGTCTTCTCTTCATGCACATTGAGAATAACAAAGTTTGCCAAACAGAGCCTTATCAGCCCCTTAGACTTTCTATCTGTAAGGTCCCAATCTTCTTGCTTCATGCCTGTAGGTTTCACTCCAGACAGAACAATACAAAGATCGTGATCCACTAAGAGATCCTCCATCTTAAGTTTCCATAACTCAAAATTACTTCCATTGAACTTCTCTATTTCAATCTTTCTTGATGTGCTAGCCATCTCAATCTGTAATTAGAAATTGACAAACTTCTATAGGACTCCCACTGAACAGAATTGACACAAAAAACCCAACGTACCCACAAGGATAACCAAAATGGCCAGGCTCTGATACCACTTGTAAGGAAATCTAGATGTGAAAGCAACTCTCCTAACGTCAAAAACTCAGGGAAGAATGCAAATATACTTTTAATTTTTCAATTACAGTTCAATTAAGATGCACTTTGAAATAAATATCAGAAAAAGAGAATCAGACAAACACAGATGAACACCAGATTTACATGGGAAAACCCTTACGGGAGAAAAACCTACCACACCAAGAGAAGTCACTTTGTATTAGAGTAAAATATAATTACATACAGAGTTCTGACTTATCTTTTTGATGCCAGATTACAGTAGCTTTTGCAATGATGAAACTTGTACAGGAACCTCCAAGTTACAATCTTAAAGAATAGAATTCATCCACTGATTATAAAACCACACAACAATTTGTTGATCCATCAAACCATTCACAATCTGCAATCACAAAGTATAACCATGTCGCCCCTGTCTATGAAGCTTCCTCTTAGTAACGGTCGCAACAATCAAACTGCTAGTGGTTCCCATTCGACTCCTCTGGCTATTGGCTCACCACATAGGATGGTATTCTCTTGGTCAAAGTGATCAACCTTTATTGGCATTTCGGTGAGACACTAATCGTATCTCCCTGATGCCACAATACTTAACCATTGATTTCGCCAAGAGTCATCCTTATCACCAAGATGTTACATCGAGTCCAGAGAGCTATCACTCAGACTTCACCATGTTGCCAAGACCTATCGCTATCGGTGAAGCATCATACTAAAGCTTCAAAGTCACACAGATGTGATTTCTCCATTTGGTGAGACTATTGCTCTTCACCGAGACCTTCCACCGAGCTCTTCATGTCATACTGAGCACAAAAAAATAGTCGGCAAGACTTTTGTCTTTCTCCGAGAGTTTACTTCGAGATTTTTATGTTACATCAAGCACCAAATGGTCGACAAGACTTAACCACTCTCGCTGAGAGTTCTTACTGAGTTCTACAAGCTACCCCAAGACCATTAGCTGCTAGGAGTCATACCAAGAATGAAGTACAACATCGGCGAGACATATACACATCACCCAGACTTCATACCAAGACACTCATGTTTCCTCGATAAGCATCGGTAGGACAAACACATGTCGCCAGGAGTTCATAGCAAAGTCACATGCCACACCGAAGACTCCTAAGTGTAACCGTTGAACAATACATTCACACATCAGTAATACTTCTTACCGATAGTATTCCTTTCTACCAAGGGTCTCCCCGATATACGATAGAATGCCCTGTCGGCCAAAGATCTCCACAGGCGATAAGAGGTCACACTGAATGCTTCTTGTAACAGTGATAGGCTCCTTCGATGAGACTAAAGCAAGGTCACAACGACCTATACAAAACATAAGGCTACAAATCTGCTCGTCGGCCAGACATAGAATATGTCACACCGACTTGGCTCCAATAGAGGTTTCAACCTGTGGGATTGAGACACATATTTCCAACATAAGCTCCTTTTTTTCCCAAGGAGGAGGAGTGGAAGGAACTGAAGGAGATGGGTCAATCACTTTCCCTTTGTCTTTATAAACTTTTTTAATGTGAGGAAGCATGACGGAGTTGGTTTCATTATCTCTTGGGTGTTTAGACGATGAAGGTGAAGTGTGTATTGTTGGTTGCTTGTGAGGTTGCATTGTTTGTTCAGGTTTAGATTTAGGTTGAATCACGGTATCATCTAGGATAGGAGTAGTGGAAGTGGATGGGGGCATGTGGCCAAGAGACAATTTGCCTATGCATTTGGCTTTGAACTTTTGATAGGCAATGAAAAATAAATCTTTGGGGGGGGGGATGGGTTCCATAGGTTCTAGCCAAAAGGATTCCAAGGAAAAATTATCTTTAGAAGAAAATGGACTAAAGCCACTATGGTTTACAGTAAATATCTCATTATCAAGTGGAAACTTGAAACATTTTTGAACCATTGAAGGGACAACTTTCATCAAGTGAGGCCAAGGATGACCTAGCCGCTAATGAAATTGATCTAACTATGGAATGATAAAGAATGTTACATCCAATATTTTAGGTCCAATCTATAATGGGAGTACAATCGATCCGATAATAGGGCAAGAAAAACTATTATATGTTTTAATCCATGTTGTTGTTTTGTCATAATCATCTTGATAAAGATCATGTAATACTAAAAATTCTTGAACTGTGATCATGTTCTCACCATATGTGGGATCTATTAATATCCCATTGGTGGGATTATCATAGATGTGGCCGGCTATGTCAAGAGGACCATTGGGAAGATTTTTAAGTATATCATGAGGGGAAAAAGTAATATCAAGAGATTTTTTAGTTGGGCCCTTACGAGGGATAACGTATATCATTCCCATGAGTTCATCCATAGGGTTAACATGGGTAACATTTTGAGGAAGATCATATTGTTTAGTATTTGTATCAACATTCATCACATTAGTGTTTGAAGGTTCACTAGATTTGACAAATGAAACATTGTGTTTAAGCACGGGGTTGGTAAATATTTGCAAATTTTGATTGGGGGGTGCAACAGAGTTATTTCACTGATCATTAACACCCACAATGGATAGACAATGAGAATTAATAAGTTCTTGCACAATGTGTTTGAGATGCTTGCATTATTCTATGTCATGTCCATTTTGGCAATGAAAATGGACATAAGCATTTGGTTTAAAGGTGGGGAGTAAAGGCTTGGTAGGATCAAGTGGTTTTACTTTTGTAAAAGTGATCATTTGTTGTTTTATCAATTGATTCATTATGTTATGGAGGGTATCAGGTAAAGGGGTAAATTGTCTCTTTGTGTTCCCATAGGTAAAGGGCATGGCTGATATAGTGACAACTACCTAATTATGAATGGGTTGAGTTGCTTGTGGAGGAGGGGGACTGAACTATAAGAATCCTTTGTTTGGTTTTCTAAAGTTTTGTGAGTTGTTTTTATTTCTTTGTTCACAATTCTAAGCTCAACTAGAAGTGGATTTTGAATCACGACTAGTAATTGAGTTGTGGTAATCATAAAGGGTTGTGCATAAATACATGAAAGAAGGAAATTTCATCATGATCAAATTATCTTGAATGTGAGTTTGCAAGTTTTCTATAAACATCTTTTGAAGATGTGAATCAGGAACCTTGACATCTACTTGAGCATATAATGACTGATAACGTGAAATGAAATTAGTTACTTTTTATTCACATTTTGTTTACACCTCATTAAATAAGCCATTGTCTTTTTGGGAGTCATATCCACTTGGAAATGAATTATAAAGGCATCAAAAAGTTCATTAAATGATCAAATTGAATGATTGGGTAAGTTTGAAAACCACTCCAAGGTAGTGTCCCTTAAAGTCCTAGGAAACAATTTAGCTAATAGTTTTTCATCAAGGAAAAGGTCATTGTATAAGGTTGTATAGGCATTGACATGATTAGTAGGATCTCTTTTGTCTCCATACTTCTCAAACCAAGGCATCTCAATTCCTTGTGGCATCAGTGTTCTTAAGATTTCTAAAGATAATGGGCTACTACGGACATAGTATACGGGTGGGGCAGTTTGATTTTGGTTAATGGTAGATATTTGTTGTTGCATGCAGGAAACAATGTGAAAGAGTTGTGTAATAAAGGGTCAGTGTAAGTGGTATGAGGTGGAAGAGAGAATGGTGATGGAGTGTATGTAATGTTAGGAGAAGTGAAGCAGACACTAAGAGGGGTGAAGGTGGTGGAGGATGGAACATTCAATGCGACAAAAGAACTAGGAATGCCATTTGGAATAGCGAAAGAAGGAGTCACATGACTAACATGTTGCATGGTTGTTGTAACTTCAGGAGTGGTATAGGTGGTTATGGATGCTATGATTGAAGGAGGAGGAATGTGAGATCCTCCTTGGCTAACCACAATGTTTACTAGTTGGGAATTGGAAGGAACATGTTTGTTGTATATCTCAGTGATTCTTTTCATAACTTTTAAGCCATCGTCACTTTCAATCAAGCAATAAAGGTTGTTTATAGTAGGTATTGTAGTGGTGGAATTTTTTCAAGACATAAATACTATTGCAAATGTGCAAAATCCTAATGAATACTAATGACTTTATCTTGCAGAATTTGATCGGTTTGAGTGTCAACATGCATTGTATGTGAAGGTAAAGGTGTGCTAGTGGTAGTATCCATGCCTAATGCCCCATTTTCCATACTAGAAGTAGGAGCTTGAGACAACCCAATGTCCACAATGAGTGTGTTAGTGTGGGATGCCATGAGTCGGGAACTTCTTCTCACTAAAGTATAATCAATAGGGCACCAAACACTCATACAAATACCACAAGAGGTGAGGTGAATTAAAAACCAATGAAATCTAGGAATAATAAATGAAAATAACATAAATTTTGTAAACTAAAATAGGAAGGAAATACTAGAAAATGGAAATGCAAAAATTACTATGAAAGTGACAGAAATTGTTGTCCAAAAAGTGCAACTAGATTGATTCACCCAAGGTGGTGAATGAATTCAAAGATGAGTTTTTTTGTGATTTTTCATAAAATTTAAAATAATTTTTATGCTTTTCTGATCCAAAACTAAGATGCAAATGCAAAATTATAGTTGTGGTAATGTTTTGAAGTTCAAAAATGAAATCTATATGAGATATTCACTAATCCAAGTTTGTAAATCCTAGGATGCAAAAATAATGAAAAAGCTAAGGAAAAAGCTAAACCTATGAGTCCAAGGATGTAAATGCAATGCAAATCAAAAATATGATGTTTAATATGTAGGCTCACCAAAATTAACCATCGATTTTTGGGGGCTATGTACTATCTTTCTCTCTTAGGGTTTTTCCCCTAAAAGGAGAGAGATAGTGCAAAAACTATGGCGGTTCACTTAAATTAATGTATATATAATGGAATTATGCCTAAATGCAATGGTATAAATGAAGAAAACTAATAAAATTGATTGATTATTTATGCAAAACTTAAGAAATATGAAATGTTTGAAAACACAGTGTGATATGCAGAAATGAACTAGAAACATGCACAAATGAAACCATAACTTAAGTAAACTAAACAGAGTGCACCTGGAGATGGAATACTAATGCTGGAAGGTCCTGGAATGTTACAAAAATCACTTTTGATGACCACTGGGACTCATTTGCCACTAATGGTGAATCAGTCATGTTTCTGGTAAACTTTGTTGAAACTGGTTTCTGATTGTCTAGAACTAAATCAAATTTTTCATCCTAGTAGTGGGACTCATTCACCACTGATGGAAAATCAGTCCTCCAAAATTCTACAAATTCTGAAGTCAACTTTGTGGGTCCAAGTCCACACTCGTATTCTTGTCGGGTTGATGGAACCAAATCTTCAGAAAATGGGCTGAATGTTGTCTCCAAGATTGAATTAGGGTTTAGTTGACTTGAATAGATTTTATGACTTGTCAACCACCTTTCAACACCTATTTCTTTGAAAAAATTTCCTACAAGACCTGCAAAGACACATGCAAAGAGGGGGAAAATGGTTAAGGGTTAGAGTATGGGGATTTGCCTTGGTCATATCTAAGTCTGGTAATAAAACTCTTGATAAAGAAATGAAATGAAAACAAGGAAGGAATGATGAATAGACAACATGCAAATATTACCAGCACACCAAACCCTTGTTGTTGAAGTTGAAGATATGTCAATGGTTGCTCCAAGATACTTAATAATTGCTTGATTGAATGATGCTATGATGCTTGAATGAATGAGATTGAATGAATTAGGAGTAAAATGTATAGGAAAACACTTATTTATACACTTATGCCATAATTACCTAAAAATACAACAATCATAGGCTGACATAAGGTTTTAATGAATAAAAACTAGAAGGAAATTTGAATTTATTTTGAATTTTGTGTCAGGAGGGACTCATTCACCACCTATGGTGAATGGGTCCCACTCAAAGCTTGCAAATGGGTGTCGGGAATTAAGTTGCTTTTAATGTTATTTGTTAGGTTTTTATTCAAAATTACACTTAAATAAGGCCTGTAAGTGCATAAAGGGGCCACATAAAGCATAAGAAATGTGTAATTAGTGGTGACAAGCCTAGAAAAGTTTGAAAGTTTGTTACAATACTTTACAACACTTTGAAATAGGAATTGATAAGGGATAAAAAAGGGAATATTTAGATGAACTATAATAAGAAGAGTTTAGAAAAGTGTAGAAATGTGTTACAACACTTCACAACATCTTCACAAGACATCATAATTTGAATATTTAAGACCTAATGTGAATGCATAAGTTACATTGCAACATTAAATATATGAAAAATAAGCCAAGCATCATAGGAAAAAAGACCTAAATGACCATGAAAATGTCAAAGATCCATTTTTCTATGGCACAATTTAATAATTATTTGATGTTAGAAGTTTTAATGTTTATATTTATTATTTCAATTATAATTTCCAAATATACTAATATTTCTAATGAGATGTTGTAGGTGGGCAGCCCCTCTACCTAGTATTGGAGACAAAGTCCAAATGCCAAATATTTATTGTTGATTTTAATTTGGTCAAGGAAGTTTACTGTTGAAATACAATTTGAATTTTATGTGAATTTATTTGTGAAGGGAAATATGTTTTTATTTGAATGATCTTTTCATTTGAGGGAAGTTGAAGAGTTGGGAGGAATACTATTTTAAAGAGGGATTTGGTAGGGTTTTCATGGTGTTTTTTTAATTTCTTTCTTCATTAAATGGATAAGATAAAATTTTCTTCTTTCTCAAATTGATTTGAGGGAATTGCTTCTTGGGAATGGTTGGAAGAAATGGGTGGTAGATAAATTTTGGTAGGGAGAAGGAATAAGATATTTTCATCAAGTTAATTGGCTGATCCTAACTTGGCCATCCAAGGTATGTTTTGCATTTTATAGTTGTCCTTGAATTCTTCCTTGATCATGTTTTTGTTTCAGAAATATTGTTGTGTTTTTTTTTTTTGAGTAATGAGTGTTTTGGGTGTGAATAAGGAGGTGATCTCTCCTAAGGGGTGAGGGCCTCCTTTTTATGGGGTTGAGAAGGGTGCATAGCCTCTCTTGGGGATTTGTGATAAAATGTGTAAATATGTAATAATGAAGTTGTGGTTGGGATAGAGTATGGAGTGGCTGTGGAGGTGTTGTGAATGGGAGAATTGGGTGTTTGATGGAGTATGGAGTGGATGGTTGTGGAGGCATTATGAATTATGTGTTGTGATGATTATGTGTTGAAGATGGAGTTAAATGTGTATGAAGGATGTGATATTGTGCCCCAAGAGGGAAGGGAATCCCCCTTCTCCCCCTTTCCAAGAGCACTGTAGGAAGGTTCTTTGTGAGTGAGTTAAAGTATGTGTTTTTCTATTATTTTATTTGAATGGTGCATTTGGACTTTGTCTCCTACTTAGGGGTGGACTTATTATTCCTATGGCTTGGAGGAGAGTAGGATTGGGTTGCTCTATTATGTGTAATGTGGGTTGAATCAAGCCTTTATTGAACCTCTATAAATTCTAGGGGACAAGATTTATCTTTCTATTCTTATCCATGATATTTAGAGGATTTTATTTAATAGAAATAAGTAGTTTATCTTTTATCACTTAAATTTTTAGAATATATCAGAAAAATAGGTATTTTGTTGTATTTAATTTAGTTTCTTCAGGAGAGGGCATTACAAATACACATTTTAATTTGATTTTAGAAGTAAAAATTAATTTACATTTTAAAATGTAAAGTATAGAATATAATATATATAATAAAATTGCATAAAAAATATCTCTATGTGATAACCAAACAAATTGTGCACTTGTTCATTAGTGATCACCATATTATTTTATTCTCCATGTGGTAGTAATCAATCACCCTCTGAGCTCTTACTGCATGAATAATGATAATTAGTGCACTTGTGGGAGGTGATACCCTCTGCACTCTATGGATCATGATCTCAAAAAATGATACCAACTATAGCATAAGTAGTAACTAACAACACTAAAATTGTATGGTCTTATTATATGATCATCTATGGAACCATGATACTATGACATCTTCATACCATGTTATATAATGGTGTTAATGAGACTAGTAATCACATAGAGGGTTTGCACATCCATAGTCTAGCTAATGATTGATGACAACATCATATGATCCAGATATATTTTTTAACTAGTGGTCTTTGTTAATTTTTTGTTACCTAATGATCTCTAACACTATCTTACATAGGGCCTTTACTTGTACTCTAAAAATTCCCTGATATGAAAATAATTGAAAATCTTGTGAAGGAAAAACTCACATTATTTTTTCTCAAAAAATAAGTAAAAGCACATGGTTTTTATAAATAAGTTGATCAAAGACCACCAAAAACATATCCTATAATTTTATTTATATGATCAATGATTGCATCAATGGATAATGAATCTCTTTGAAGTAATAATAATAGATGCATTAGTTTTTGGATTAAAAAAAGAGCACAAATTTGGCTTTTCATTATTTTTTCACTTCATCATAGGATAACTTTGTCACATTGAATTGACTTCATAGCTCTATATAAGTTTTCCATTGATGGATTTGAATAAACACTGAGTCATCTTACTTCAGAATACCTTCCAATGCACTTGCAAGTGGTTCATAGTGAGGGTTTACTATGAATGCTTTAAATATTAATATTCCTTTTGAAATTTTTTTATCCCAAATGCTCTAATACATATTGTTGGATTTATGGAGAGTTTGGGGGAGGTGTTGAACTATATTCAAATGATGTGGGGTTTTCTTAAGTCAATTCTCCACTTAAATTAGGATTTGAATTAGGGATTATAGAAGCTAATAGAAAAATAATTTAAATGTATCTATAAAAATTAAGGTTAATGAAAATAAAAGTCAAATTCAATTGAAAATGTAAAATCCCCATTAACTACCCCTTGTATTATGTGGCATTGAAAAATAATTTGGAATGTGCCTTGTAGATGTGGTCAATATACAAAATGCACTAAAGTTCTTCTTGGTTAACAATTCTTAGCCACAACACATACACTTGAATGACTATTTTTTAGTTATATCTTTGCATAATGTGTGCATATTATGGATACACACATGTTATGTAATGTGTGTACATTATGAATTAGTTACTATTGAGCCATAATAGGTTGAAATTCAAGGATTCTTGTCCTCTTAATCAAACATGTCAACCAAGAAAGTTCGGGAACTAAACACCTATAGACTAATGTGGGAATTAAATAATGAAAATTAAATAATTTAATTGCATGTGATATCAATTTTGATTTTGATGCCACAATTTATATCCATGTGTAGAGGGATGCATACCAATGTTATAAAAAAAATTCAACTATTATTGACCTAGAAATTTGATTGTTTGTTATCAATTTTTTTATTCACGTGTATGGATGTGATCTATATGAGTACAAATCTAATATAATGAATGAATGTGATCCTATGAATTTTGAGAATGATTAGGTACTTCATAGATTGTGAGAATTATCTAATACTTCCCCTACAAATTAAAAACTAATATGTCCATAGAGTGATATCATTTCTTTATTTTCAATGTTTGATTGATAGTTCTAAGAAATTTACAAGGACAATAGAGTGAGTTATTCCTACAATTCTTTATAAGGGGTAGTCATTCTATAAAAGTTATCTAGATTTTCTTAAGTTTGAGTACGTGTTATTCTTATTTCAGATTCTCCAAATTTGACTTTAGATATAAAAGTGTATTGGTGAAATTAGTGTGCCTTTACCATTTCCCATTTAGTTTCATGTCCATCTTGATAAGAACATCTTAACACATAATATATAAACAAATAGTATGTACTTTAGACTTTGTGTGATCTATGACTCAATTATTCCATTATCACATAACACAATTATATTATTATATCATCTATAACTACTACTAATTCTAAATTCTAAACTTTTATTTATTGTTTAAATTTTTTATTTAAATAAATTATAAATTAAAAAAAAACATATATTTTCCTGGTTTAAATGCATTGCACCGGCCTAATAGGTCTGACGGAGAAAAGTATAACAAATAAAATATTTGATTTATGGGCCATCGTTATTAGGAATGACAGATCCACAGCTCTGGCTGGATTTGGGGAAAGGAAGGGCTTCAATCTGTCGTTATAGTTTGGTGTGAAGTCTCAATTGCCAGCTGTTTCGGTTTCACATTCTTATTATAATGGATAGCCATTTAAGATATTCATATCAAGTAATTCTTATCTCACATGCGGTTGAATTCTGATAACGAAATATTATAGTGCTCTAATTGTAATTTTTTCAAAAAAATTCCCATAACGTGACATTCTTGGCATAACAAAACACTAACTAATTTTTGTTACGATTGGTTTAAACTGAATCACTCTAATAAGATATTAATTCTTCTAATAAATAAAATTTAATTATAAATATGTGATTTTTTATTTTATTTTTTAAAGTTAAAAATATAAATATTTTATAATTTATAATATCAATATGATAATATTTTTAGATTTTAATTGTGTAATTTTTTATTATTAATATTTGAGACCATACTTTATAATCTATCATGAAAATGAATTATAACCATTTAAAAATAAATAAAAAATAAAAAATAACAAACCAACAAAATTAAATAAGAAAAAGAAACACAATTGCTAAACTTGAAAGATGCAAATTCAATCGAAGCGCATTGCACCCGAATGATAGAAGATTAGTGACAGGTTTGACTTAGATAAATGCCGTACATTGAAAAGCCTCCTCCCCCATTCATCCTCTACAGTTTACAACTTACAATTTTGAAAAACCACATTAAACAGAAAAATTAGGGTTAAATATAAACAATGCGAACTCGAAGGAATAATTGACTGCAAGAAACTACGTTAAAACTTCAAATGTCAGAAGGAGCGAAATAGACCATTGACGAAACCCACGGCTTGCTATTTCAGACAACCACACAAATAAAAGATTCTTTAATGATAACAGACGCACAGTCGTGCTTAAATTTGACTGCATATCAGCCTGTCCTCATACTCTAGTCTAAAGTTTCAATTGCCAAGTCTTTGCTTCCACATTGATTTGACTAGTTTTCAATAATAAATGTGATTTGTAATTATACGATAAGAGCGGTCCCATTCATTAATGCAGTGGACGGCTATAGGCCATTCAATTTCAACCGAACCTTATCCCTATTCATAAATCTCAATTCTAACCCAAACCTTAACTCTAATATTAATATTAATCCTAATGCAGTGGACGGCTATAGGCCATTCAATTTCAATCTAATCCTAACCCTATTCATAATGTTAATCTCAATTCTAACCCAAACCTTAACTCTATATAGAAAATTCCAAACAAGTAACCATACGAATTTTAATACAAAATGTCAGTATACTCTAATTGTCAATCTTTCTAGGAATGCCAGCTGTCCTATTAATCTTTGACTAGTGGATATCCCAATACAATGAATAATCCTCTTTGAATGTTTAGTTACTTCGATTATTCTCATATCTCTGCAATGGTCATCAATTCTCGTTTGCGTTTTGCGTTTTTAGTATGGGTATACATAAGCTTTCTAAACTTCCATTACGGTGCACATCCAGGAGAAGCTGTTGCAGCAACAATAACAGACCCACAAGAAGGTAATAATATTTATTTAATTGATCTTCGTGTTCCATCTTTCATGAAAAGTAGTTTACAAGACCCCCTTTATGAGGGAATTATTATAGTTTTCTGTCCATATATATACTCTGAAGGTTATCTGCATATTAAACCACTTAGTCAGTGCGCATTAACTTAGAACTCTTTTGGACTTCCTGAGTCATACCAGCAGCTTGCTATCTCCAATTTATTCTTATATATCTTTATTCTATGTTTGGACAGTTCAAGCACTGAAAGCTATAAAAGAGAAAATGAGGAATACAAAGTGGGACTTCAGTGAGGATCCTTGCAGTGGAAAGGGAAGCTGGAATGTTTTCCATGATAATGGAACCCATAATGTGGTGGCCTGTAAGATGTATGCGACAGAGGGGAGAACGTTTTTACATGTTACCCGGATGTATGTATGCAAATTTCCCCCTCTGTTTTTATGTCTTTGATTTCCTTTCTTCAACAGAGAAGATTTGTATGTTGGTTGCAGATATCTGAAAACCCAGAACCTGACTGGAGTTGTCCCAGCGGAGCTAGCCAATCTCACATACCTTGAGGAAATGTGCGTAATATGACTGTATTTACTACTGTTTTCTCAATCATGTTTTATGTGAATTTATGCATAAAAGTAAAAGAAATTAAAATTACCTAATAAATATTTAGTTAAGAAAAGTATTTGATGCTTCAGTTTGGTCATTGCTTTCCAGTTATATGTACTTTGCAGGGGTTTCTTTTCCCTTGGAATTTACAGAAGAGGTTTTCAGTAGTTTTTTTGGAGCGGTTTAATTTCACCCAGGATTATTTAATCTTATTTCAGTTTTTATTTTAAAATTTTAAAAATAATTTTTAAAATTTTTTTAATATTTTATATTTATTTTCAATTTCAGAGTCATTTAAACATTTTATTAATAACTTTGTTTTTTTTTAATTTTTTTTAATGTTTTCAATTATAATGTTTTTTGCTTGATCTTCAAATTAAAGTTATATTTATAAAGAATGGTTAATGTTTAAATATAAAATGATCCATTTTCAAATTCATCCAAATATAATTAGATATATAGATTTTTTTTTAAAAAAAAAATCTAGAATATTAACTCTAATTTTTTTAATAACATATTCTTTTAAATTGATTAAACATTACTTTAAATTTATATTTGAAAGTAAATATAAACATTATTTACTGTGATCTTAAAATAAGACTTTTATCTATATTTAAATTTTAAATTTCAAGTAACTATGTGGATTTCAAAAGTTCTTTTTAAATAGAAATGCACTTTAATAGAGTGCCTTTTCTAGAGAAAAGTTCATAAAATAGTCAGCAATTAAAACACCCTTATCTTAAGGTCTCACTTTTAGTATTGATGTCCAATATTTATAAATACATTTATTTGTGTTTATTGCTTTTGCAGAGATTTTAGTTGTAATAAACTCAACGGACCAATACCGTCAGAATTGGGATCTTTAGCTAAT
This sequence comes from Sequoia sempervirens, assembly GCA_007258455.2. Lineage (NCBI taxonomy): Eukaryota > Viridiplantae > Streptophyta > Pinopsida > Cupressales > Cupressaceae > Sequoia > Sequoia sempervirens. Next base: position 806,902,702 of record VDFB02281492.1, read on the forward strand.
TTACAAACTTTGTAAGTTTCTATAATATAAATTTTTAGATGACATTTTTTGGTAGTCAATTTTCTTTGGATTAATTTATTTCACAAATAATGATTTAAGGAAGAATTGATTATTTGAAAAAATATAAGGAGATTTTATGCATTTAACTTTTATTTTTTATTTTTTTATTTTTGATCTATTTATTTCAGGTCAGTTGGCATGAATAATCTATCTGGGAAAATTCCAAAGGAACTCGGGAAGCTGAAAAATTTACAAAAAATGTAAGATAAGAATTTGATTACTTACATATATTACCAATGCTCTAAATATGAATAGGATTATAGAAAAAAACTTTAAAATGAATAAAAGAATCACATAAATTCATGAACTATTATTCATTAATGATTTTTTTTCTTATTTATGAATAATATTTTAATAGCCATACCAATTCTTATGTGTTGGATAGAGATTTATTTTCAAATGAGCTAAATGGACGACTACCACGATCACTTGTAAGCTTGACCAATCTTAAAATGTTGTAAGTTTGTGTGTACCATTTCTTCTCATGTATATTCCTCTTAAAAAGTCATCATGCATATTGAAGTTTTCAAATAAGATAGAGATAATTTTAAGGTTTATAGAGACATCCAAAAAGTGTTGAAAACAATGTTTAATAGCTACTTAGTTTTATTTATTTTTTTCATTTTCGTTTTGATTGTTTAGGATTTAAATTTTATGAATCAAGTTTAAAAAGGTTTTATATATAATATAATACAATGAATGTAAAGTCTTTATGTATTAAATAATAATAAAACAAAATAAATTATAAAACTTCTCAATTTACCTATGAAGGGCTCTATTAGTTTATGTTATACATCAATTAAGTTGAAACTTAAAAAATATTAGCAAAATAGTATATCAGATAACAACTCTTACCATTATTTATTTAGTTTATTCACAAGTTTTAAATATGGTCTTCTAAACTATCATTACATATGTCTATTTTAGTTTTTAGGAATTATTTATGTTAAGAGTCTAAAATGGTAATAATTGTTATAAAATGTTTAGACCATCCTTATTATATCAAAATTATCAATGATCATGATGAAAACTAGAGCTTTCTCTAGATCCTTCTTGTTTGTCCTAATAAAATTTCACCTTTCTAGCCTCTTTATCTTAAAAATAGATCATATTTTTTTAGTTTAATAGTCACTTTGTATTAAATAAATATTTAAAAATTAGATTGTATCTCTTAAGACAAATTCTATAAAAAATGGAAAATTTAAATGAAAGTTTGCATTCAATCTCACGCTATAGACATGACCAGCATAATATCAATATATATTTGTTGACATAAAAAAATAAAACAAAGACTTTATTTTATTATGTTGTTTGTACTTTGGTGTGATGTAATAATGCATATTAAGATAATATATGCATTGAGATGGCTCGAACAAGTAGTAGAGTTGGCTTGAGTAGTGAGTTTGCTCCCCATTGGTCTTAGGTTCGATTCCGATCCTGCATTTAAGAGGTGGGACTTCTTGCAGACGGTCATCATTTCTTATCTTATTACACATCCTCTTATGCTTATATTTATTACATATTATTCTTCTATCACATTCATCTATGTTTATTTCAATCATTTCACCTATTGGTGAGCATCCTTTATTATATGGTTTCCTTGGATATAGGGATGTGTTCCTAGAACCATTCTTATATAATTATGACCCTCTATAAGTAATACAAAGTATTTTTCACCTTCTTAATCCAACAACTTTTTGTATGCCATCCTAGTGGCTTGATGAAGAAGAAGAAAAACATCTCAACTCAAATCCACTAATTTCATATTACAAACAGGCTCCATAAAGATTAAATCCCAAATTGACAATAACTTGTGTCAAACTTGATCGATTTACAACTGCATGACTGTAAACAAATCAAACAATTCTATTATTCCGATTTCATGGAAATTACATTGCAAAAATCAGGCAACTATTTTGCTTCTCTCCTCCGTCCAACTCTTCATCTTCTTCTGTAGTCCACCCTCTCGCAGCCTCTGCACATAGTCCAATCCTCTATTTCCAAATAAACTTGATTATTACCATTATTCAATGGTATCAATCGACCTCCCTCTTTGTGCTCTTTACAGTCAACCCTGAATCAAACTTGAGTTCTCCCTCAGGCGCTCCTTTCTCTTGTTCACCGCTATGTTCTATGCAAAACACAATGGTTCGGTTGATCACACAGTACTCTAAGAACTGCAATATTTTTACCATGTCATAACCCTCCCATGTGACTCTCTTCTATCCCTTTTTTCTGGCTTCTATCGCCCTTTTGTTGCTTCCAAATTTCTTAAATTCTTCTTCTGGCTTGGCACGAACCTTCTCTCCCTTATCACGTCTTCTGTAAAATCAGGGATTACATTTGCATTAAGGTTTTGGACACATCCACAGCTGGGTCTATAATGTGCCTCCTCTCCATACCACTACAACTTAATTTCTGCTCCCAATTTATTAGTTTTCCCCTAATCGATCCTTACTGTTTGTCTTTGTTGGTGCCCTATTAGCTTTCTCTAGCACACCTCCTTCAACCTCTCGTGCTGCTCCTCTTTTCATTTTCTTTTACATTCCTCAATTGTATTCTTTTCCGTTTGCTGTCTAGGCGACCTTCTCTTCTCCATTGGTTTGGGTTGCGCTGGGCTTTCTCTTCCCAGGCGTCACTTCCTCACCCACGCAGCCTCCCAAAGCAGCCTCTCTGATCTTCTTTCAGCCGTCCCCCGTCCCTCGTACCTGTAATGATATACTTAAGAATGTTTTTGGAAGTGGGAAGATGAAAGGCCATCATCTTGGCTTTTGGAATCTCCCACCTCAATAACTCCTCTGAAGCGCTTGGTATTTGTTGGCAAACACTCAATAAAAATAATAATTGCAAACAAAAACATCTTTTCCATCATGGCAAATTCGAAACCAAATCAAATTGGAGATCCTCATGAGATGACATTTTCACAAAGAAGCAATTATGAGGAAAACACTAAACAACATAATCCATCTATCACTCAATGGAGTCGGAAATCAACTCTCGCAATAAACCATCTACCATTAAATTCAGATTGGAACTTAAATTCTGCTTATAAAAATGATTGTTCATGAAAACTTATCGAAAACTAGAAACAAACACTTTTTTGGGTAATCCCCGGATACTCCTCCATCAGACAAACCATGTAAGAATTTTGTGAGCATGGGCTCACAAAGGTGAAGCTGAGTGGTAGAACCACCCTTTGAGATTGTGCACAACCTCCAACGAACTCCATCACTAACAACCCAACCTCCTCCGTCAATTAGCCCAACCTCCTCTATCTAGTATTTCCTCTCCACTCTACAAGTGACCTCCCACATTCCTATCCTAGTTGCCTCTTGGCTATACATTAAAAGTCACAACCTGCAGGTTCATACTCACTGTTGAATGGCTATGCCTTTTTGTCTTCACCTTAAGGTAACCATTTCCTTTCTCTCTCGACTTTCTTTACAACTCTGCCCTTGCAACCTCCATGCTGCAATCATAACTCAATATCACGAAGATTCACTTCGTCTGTTGTAATTTGCCATCACACTACACTTTCTTCTACTCTTTCCACTCTCAACCGTTTGGGACTCTGCTCACCTACAACGATGCTTTTGAACTTCTCACTCATGCTTCCAATTTTATGCCTTCTAGCCCTCCACCACCAGAACTCTCTACATCTACAACGGTACTTTTGGATTTCACTCACGCTTCTACTATCAACAGGTTTTGTCACAAGCTGCCTCATGTTCAGCGATCTGCTTGTGCCCCTGAAACCTCTGCTCACTTCCCTCTTCACCCACAAGTCCTAGTGCAAACCACCTCTCTCTTGGTGCTCTATCCGCACACTCAAGACTGCCTGCTTTGATACCAATTGATGAAGAAGAGAAAAAAACATCTCCACTCAAATCCACTAATTTCAGATTACAAATAGGCTCCATGACGATTAAATCCTAAATTGACAATAACTTGTGTCAAACTTGATCGATTTACAATTGCACGACTATAAACAAGTCAAACAATTCTATTATTCTGATTTCATGAAAATTACATTTCAAAAATCAGGCAACTATTTTGCTTCACTCCACTGTTCAACTCTTCATCTTCTTTTGTAGTCCACCCTCTCGCAGCATCTACACACAGTCTAATCCTCTATTTCCAAATGAACTTGATTATTACCATTATTCAATGGTATCAATCGACCTCCCTCTCTGTGTTCTTTATAGTCAACCTTGAATCAAACTTGAGTTCTCCCTCAGGCGCTCCTTTCTCCTATTCACCGCTATGTTCTATGCAAAACACAATGGTTCGGTTGATCACATAGTACTATAAGAACTGCAATCTTTTTACCATGTCATAACCCTCCCACGCGACTCTCTTCTATCCTCTTTTTTAGCAACTATCGACTTTTTGTTGCTTCTAGATTTCTTAAATTCTTCTTCTTGCTTGGCGCGAACATTATCTCCCTTATCACGTCTTCTACAAAATCTGGGATTTCATTTGCGTAAAGGTTTTGGACACTTCCACAGCTGGGTGTGCAACGTGCCTCCTCTCCATACCACTACCACTTGATCTTTGCTCCCAATTTATTAGTTTTCCCCTGATCGATCTTTACTCCTTGTCTTCGCTGGCACCCTATTACCTTTCTCTAGTGCACCTCTTTCAACCTCTCGCGCTACTCCTCTTTTCATTTTCTTTCACATTTTTGAATTTTCTTCTTTTCCGTTTGATGTCTAGGTGACCTCTTCTCCAGTGATTTGGGTTGCGTTGGGATTTCTCTTCCCAAGCGTCACTTCGTCACCCACGTAGCCTCCCAACACAACCTCTCTGATCTTCTTTTAGCCGTCCCCCGTCCCTCTTACCTGTAAGGCTATACTTAAGAATGTTTTTGGATGTGGGAAGATGAAAGGCCATCATCTTGGCTTTTGGAATCTCCCACCTTAATAACTCCTCTCAAGCGCTTGGTATTCGTTGGAAAACATTCAATAAAAATCATAATTGCAAACAAATACATCTTTTCCATCATGAAAAATTTGAAACCAAATCAAATTGGAGATCCTCATGAGACGACATTTTCACAAAGAAACAATTATGAGGACAACACTAAACAACATAATCCATCTATCGTTCAATGGAGTCGGAAACCAGCTCTCACAATAAACCATCTGCCAATAATAAATTCAGATTGGAACTTAAAGTTTGCTTGTAAAAATGATTCTTCATAAAATCTTACTGAAAACTAGAAACAAACATTTTTTTTGGGTGACGCAAGATTATGCGTGGACCCGGATGCTCCTCCATCATGGCCTCTAAAGCTTTCTCATTTTATCTCTTTGTGATTGTATCATATTCCTTTCCTTCTCATTTGGATAAGAATATCCAACCTTTCTTTGTTCTAAAATATTTATCCCTTAATGCTCAAAAAAATATTTTTTATATCAAGAGAAATTTATATTCATATTTTAAACTATGTAAATATAATTTTTTTAATAGTTCCTTCTACCTTTTCTATTGCACCACTTTCTTGTTGTTTTCTCTTAATTTTGCTATCAATTCTTCAAGAAAACACTATTATAACATAAAATTTCCTCTAAGAATGGGATTTTTGGAATATAGCATAACATTTCCTCCAAAATATTATCTTTGTTCTTTGTTGTTGTGTAAGATATGCTTGAGCCATCTCCAAGGGTTTCTATTTTATAAACAATAATTTATACAATATTTTAACCTCTAATTACACTTTAGTCATTTATTTTCTTTCAAATTTATCTTAAATTATCTTTAGGGTTATTTTTTTCTCTTTATTTTTTATTTGCATTTATCGTTTTCTTCATTGCAATTATAATTTTTATTTTTACTTTTTATTTCCACCTTAACTTTAATCTTTCTTTTTTCAAGATTTGGTATATTGTACTCTTTTAGAGCCTTGGCTTTTTTTATTATAACTATTTGTGGCACTTTCTATTGTTATTCTATACTCTATCCACTTGTAATATTTCTTTAGTTTCCAATTTGGTAGGAAATTATGATATTGAATGTGTTGTTTGTTATAATTTCCTTGTTGCTTTATGATTCCTCAAAAGTCCTAATCTTCTTTTCCTTTCATTTTCCCTCTAAGTTTATATTAAAGGAATCCATTTGAAGTTACTCCTCTTTTTTACTTCTTTTTGTCTAGAACCCTTGATTTTAAATTATTCTACAAATTATCCTTGAGGTTATGGAACTTAATGTAGATGATATTCAAGATATAAATTAATCTTATTTTTTATTTTCCTCTTCTTTCTTAGGGGTGTCAATTTCCCTAAAGTCCCCATTTCTATAGTTATCTCCTTTAGTTTTTTTACTTTTATTTATTTTATATTTTTCTATATCTTCTTTTACATTCCTCTTGTCACAATACTATATCTAAGTTATAAATTGTAACCTTAAGGTATTTGGGTGGGGCTAATATATATTTTTGCATTAGATATGAGTAGGTTTGGATAAACTTCATATGGTAGGGGATATCTAGGAGGTCCTAGTATCTACCTCTTCAAAGTATAATCATTACCTATACTATGCCATTTTCATATTTTATAATTGTATCATAGGGTATTCTTTTGAATATGGTAGAGCCAACACAAATAAAACCAAATTACAAAATTTTTGTATAGTAATATTATACATTGATATATTTGGGATGGATATTACTTTTTTCTTTACTGCCTTTCATTCATTATCCCCTGTATGACCACCCAAAAATCCCTTACAAGAATAACTCCCAACTAACCTATTTAATTACTAACTATTAACTCACATTTATTTATACATTTTTTTTCAAAAATGAGGCGTAAACACTTTTCACTCAGAGCTATGAACCGATGAGGTCACAAATAGGGTACCTCATCCCCAATATAAATTCCCAACAATTACACGCCCATGGGGTTTGAACCTTGATGGAAAGAATAACAATAAACCAACTTAACTATTGCACCATGCCACTATTGACATTTATTTATAAATTAACATCTATATTTTAACTTAATTTATTATTATTATCTAGAATCTACTAAAATAAAGATTTAGTAACCCAAAATTTCCCTCATCATTACATCAATTTGAATAAAGGATAGAATACTACAAGGACTAAACATAACAACCCTTCTGAAGAATTTGATGAGGCATATTCACCAATTCTCCTTACTCACCTAGGAAACACCAAAATGAGTCCATCAATGGATCTCTTGAATATAAAACTTGTAAAACATCTATATAATATTAGAGATTGTAAATTGTCCCCATCCTCCTTGCACAATGAAAGAATAACTTTCCTTTGAAAGTTCATATCTCCTCTAAGTGTATCAATATCCCTCCTCTAGTGCTCCTCTAGTGCTACACATAAGAGAAAAACTCTCCTCTAAGATTTGATGCCTCCTAAGAGTATGTAAATATCCCTTCTCTAGTGTTGTGAGAACTAATCCCTCCTCTATTGTACAAAATAACCTCAACCAATGTAGAAACATTAACTACACTGACAAGCTCTTCCATAAAACTCCAATCCCCCCTTACTCAATGAAGGGACATGAATGTGAAAGGGTTCTTCTTATAAAATGTATCATCTTTGAGTGAGAAGCTAGCTTGAGATGATAAAAATATCTTCATCCCATGATGCCTCCAACCTTCAAGTGCACCTTGTTACACTCTATCCACTTTATTTAACATATGAGCCTTTGAAAGGATCTTCAAATGTATCATTGATGATATCAAGTATACAATAATCATGTGAAGTAGCCATTTACAAAAATATTGATTTTAACTGATAATACACCCTTATAACACTTCGTTTCTTCATTTACAAATTATCATAATAATTTTAAAATTTCTCATCACTACATAAGTAAAATTAAATATTTTAAATTCTCTTGAAAAAATTCTATTACTTATGTCATCCTTCCACACTTTAATTTATTAAGACTTTTCTTTCTTCAAAACAACTTGATGCATTTATAAAAATTTCCCATAATATCACCAAATTAATTTCTAATGTGACTTTTGAGGAAAAATAAAAATTTATTATATAATTGTGAGACTATTAAAGTAATTTTATTAACTTACACATGATCAAATTTTGTTATATGATGTGTGGTTAATTTTTCTCATTCTCCTATGTAGGAAATTATACCTTCCTTCACAGATAGAGATAGAAATGTAATGACTATTAATTTACATCAACCCTTATTCAACCAACTAAAAAAATATTTTTATTAGACTTCTCAAGCACAATTTTGGATAGAGATTTAATTTTAACTTATGTGCCTAAAATATATGTAGTTTAAGAAATCCAAATATGGAGAGAAAGGTGAAACAAAGGCTTACTAGGTCATACTAAAATTGACGAAATTATGGCTACCTAGATGTGGATGAGGTTTTGTATGTTACTCTACCAAAACTATGCTTGAGAAGTGTAATAAAAATAATTTTTTAGTTGGTTGAGTAAGGGTTTATGTAGATTAATAGTCATTACATTTACATCTCTATTTGTGAAGGAAGGTGCAGTTGCCTACATAAGAGAATGAGAAATTTTGTTATAGGATGTGCAGTTAATTGCTCATTCTCCTATGTAGGAAACTACACGTTCCTTCACAAATAGAGATAGAAATAAAATGACTATTAATCTACATAAGCCCTTACTCAACCAGCAAAAAAATATTTTTATTAGAATTCTCAAGCACAATTTTAGCTCGTTAACATACAAAACCTCATTTACATAGGTAGCCAGAACTTCATCAATTTTAGTATCACCCAGTAAACCTAATTTGTTTCACTTTCTCTCCATATTCAGATGTCTTAAATTACATATATTTTAGGGAAATAAGTTAAAATTAAATCTCTATAAATATTCAAATTCATCAAAATTTGCAACTCTCAAAGAAGTGTGAAAGGTTGATTAGATAGATGCTCCAATACAATGAATTTCCACATGCAAAAGAATTTTTTTTAACCAATTCTCATTCTAGATCAAGCATGAATAGAAAAAATGGTGAAAGAGTGTTCATTTCATAGATTTCATTGAAATTCCCATCTTTTGTGCAGTAATACACTAGATTTTATCACTTTATCCAAAAAAATTAATGTCAAAACTAGCAACTTTCATTTCTCCCCAATAGGACCAACAACTTAAGTGCCTTGATACCATATTGAAAATGGTAGAGCCAACACAGATAAAACTGTATCACACCATTGTTTCATCTTCTGGGATAAATGTAAAACAGATATTATCATGTCTTGGACCATCCAAAAACATTATCCCATCAATCAAATAAAATTTGGCATTGTTTCAAACATGGTCTTCTCTATCCTTCAATGATATCAATTTTTATCTTATACATTTTTTGTGATATTATAATTATTTATTCTCACATCATGTATATCACTCTTATTTAATTTATATGGTCTTGCAACAAAAAATTGCATACTTCTACTAGAATAATGTCATAGAAAATTTCATTATGATATTTCTCTATCTTGAATTTGACCTAACATTATTTTTGCATCAACACCTTATTAGTTTTTTATAACCATGTAATCCTATATGATTTAGATTGTCCTAGACTAGATACAAATTCAATTTAAATAAACCATCTCTTTTAATATTAGATCATTAGTACTACCACTATTAATGAAAAAATATTTCTTAATTTATATATTATTTTTGTTGAGAAAGAGGTGTCTCGAACTTACTGGTGTAAAAGGCGTCGGGTTTAGGTTTATTGGGTTCAGGTTTATAGGTGAATTTTGGCAAGATGAAATGGCTAGCTTTCTTGACATCCCAATAAGCGCTTCATCCAAGAGACAACCACATGTTAGTGATACCTTGTGGATAGTCTCCTTGAAATCTTGATAGCTTCATTGAGGAGACATTACAATGTTGGAGGGAGTTGTTTTGCAGTCCTTTCTACATTATGATGGATTGTCAAAAGGGACATCAAAGGGATAGGTCAATCTTAGAGGGAGTTGTTTTGCATTCCCTTTGAAATTTCTATGAACAATAGGAAGGTTAGTTTTTAGAAGACAAGAGGATATCAATGGTACCTAAAATGTGGTCCCTTTGATATCCCGATGGAAGGTAGGATCTCTTCATCAGAGGGAATGATGGATATCCGTGAGAAATTGATGATAGTTCCTTCGATATTTTGATAGGATGTTTGAAAAGTTGGTATGCTCATATTAGAGAGACATACATTATCAATAGGACAAAATTTTTAGTCCCTTCAACATTCTAATAGGACTTCAATGACAATAGAAGGTAAAGATAGTTAAGTTAGTTTGTGACCATTTGTTTCGTATGGAAGTTGAAACGACAATTTTTTTTGTAACACTTGAGAAGTTTGTATGAATTCCATAGTGCATTGTATGTAAGGTAATAAGAAGATTAGAGTGAATGTAATGAAATGCTGTTGAATTCATTTCTGAAAAATACTTGACAGAGCATAGCTCTCAACTTGTATGCAATATTCATTTTACTCTAATACAAGATATCTTCAGTTTTGTGTGTGGGTTTTTTACTGTAAGGGTTTTCCCACATAAATCATGTATTCATTCTTTATTGTCTATTATTTTACTCATGTATATGCATCTTTATGTTTTTTAATTGCAAGTTTTGATATATTTTTTTCTATATCTCTCTACTGAAGATTAGTATTTGGAAGGCATTTTTTCACTTTGCTTTCCTTTTAGTTAGTATCGGAGCTTGTCCAACTTGGGTAAGATGGGTTTTTTGTGCTGATCTTGTTTAGTGGGAGTTTTGTAGAAAAATATAGTTTATAACTTATTGCATATTTAATATGGCAAGCACATCTGGAAGAATAGAGATTGAGAAGTTCAATGGCAGTAATTTTGAGTTGTGGAAACTAAAGATGAAAGATTTGATCATAGATCAAGTGCTATGGGATGTATTGTCCTCTAAAAAACCATTAGGCAATGGACCAAAAATCCAAAGGTCAGATCAAACTATACTTGGCTGATTTAGTTCTCTTGAATGTCCATGAAGAGAAGATAGTGAAACTTTTGTGGAAGAGGCCTGGTGACATTTATCAGGGGAAATCTCTAGTAAATAATTTATTTATAAGGAAGAAGTTGCATTCTTTGAAGATGGAGGAAGGAGCGTCTATTGTAGATAATTTGGATGTGTTTAATATGATTGTTGCTTAGTTGGCATTTATTGGTGTGAAAATAGATGAAAAAGATTGTTGCATGCTCTTGTTATGTTCTTTTCCTAACACATGGGATCACCTGGTAATGGCTATTAGGACTACAACAACCACTTTCAAGATGGAAGATGTGGTTGCTTCATTGCTATCAGAAGAAATGTGAAGGAAATCTTCTAAGATGGCCAAGGAGGCCCTTGCTAGTCAAGGCAGAACAAAGGAGAAAGGAAAGAAGAAATACAAGAAGTCTAAATCCAATTCAGAGGGGAGATCAAAGTCTCTTGGTAAGAAGTCCAAGATGAAAAGCTGGAACTATGTGCAGACTGGACACATCCGGAAAGATTGTAAAGAGGAGTAGAAGAAGAAAAATAAAAATAGTTCTTCTAAGAATGAATCTTCTCAAAGTGATATAGATGCCTTCATAGCAACCTTGGAAATTTAGGCATCAAAATATGTTTGGCTGATTGACTCATGTGCGTCCTTTCACATGGCCTCTTATAGAGGTAAGTTCTCAAAGTATGAAAAGTATGTTGGTGGAAGGGTGTATTTGGCTGATGATTTTATCCTAGAGATTTTTGGCCATCGAAGAATAAAAATTTAGTTTCCTGATGGAAGAGTGAAGGGAATCAATGATGTGATGCATATAGTAGGTCTAGCTAAAAATTTACTTTTGGTAAGTAAACTTAATGATGTGGGTGTGGAAGTCTATTTCTTGAATGGTGTTTGTCAAATGACTAGAGGCTCTATGGTGCTAGCTAAGGGCACAAGAATTGGCACTTTGTATAAGCTATATGCATGTGCAATACAGTGTAATAGTGCCTATGCAAAGTCAAGTAAATCTGATCATGTAGAGAAAGGAGATGTTCTTGATGGTGCAAACTCTTTGGAGATGAAGCTCCCAACAGAGAAAAAAATGTTATGGAACCAAAGGCTTAACCACATTGATGAAAAAGGCTTAAAATCCTGGTTGAAGGGCTTGATGATTGTAATCTTGAGTTCAATTTTTGTGAACATTGCATATATGGAAAGAAACACTATGTTTCATTTTATTCTAGTTCTCATAAATATTTTGGTATTCTAGATTATATTCATGATGATGTGTTTGGTCGAGTTAATCTTCCTTCATTATTGAAATCAATGTATTTTTTCTTGTTCATAGATTATTCAAGAAGCACATTTGTTTATTTTCTCATAAGTAAAACTAAAATTTTCAATTGGTTTAAGGAATTTAAAACCTTGGGTGAAAATCATATTGGTAGAAAGATTAAGTGTTTGAGGATGAATAATGGTGGTGAGTTTTGTTCAACAAATTTTGACAAGTTTTGCAAGGACCATGTAATTAAAAGGCATAAAACAACTCTTTATACTCCACAACAAAATTGAGTTGTAGAAAGGATACATAGAACATTGATGGAAAGGGTGAAAAGTATGTTGAGTAGTGCCGATTTGGAGCAAAATTTATGGGCTAAGGTTGTAGCTACAACATGTTTTTTGATTTACAAACCTCCCACTCCAATGCTCATGGACATGACACTTGTGGAAGTGTGGTATGGTAAGAAGCTCTCATTGAGACACATTAGAGTCTTTGGTTGTGATGCATATGCATATGTGCCTAGTGAAAAAGGTCTAAACTAGGGAAAACAACTACAAAGTGTATCTTTATTGGTTAGGGCATTGGTGTGAAAGGGTACAAGCTTTGGATTCTAGTTATAGAGAAGGTGATGTATAGAAAAAGTGTGAAATAATAAAAAAGGAGGTAGTTGAAGTTCCTCTTACTCTAGATAAGGATGAACTACATAGTCCTAGTGGACCTATTAGTGTGGAGAGTTGAAGTAGCTCTGAAAATTTTGATCAAAAAGAAGAACCTCAGCCTCAGCTTTTGAGGAGGTCTACATGTGTGAAACAACAACCTGAAAGGTTTGGTTATTCTATGTTGGATTCTAGTTGTGCCTATGCTTTGATTGCTAACACTAATGAGCCTAGGACTGTTAGAGAGGCTATGGGTATGTTTGATGTAGATTCCTGGTTAGGAGCCATGAACGAGGACATTACATCATTGAAGAAGAATGATACATGGGATCTAGGTACCTTTGCTAGAAGGATGAAATCATGTTGGATATAGATAGGTGTTAAAGAAAAAGATAGGTCTTGATGGTAGTGTTGAGAAGCATAAAGCAATGTTGGTCACAAAAGCATATTCCCAGGTGGAGGGGATTAACTATGGAGAAATATTTTCTCATGTAGCTAAGCTGACATCTATCAGATTTCTATTGTCACTTGCAACCGCATATGACTTAGAAATCAAGTAGATGGATATGTAGATAGTATTTCTTCATGGTTATTTGAAGGAAGATATTTACATGTCTTAGCCAGAGAACTTCATTGAAAAAGAAGGAAAACTTGGTTTGAAAATTAAAGAAATCTCTATATGGTTTGAAGTAGTCACCTAAAATTTGGTACCAAAAGTTTGATACCTATGTACTAGTTTTGGGGTTTGCGAGATGAAATTCTAATCATTGTGTTTACTTTAAATCTAAAAATAGTCATCTTCTTATTATTTCCCTATATGTAGATGATATGTTGTTCATTGGGAATGGTAAGGGTATGATTTTTGAATTGAATTCTCAATTATCAACACAGTTTGAAATGAAGGATCTAGGTTCAACAAGGTATATTTTGGAGATGGAAATTAGAAGGGATAAGGGAAATAAAAGAATTTGGCTTAGCCAAAGCACGTATATATTTTTTTCCTAGAGAGGTTTAATATGGTGGATTACAAGAAGTTGTTCCATTGTTGTACGGAATGAAACTTTTTGTTGAATATTGTTTCAAGAAAAATCAACATTATTCAAGTAAGAGTCAAGAACCATATCCATTGCAGCCATTTCAAGCATATTTGTAACACCTTATTGCTAGGGTTTGGTGAGTTGCAACATTTTCTTTTGTTCATTCATCATTCTCCATTCATATTTGATTTCATTTCAAGGTTTAATTACGAACAAGGGGTTTGACCAAGGAAAACCCCTATCCACTAACCCCCCAACATTTTTCCCTCTCCTTTGTATGTGATTTGTAGGCTTAGGTTGCATATTTCATAAGGAGCAAGGTTGGAGAAATTTTTTCAAATAATCAAAGTTGTCAAATTTGTCATCAAGCCTTGGAGAACATTGGAGATCACTTACATATTGCAAATTAGGGAGTCGGATTTGAAAATCAATCAAGAAAGATAGAGCGGAAAGTGAAGAACAAAATCAGCTTTGAAAGCTTTAGAAAATCCTAGTTGGACTGATTCGCCACCTCTATCGAATGAGTCCCAGTTCCAGTACATTTTCAGGGTTATGCAAATCTGGATATCCTTTTGGTAGATTTTTGTTCTTGCACATTTTCCCAGAAACAAAAATGATTCACCTAGCTTGGCAAATGAGTCCCAGTTAGTAGTAAAAGCAACTTTCCCAAAATTATAGACCTCAATTCTGCCTTCTCTAGATTCCCAGATGCACACTTTTTGTTTTACATTTTTTTGTTGTGTTTCTTTCACTTTTCTAGGTCATTTAGTGTTAGTTTGCATTCAATTAGGGTTTTGCATTATAGTTTTCATTTCATTGTCTTTTCCCAAGTTTACCCTTTGCGGTGAACCCCTCATAAGATCATTTTTAGACCCTAGGACAACCCTATTACAAGATCTCTTTCTCCTTTGCATTGAGATCTCTAGGGTTACCCTTGAGTGGAATACCTTTGAAAGTGGGTGTGATAGTACTTAATCAATCTATTCACCATTTTCCTCAGTTCCATTTTGGTGAACCTACCCTTAGAACATCCTAATTCTGATTTTGAGTGCGTTTTTCCTAGATTTAGCTTTCATTAACATTGCATTAAGATTTGCATTGGTTAATTTGCATTCTAGAGTTTCAAATTTTACATTAGTGAAATCTCATTTAGATTGCATTTTTGCATTTAATTTCATTGAAAATAATTCAAAATTTGCATTTGCATCTTAGAAATGGATCAAAAAACATAAAAATCATAAAATCCAATTCAAAAATTATAAATTTTTTGAAAAAAAACATCATTGGGACTCATTCGCCACCCTGGGTAAACTAGTCCCTCTACACATATTGCACTACATTTTTTGGAATTTACAGTTTAGATTCTGAGTTTATATTTTTTGTTACTATCTTTCTATTTTAGTTTCCAGAACTTTTATTATAAGCATTTTATTCTTCTTATCTTACATTGCATTTACATTCGCTTTACATTTAGTAGCTTTTGTCTGAGTATTTATTATCCTATTGCTAATACTATAGTGAGATGAAGTTTGAGACTCATGTCATCCCACAATAGCATAATCATTGTGTATCTTGGGTTGTCTAGCTCTTTTACTCCTAGTATTGACATTAGTACACTAGGCGTGGACAACACATTTAACAACTCTTTTCCTTCAAGTAGTATGCAAGTTGAAACAAGGAATGATAGTGTCTCACAAGAAAACATAATTCACATTCATGAGGACCTAGCAAACCTACAACATCAAGTGCAAAATGACATGATCTAGGTGGATATTTGATGTCAAAATTGGAAGTGTCCCATATGCTCTAGATTTCAATGTCATCTTAAAGAGCTCAGGAAACTGGAGTCAACGCAATATGAATGGGAAATAAAGGAGTTCATTAGTCAAAGTTATGGCCAATGAAATTTTGGTCAAATAGGTACTTGAGGCTTGTTAGAAAGGAAAAAATGATAGACTCGGAATTGGGAAAAATCAGCGTCAACTCGAAGATCTCGATGACACGAACCCAACAATGTTTTTTTCATTAGAATCCAAGTCCATACTTAGGAGATATCGAGAGTCAAATTTTTGGGTACTAGGGTTGACCAGGCCGTACACGTGTTGACGTTAGCATGCTAACTCAAAAATTATGATTTAAAAAAAAAAAATCACTGGGACTCATTCGCCACCCTGGGAAAATCAGTCCCTCTGCACATACTGCACTACATTTTCTGGCATTTATAGTTCAAATTTTGAGTTTATATTTTCTATTGTTGTCTTTCTATTTTAGTTTCAAGAACATATGTTATAAGAATTTTATTCTTCTTAGCTTACATTGCATTTTTATTCACTTTTCATTTAGTAGCCTTTGTATGAGTGTTTCATGTTCTATTGCTAATACTGTAGTGAGGCGAAGTTCGAGACTTATGTCATCCTGTAATAGCACAATCGTTGTGGATCTTGGGTTATCTAGCTCTTTCACTCCTAGTATTGACATTAGTACACTAGGCATGGACAACACCTTTAGCAACTCTTTTCCTTCAAGTAGTATGCAAATTGAAATAAGGAATGATAGTGTCTAGCAAGAAAACATAATTCACATTCATGAGGACCTAGAAAACCTACAACATCAAGTGCAAAATAACATGATCTAGGTGGATATTTGATGTCAAAATTCAAAGTGTCCCATATGCTCTAGATTTCAGTGCCATCTTGAAGAGCTCAGGAAAATGGATTCAATGCAACTTGAATGGGAAAAAAAGGAGTACATACATCAAAGTTATGGCCATTCACAGCTCAGTCAAACATGTACCTGAGGCCTGTGAGAAAGGCAAAAAAAATGATTGACTTGGAATCTAGTGAAATCAGTGTCAACTCAAAGAGCTCGATGCCATGAAAAAAATCATGTTCATTTCATTAGAATCTAAGTCCATATGCAGGATATATTGAGAGTCAAAGTTTTGGGTACTAGGGTTGACTAGGTCATATGGGTGCTGACGTCAGCATGTTGACTCAACAAAAGGTACATTGGCATGGAAGTTGATGTGGCATCGTACAATAGTGTGGACCAAATAGAGAGTGACATGTGACATCCATACGATTAGGTGGTTGCTTAGTCAACAGGTGACGTGTCGAGTGACTATTGTGCTATCGGTGAATCATGTTGTGACATGTGGCACCTCCTCAGTGTGCCATGTGGCAACCTTCTTTGTCTATGTATTTGAACCATTTGGAAAAAAATTGTTAGTGGGTTCGACCCCCTAACCTCCCCTCCGCAACAACTAGTTTCCACCATTGCACCACACATGTGGCTTATACCATGTATGGTTGTCAGTTCGTTTTGTAGTTTTAAAATTCTAAATTTGTGTATAAAACACTAGGTGGCAGGGGTTGAAACCCCAACCACCTGTCCCCCAAAACCAATACCTACTGCCACACCAGCGTGTGGGTTTTGGATGTATATGGGGTCAGTTGTATTTAAACGGGGTTAGAAACTGAATTCCCTAAAATTTAAAAACCAAATGACCTAAGTGGTTAGAAAATGAATGCCAATGCATAAAAAACAAAATAAATTCTAAAACCATATAGCTCGAGTATGGAAGAGTTAAAGGGCTTAAAGACAACGAATATGATTTTTATTGAAAAGGGAGGTTAATTTTTTTTTCTGTAATAAGGGAAATTCATTTTGAAGGTGGAAAATTACAAATTTTATGGTTTTAACCCAAATGGGGAAAATTTTCTATATAAAAGGGGAGGTGATGCTTTTGTGTATTCATTCAAAATTTAGTTTAAATTCTTTGTGAAGAATGGTGAGAGAATTCCTAGGAGATGAGGGAATTGAAGTAATGACTTTGATAGTGAATTGTAATCTCTGTGCATTTGGAGCTTGCAGTCAAGATTGTTGTACTTGTGTAAGAGGACTTTTGTAATTCATTATCGTCTAAGAGCTGTGAGGAGACTTGTATCAGTTGAAACCTTGTAATTGTTTTTGGAACATAATGAAGGATTAGTCACTCTATTAGAGAGGGACTGAGATACGTAGCCATCTTGGAAAACTCTATTTTCAATTTGTGTTTTTTCGTCTCTCTTTTCTCTCTTCTCTTCACTTTAATTTGTTTATGTTTATCTACAAATTTTAATTATGTTTCCAAGACCTTCAGTTTAAGCATTGTCAAAGTTATTATTCATGTGCAACAGTCCTAGATCCTAACATCAGATCAAGTGGTATCAGAGCTTTGTTGTGACTAGTGTTTGTAGAGGTGAATGATAACACAATCCAAGAGCCAACAAGGTGAAGGCACGCTTGCAGAATACAATCCTGAGATCATTAAATGAATAAAATTTCCAAATATGGAAGGATTGGAAGCTGGAAAAAGTCTAGAACTTGACGAGGGTATGTGCAAGATCATCATGGAAAAAACAAGCCCTTAAGTGGCAAATTTTTTAGAAAAAACAGAGTTAGGCAACTTGATGTAAAAAAATGAATAAGTTATCTATATTATTTCAAAAATATGTAAGAATAGAATTTGTAGAAAATTGAACGTAATTTCTAAACTACTAGGTTTATTTTAAAAAAAACTATTTGGTGAAAATTTAAAAATTTCAATGTAGTAGTACTTAAATTTTAGGGAAAAAATAAAAGTAGTGTCTAACCACCCTAACCACAATAAAATGATAATATTTTTTTATAATATTTTAGATATAAGTAGAGGACTCATGTCCCAATGTGATGCATACTTTTTTGTAATTTTTTTCCAAGTAAATAATTAATTATGAGTTTCTTATTACAAATTTTAAAAAATATAAAAACTCACATGTCTAACCACCTTAACTTGGTCAAAACTTCATGAAATTCTTTTTTTTTTAAATCATATAGTATGCAAAGCATAGAATGTGATGCATGTTTCATATTCAAAAAATATGATATCATTTGAAAACTATAGATGTTTTTCAATCAACCTATCAATCAAAACCTTAGTCATAATTCAAATAGAAAATGAATAATAATAATTTATTAAATTCAAAGTAAATCATAATTTATATTGGTGGAAATTTGAGAATCTCCTTTCAAAATCCCTTTTCATTTAATCAATTTTGGGTAAAAAAAAGTTGTCACCCACATACCCTACACATACCCATCATATCGCCACTTTTTGGCCCATCATGATCCTACACATATGCATGAGAAGATTTTTTGAAAAGCTTTTTTGAAAATGAAGGAAATGGTAGAAGTTCTTTTTTAGGAAAGGCGGGAAAAACAAGAATAGAAGAAGCATGGAAAAGGAGATTCTTCAAAGCAAGAGAAGCGTGAAGATCATAAGGACAAAGGGAAAAGACCAGGAGGTGATGATGAGCCTCTAGAAACTCCTTCTCCTTCTTTCCCTTCCTCTCTGTCTTCTCATTTTTGTACTGATTCTACTTCTTCTTCTAATCCTTTCAAGGGTGCACATAAGCCTAAAATTAAATTATATGTAAAATTTGATCTACCTAAGTATTGTGGGGGAATTTAATGCTGAGAAATTAGATGACTTGGTTCAACAAGTTGAAGTATTTTGTAGAGTCCAAAATCTCTTTGATGATGCTTCTAAGGTCCAATTAACTACTCTTTAGTTGGGAGGAACAACTCTCACTTGGTGGGAGAGTAGAATTCGAGCAAAAATTTCACAGCATGGTAGAGTTAGTTTAACTTGGGAAAAAAATATTAATGCTCTTAAGAAGCAATTTTATCCCCTAGGCCATATGCAATAGTTAATGATGGAATGGAAAATGTTTCAGCAAGGGAAAGCTCAAACTATCCAAGAGTACACCCATGGATTCAGGAAGAGGTCTATTGCATTGAATGTTCCATTGTACACCCATGATACATTGCTTAAGTTCATAGGTAGTCTTCACTCATATCTACAACATTCTATTTTTGTCTTGCATCCTAGTAATCTAGATGAAGTATGTGTTTAAGCCACACACTTGGAGTCAAGAGGAAAGAGTACTTTTATTGATAAGCCTGACAAGAAGCAATCTAAGCTTGAAGGTAAGTTTGAAGATGAAGGAAAGGGGAAGAAGACTGATACCATTAAGAAAAAGAAGGATAAGCTCACATGCTCTCATTGTGATAGGGAAGGTCATGATGAAGATCATTGCTAGAAGTTTCATCCATAATTGAAGCCAAAATGGGCTCATAAACAGAACGGAAAGGAGACCACAAATGTTGTTATGGATCTTGGTTCAGAGTCTGAAGATGAAACAAAGATAACAACAATGGGATTGAAAAGTAATAATTTTACTACCAATATTTTTGTTGTTAATTGTGCCTCTTCTTCTCAAGTCTACGATGTTCTTGAAGAGAAAAAAATAAATGAACTATTTCACATAAGGGTTGTTGCTAAGCACACTAGAATTGATACTCTCATAGATAGTGGATCTCAAATTAACCTTATCTCATAATATTTTGTAAGGAATTCAGGATGGAAAACTACACTGCATTAGAGGGCTTATCCACTAGGTTGGGTTTGCAAAAGCAATAAATGGAAAGTCACAAAGAAATGTACTTTAAGATTCACAATCACGAGTAAGTATGTTGATGAGGTGCAGTTTGATGTGGCTCCACTTGTATCAATGGGTTAATTTCCTAAGGTTATATTATTAGATTAATAAAGCATGAAAACCCAAAAAAGCTATCTAGTACAATGAGAGATAAAAACAAATGAAAAAAATATACCATATTGCCTGTGAAGCTTCCATGATTCATCTCCATAGCACCTTCTAACTTGCTACAAATGTTGCCCTTAGATCGAGTGTTTGAGCAATCCTTGACTATGCCAATGTCCTAAACAAGCTTTGAAGGATTCTATGAGTATGCCTATGACTATGACCAATGACTATGCCAAGAAATTCCAAAGACTTAATGAAATCAAGTATGAAAATAAATGTTGTGACATGTAAGTATGAGCGTGAGTAGTCGAAAATATGAGAAAAATTGGCATTTTACAGAAAATGCAATTTTGGATGATGGACGAGATTGATAGTTGATGAAAGCCTAAAATCAGTGGACGAGATTCCATGTGACAATTAATCAAAAAGATAAAGATTTTTGAAAATGAAGAAGATAAATACTGCTTGATTTATGAGATTCGAAAAATCAAGAAGATAAGAGTTGGACTGAAAAGTAGATTTGGAAAATCAAGAATTTGCACAATTACTTGATTTTTTGAAGAAGTTTACCATTTTGAATTAAATAAATTCAAAATATGGATTTTGTGTGATAATAAATAATCAATTTTTAGATTATTTACTCAAATGAACTGACAGTCAAGAATGTGAGATCATTTTAAATAATTTCATTTATTTAAATTGAGGAAAATGTTAAATTTGGCAATTAAATAATTAAAGATAATTATTTAATTTAGAGGATATGATCAATAATTAAATAAATTAATAAATTCATTTAATTATGAGAATTAGTGACATATTAAATAAATAAATAAAATTCATTTATTTAATAATCAAGAGGGCATAAATGAATGAAGGAAATTGAATAAATTAATAAATTAATTTAATTGTAAGAGGCAAATAAACCCTTAGTGACGTATTGAATAAATAAATAAAATTATTTATTTAATAATCATGTAAAACATAAGAGATATGAATTAATTAAATAATAATGAATTATTTAATTAATAGTCAGAAGTGGACCAAGGACATAATTAAGATGTCATAATTATGCTAGGATGAAAGTGGTAAAAATAGAGCTAGGAGGTCTAGGTCATTTTTATGTGTCTACACCACTAGATGTATGTGGGATAGTGTTGGGAAGCTTGTATTTGTATGATAGAAAAGCTATTTTCTACAGGGAACTTAATCATTATCATTTGTTTAAAGATGGCATCAGGTATATTGTACATTCTCACAAGATCAAGACTGGTAGATCTTTTGCAAACACAGGGTAGTTGAAAAGGGTAGTTAATGCAAGTAAGGACTTATCTCTTATGTCTATCAAGTTAGGTGGTTCTAGACATGAACTTGAGGTAATCAAGTCTAATCAAATGTTGTAGGATACACTGATTGCACAACATGATGAAGTAGTAAATGAATCATTGATGCTCCCTTGGGTAAAAATGTTCATGTTGTGAAAGATAGAAATGTTTTTGCTTCATTCACTTTTGTATCTACATTATTATTTAGCTTTATATTAGTTAGTGGTTATTGGTTACTGGTTGTAGCAGTTGATGTAGATGCTTATGGAAGTCATAGGATGTTGCATATGCTTAAGAAAATTATTGTAGTCTTAATTGTGCTGATAATCCAAGTGTGTAGATGGATAGAGGATACAGGACAAGTGGGGAGCCCATGCCTCACTTAATTTCTGAATAAATGCAACTTTTGGAGGTCCAAAGGTTCTCTAGTGGGGAGGATTGATCCAAGTGGATATTTGATGTCAAAATTGGAAGTGTCCCATATGCTTCAATTTTTAGCATCATCTTGAAGAGCTTAGGAAACTAGACTCTACACAACTTGAATAGGAAGAAAAGGAGTTTGTATGTCAAAGTTATGGCTAGAAATTTTTTGGTCAAATAGGTACCTAAGGCCCATCATAAAGGCCAAAAAAATGATTGACTGAAAATCAAGAAAAATTGACATCAACTCGAAGAGATCGACGACATGAGATATAGAGAGTCAAATTTTTGGGTACTAGGGTTGACTAGGCCGTACAGGTGCTGACATCAGCATGTTGACTCAATAGACGTACACTATTATGGAAATTGATGTGGCACCATACAATAGTGTGGACCAATTGGAGAGCAACACATGGCATTCGTACGATGAGGTGATAGCTAAGTCAACAGGTGATGTGTTGGGAGACTATGTGTTGTTGGTGAATCACGTTGCAACACGTGGCACCTCCTCGGTGTGCCACTTGGCACCCTTCTTCATTTGTGTATTTGAACTGTTTAGAAAAATTTTGTTAGGGGGTTCGACCCCCTAACCTCCCCTCCACAACCACTAGTTCCCACCATTGTTCCACGTAGGTGGCTTATACCATGTATGGTCGTCAGTTCATTTTATGGGTTTAAAATTCTAAATTTGTGTATAAAATGTTAAGCGGAAAGGGTTGAACCCTCAACCACCTACCCCCCAAAAACAATACCTACTACCATTCCATCATCTGATTTTTGGATGTATATGGGGTCGGTTTTATTTAAATGGGGTTAGAAATCAAATTCCTTGAAATTTAAAAGCCAAATGACTTAAGTGGTTAGAAAATGGATGCCAATGCATAAAAAATTAAAAAAAAACACCTAAAACTATATAGCCCAAGTATGGAAGAGTTATAGGGCTTAAAGACAACAAATATATAATTTTTTAAAAAAAGGGAGGTTAATGTTTTTTCTGTAAAATGGGAAATTGGTTTTAAAGGGGGAAAATTACAAATTTTATGTTTTTAGCCCAAATGGGAAAATTTTTCTATATAAAAGGGGAGGTGATGATTTTGCACGTATTCATTCAAAATTTAGTTTATGCTTTGTGAAGAATGGTGAGAGAGAATTCCTAGGAGATGAGGGAATTGAAGTTAGGACTTTGATAGTGAATTGTAATCTTTGTGCATTTGGAGCTTGTAGTCAAGATTGTTGTACTTGTGTAAGAGGAATTTTGTAATTCATTATCGTCCGAGAGTTGTGAGGAGACTTGTATTAGTTGAAGCCTTGTAATTGTTTCTGGAGCATAATTAAGGATCAGTCACTCTATTGGAGAGGGACTTGGAGACATATCCATCTTGGCGAACTCCATTATCAACTTGTGTTTTGTCTTCTCTCTCTTTTCTCTCTTCTCAAGTCACTTTAATTTGGTTATGTTTATCTACAAATTTTAATTATATTTTCAAGACCTTCATTTTAAGAATTTTCAAAGTTATTATTCATGTGCAATATCCCTAGATCATAAAATCAAATCATGAAAAAATTTCAACTCTTGCCATCCCTACTATAGACAACATTCACCGCATGCTTGAAAGTGAAGATGGACTTGGCCTTGCAAAAAACATAGTTGAAATATTTGGAAAAAACATTACCTCAACAAGTAGTTCCCCTTTACCAACAAGCAATGTCACAAGTGAAGGAGGTCCAACTCAAATTCCTCCTCCCACAACATTTTCCTCAATACCTACCTATACCAACCCTCAAGTCACAAAAAAATGCAAGAAGTTATTAATGTGATTCCATCCTTGGGTGTTCCCGCTAGCATCCCTAGTTCCTATATGGCATCACACATTATATCTCCTACCAATTTACCACCTATAAGCATCCAATTCACTTGTCCTATGAAAAAATACACCCCTTCACCTTTGTCACTTACATCTCATAACAGAAGCAATGACCCTCTCATAACTAAACTCTTCCAAACTATTTCATCCCTTCAAAAACAAATTTTCACCATCAACCAAAATCAAAATGGTCCGCATAGATATTATGTTAGAAGTAATCCATTGTTCTTGGACATATTGTGAACACCAATTTCACAAGGTGTAGAGGTTCCTAGCTTTGAGAAATACGATGGAAAGGGAGATCCTCCTAAAAATATCAATGCTTACACCACTTTATGTAGTGACTTTTTCATCCATGATCAACTCCTAGCTAAATTTTTCCCTAGGTTGTTGAAAGATACTGCCTTGGAATGGTTTTATTCTTTATTGAACAACTCAATTCGTTCATTAAATGAACTTTTTGAGGCATTTGTAAAACACTTTGAAGTGCACATGACTCCTAAGATGACCTTGGCCAATTTCATTAAATATAAGCAAAAAGAAGAAAAAATAACTGACTTTATCTCATGCTATCAATTGCTTTGTTCCCAAATTGATCTCAACGTCCCTGACCCTCACCTTCAAATGATGTTCATAGAAAATTTGCAAGGAAAGATTCAACAAAAACTCACCATGATGAAATTCCCATCCTTTATGCACTTGTGTACTGCCCTCTATGATTATCAAAATTCGGTTAGTAGTCACAATACAAAGTCAACTTCTAGTTGAATCAAGAAAAATGAGCCCACAAACCAAAACAATTATGAACCTTTCAAAAAACAAAATAAAGGGTTCCTTCAATTTAATCCCCCTCAACAAACAACTCAAAATGTCAATAATTGTTTAGCTTTGGGGACCCAAAGAGACAATTCACTCCCCTACTTGATACCCTTCATAACACAATGTACCAACTTTTAGAAAAGAAAATGATTAGCTTACCTCCCATCAAAACCCCTGAGCCTAATAAGCCTTTACCCCTAAGCTTTAGATAAAATTATTATTGCCACTACCACTAACAAAATGAACATGACACATAACATTGCAAACGTCTTAAACATCTTGTGCAAGACCTCATTGATTCCGGTCATCTTTCCATTGGAGGTGTTAGTGATCAGGAAATATGTTTGTTGCCCCTCCTAACAAAAAATTGCAAATTTTTACCAACCCCATGCCAAAACATACTATTTCATTTGTCAAGTCTAGGGAAACTCCAAAGAGTGATGTGATGAATACTGACATATATGATGATATCAATGTTTCTATTCAATATGATACTCTCAATAAAAACCCTATAAAAGAAATGGTAGGAGTGATAGATGTCATACCTTGTAAGGGATGAACTAAGGATATACTTAAACATGCATCTGATGGTCCTCTCTACATAGCTAGCCATATATATGACAAGCCCACTAATGGGATACTAATAAATCCTACCTGTGGAGAGAATGTGATCACTGATGAATTCTTACTTTTGCATGAGCTCTATCAAGATATATAGGATAAGCCAAAATCATGGATCAAGACACACAATGGTTTTACTTTCCCTACGGTAGGATCAATCACTTTACCATTGCAAATAGAAGCAAACATATTAGATCATGTCACATTCTCCATCATCCCACAGTTAGACCAATTTCATGTAAAGCTAGGCCACCCATGGCATCACTCCATGAAATTCGTCCCTTCGGTTGTACATAAATGCTTAAAGTTTCCCTTTGACAATAAAATATTCACTATCCACCATAGTGGCTTTAACCCTTTGTCCTCTAAAGGTAATTTTTCCTTAGATTCCTTTTGGCCAGAGCCCATGGAACCTATAAAACCACAAGAAGACTTCATTATTTGTACTATCAAAAGTTCAAGGTAATAAAGATAACAAAATTGTCCCTCCAAAACATGTCCCCACCCACCACCAAACCTACCATCCTTGATGAAACCATGCTTGAACCTAATTTTTTTTAAATAACCAAAACCAACCTAAAACTAAACCTTCACCTACCTTGTACAAAAGACCAAGAGACAATGAAAACAACCCCATCACACCTCCTAGAATAAAACAAGTATACAAAGTCAGAGAGAAAGTAGTCAAAAAACCTCCTGTGGTTCCTTTTGTTCCTCCTCTTAAGGGAGAAAATAAACCTATGGTTGATCAACATGCTCCTACACAAATAAAACATAAAAAAAAAACTAAAAGAAACAGAGGTGCTAGAGAGTGTAGATTTAGAGGTCATTCCATTGCTTGCATATTACATGAAGAATTAAACAAAGAAAATCGAGATCCAAACTTGACTGAATCAATGCATGATGACCCTCCTCCCCAACCGAAAAAAAAATCCAATACAACAACCACAACAAGAGTTGAACTCTTCTATGGATATTATCATTCACCCTCCTATTGTGGTTAACCTGGATAACGACGACAAGGTTGCTAAAATTGATGAAGAGGTGCATAATGAATTGAATACATTGTTTTCCTCTTTCAGGGACATAGATAACAAATCTCCTACAAAGAGTCTTGAACCTGGTGCTACCCCTCTCTCGGTACTCGCTCTTGTCCTTTTGGCTAGTTGTCCACCTTCAGTATATAATGAACATAATTGGGAGGGGAATGACCTGCTCATAGGTTGACTTACTTGTGCCTTACTAGTCTTTTTCATTATTTCTTTCTTTTTCATTTTCTTTTGTGTGGTTTCATGTGCGTAATGTGACCCCTCATGATGTTTTGTTTGATTTTATATCTCTCTTTGTGACATTACTCTATTTGTACCTTCATTCTTCTCTATATGTTGTAAATATTTTATCTTTTCTCTTTTTATCTCTTTTTCATTTGTCTTGTGTTTTCCTTTTTGGGATGACACAAGGATTCAATAAATTCATGTCTCTTCCATGTTGACCTGAAAGGTTTTTCTTTGTTTTCCCTCTCTTTGTGTAATTCTTCTATGTGTATTTAGGGAATGATGATAGTTTTGAGCTCTCTCTAAAAAAATTGTAGCAAAGAACATAATGACCCCAAATCCATAGATCTCTTATGTGTTTGCTGTTTCTCATTTTTGGGGAAACCCCTCTCTTTTTCCATTTCTCTTGCATGACACAACTTTACTTGGAAACATATGACTTGGCATGTGGCTTTCCAAGTTGGCTCTCATGTCTTCTCTATTTGAATTTATCATTTTCTACTTTAAATTAATTTCTCACAGTACGGTGTTTAGCAATTCCTTTAAAGTGGGGGCATACATTGGCATTAGTCTTTTGCATCCTCCCTTTTCATGGTGCATGGTATAGTTTTCTTACTTCATACGATCCATTTGTTGCTTTGTGGATGACATTGGGTGTGATGTCTCTCATGAGCATGATCTCTCTTAGCATATTACATTCTTCTTAGTGGTTTAATGCAACACATTGCATTCCCTAAGTTGCAAATTTTCTATTCTTTGATTGGTCCTCTCTTGAAGATATTAGGAACAATGTTCCCTAAGTTAAGACCTCACATGAACTAAGAAAAAATCCTTTGAACATTTCCTATTTTACATTTTTCATTTGTCATTATATGGCCACCTTACATAACATAGCTTGCATTCCGATGGAGTCATCTTGTTTTTTCATGAGCTCCAAGCATACAAAGTTTTGATTGTCTCGTGAAGCTCAAAAATCCATTTTGTGTGGTGCCTTCTTAAAGTTATCAAGAGCTATAACTATGGTATGGTTTGAGTGGTAATCTCACCCAAGGCATGACTTTCCCCATAGCCACTTGCATGTGTGTGTTTGAGTGCATACCAACCATGAGTGTATGTTTCTCACCCTTTTGGACTTCTCACTCCATGGACAGCCTAAAGTTTTTTTGCCTCAGAGTGAGTATGCATTTTTTGGAAAAACAACCAAGATCTTATTGACATCATGATGGAAAAATAGTCGAAGCTTGATCTGACTCTCTCTTATATTTTACCTTTTCTCTTTTCATCATTGATAGTGCATGCTTGTGCTTTGTTGTTGTTTTTTATATCATTCTCATGTGTGTTCTTTTGTACCTATGTTGGTTTGTCATGGGATCTTGATCCTAGGGGCTTGATCACTCCTCTTGATCATCATCTCATCTTTTTGGAATTGGTACACTTGAACCCATCTTGATGCACACACATTGGTCTACTTTATTGTGAGTTTGAAGCAAGTTCATCCTCTCATTGAAGTGGGGGCTAGATGTAGTCATTGAAAAAGTAACCCTTCTACTTTTTCTGGCTTGTTTGGTCACTCCTTCTGAATTTTTCTTAATTTTACCTTGATTTAGTGTTGCAATGTAGATGACACATTCATAGTAAATCTTGGTCCATTGTGAACTAATGGATTTTAATGATACCTTGCTAAAGTGTTGTGAAGTGTTGTAACACACTTTCACACTTTTCTAGTGTTTTATGAAATAATTAAACTTAATAAAACTCTTTTTAATCAAAATCAACCTTAACCTTACCTTATTTGGAGTGTTGTAAAGTGTTGTAACACACTTTCATATTCCTCTAGGTTTGTCATTAATAATTGGGAATTCTTATGCCTTAATTGGCCCTATTTTGTATCCACAAGTCTCATTTATTACATCTTTTCTAGGGTAATCCTAACACCAACCATTACCCAATCATAATTTAGGTGTTTTGACTTGTGTGTCCCATATTTAGTGATTTGGCACTCATTCACCACCTTGGGTGATTGGGTCCCACCTAGATCTTTTGGACCCAAACCAAATTTCACACATTTCTAAGCACTTTTGGTTTTTGGTCCCATACATTATGTTTGATGGGAATCATTCACCACCTTGGGTGAATGAGTCCCATGTGGCCCAAAATTAAAATAAATTCAAATTTTTGGCAGGATTTTATTCTCCTAGATTTGATGTTAGCTTGTAGTGTTGTAATTTTTGGAATTCTTGCATAATTGAGTATAAATACAAGGTTCTTTCACTCATATTGAACACCTATCATTCAAGAGATTTCACAAGAGCATTTGATCATTACCAAAAACATTTCAAGGGAATATTTTCAAGCATTTTAGAGCAGTATTCAAGTGCCAATCATCATGTCAAAGATTGCATCCATCATGTTTGTTGTTGTGCTAACAATTGTGATGTATGGTCCATAATGTTTGTTATTGTGCTAACAATTGTGATGTAGGGTTTATGATTCAAGCAAGTGTTTCAAGTAAGATCAACATCATTCAAGCTAGAGTCAAGAACCATATCCATTGCAACTATTTCAATCATATTGAAACACCTTATTGCTAGGGTTTGGTAAGTCGCAACATTGTCTTTTTTTCATTCATCATTCTCCATTCATATTTTCTTTCATTTCAAGGTTTAATTACTAACAAAGTGTTTGACCAAGGAAAACCCCTATCCACTAACCCCCCAAAATTTTTCCCTCTCCATTGTGTGTGTTTTTTAGGCTTAGGTTGCATATTCATAAGGAGAATTATTGGAGAAAAGTTGTCAAGTAATCAAAGTTTTGAAAGTTCTCATCAAGCCTTGGAGAACATTGGAGATCGCCTACATATTACAAATCAGGGGGTTGGATCTAGAAAGCAATCATGAAAGATAGAGAAAATAATGAAGACAAAAATCAGCTTTGAAAACTTCAAAAAATACCAACTAGATTGATTCGCCACTTCAGGTGAATGAGTCCCAATTCCAGTACATTTTTAGGATTTTGTAGATTTGTATTCCCTTTTGGCAGATTTCTATTCCTACACATTTTCCCAGAAATAGGAATAATTCACCTAGCTTAGCAAATGATTCCTAGTCAGTAGTAAAAGAAGTTTTTCCATAATTCCAGACCTCCATTTAGCCTTCTCTAGATTCCCAATGCATATTTTTTGTTTTACAATTTTTTATTGTATTTTTTTCACTTTTCTAGGTCATTTAGTATTAGTTTGCATTCAATTAGGGTTTTGTATCATAGTTTGCATTCCATTGTCTTTTTCCAAGTTTACAATTGGTGGTGAACCCCTCATTACATCATTTTAATACCCTAGGACAACCCTATTATAAGATCTCTCTCTCCTTTACATTGAGATCTCTAGGGTTACCCTTGAGTGGAATACCTTTGAAAGTGGGTGCAATAATACTTAATCAACCTATCCACCATTTTCCTCGGTTCCACACTTTAATGTAATATTGTGCCTAAGACTAAGGTTAATGCTTGTACAATACGATCAAATAAAC
Organism: Sequoia sempervirens; assembly: GCA_007258455.2. NCBI lineage: Eukaryota > Viridiplantae > Streptophyta > Pinopsida > Cupressales > Cupressaceae > Sequoia > Sequoia sempervirens. The sequence continues at coordinate 806,933,190 of VDFB02281492.1, forward strand.
TCTAATTACCAAAAGAGGTAAACCCAATTAGTTGACATTGTAAGTAAAAAAGGCATTCATTCCGCACACTTTGAAAATCAACACTAATAGTGATATAAATAACTTATGATTATTTCATCTACCCTTACCTCACAAAATTACCTAAGATTAAACATAAATATATTTACCATGAGATGTGATCATACCACCTTTAATTATTAGCAATACTAATGTTCAAATAGTATTATGTCTCAACTGAGTCTATAAGGAAATGAGGTCTCCCCGACTCCATTATTTCTCTAGTACTTATTACTAAATATTTCTAACATCCTATTAGCACACCCATTTTGGCATCATATAAATGAGCAATGTGTAAGGATTCCATGAATGTGTAAGGAAGGTTCACGCTATACATATTACCTTATGACTTTGATTTAACATCCACATATTCCATACAACTTTAAACACCAAAAGTAACATTAAACTTAATCACAAATTTTTCCAATATCATTCATTTGTAACAACTAATATCTTTTAGAAAATTATCACAATGTAGGTAAAATAATCTGTAAGTAAAAGTAAGGCTATCTTAAACTATATGAATTCTATGACAGAGCTACAATGCTACCACATACTAGAAAACCCCTACATGCATTAAGGGGAATTTACTAGGTGACCTTACATTACTAAATATTTTTTTAAATAGCATGACCTTGACAAAAAATTGTACCATTGAAAAATGGTCTTTTGTCATTTTCATAGTCTTTTAGGCCTTGTTTTATAGTGTTGGAGCTATGTTGCTTTAATTTTATGGTGTATCTTGGCTTGAACATGCTTATTTTGGTGCTAAACCTCAAAGAATGACATCTTGTGAAAGTGTTGTGAAGTGTTGTAAGACATTTCTACATTCTTCTATACTCTATTTAATGCAATTCACCTAAAAAACACCTTTTCACACATCAACAAGTCCTATTTTGAAGTGTTGTAAAGCCCTGTAACAAGATTTCACACTTTTCTAGGCACATTTTCCCTATTTATACCCTTCTCATGCTTTATTTTGTCTCTTTATGTCCATATGCTTATATTAAGTGTATTTTTGGGTCTTATCCTAACAAACATATAACATATTTCCTAACACTTGGTTTTGGGTCCTAGGTGGGACTCATTCACCAAGGATGGTGAATGAGTCCCCCTTGGCCCCAAATTCAAAATATTTCAAAATTCTTTTGGGATTTTACTAAAAATTCACTTCATGTTGGCCTGTGATGAGGTATGAACGGATAGTAAGGCACAAGATTTGTATAAATAGGAAATTTTCACCTCATTTTATATCTCTTGACTCAAGTATTCAAACAACTAAGTCATTCAATAAATCACCTACAATCTCCTCATTCACTCAAGCACTTTCAAGAACTTTGGAGTAGCCATTGACATCACTTCAGATTTGCATATTCAAGGATGTGGTAAGTTTTCAATACTTTCATGTTATTCATTTATCATTTCTCTTTCATTTCATTCATTTCAATTGGGTTTAATTACTAAACCAGGGTTTGACCAAGGCAAACCCCTATTCATTAATCCCCCAACATTTTTCCCCTTTGCATGTGTCTTTGCAACCTTTGTTTTGCATATTTGACAGGTTTAAAGGTATTGAAAAGTGGAATTCAAGTCAACTAGGCTCTTTGAATCAATTCATCATCCTTTCATGCAATTTGAGTGACTTTCAACCTATTTTCTACAAAATTGACCCCGACAACCTAATATTCAGTCATTTCTAGATCTGGAGTAGCAATGTTGACCCTTGAATTTTCAAAAATCTTGGGGAGGACTGATTCGCCACCCTTAGTGAAGGAGTCCCACTTGAAATCTGGAAATCTGCATTTTGTCAGAAATCAACTCTTGGTTGTTAGAAATTAGTTCCCAACACATTTTCAACAGTAGGAGGACTAATTAGCCACCCTTCGCGAATGAGTCCCACTATGAAAAATCAAAATTTTTGATGAGAATTCCATACATTCTAGAAAGTTCATACATCTTCTAGGTGCACTCAATTTTGACCCTATACTTTTTGTTTTGCATATTTCTTTCTATTTCTTCATATCTCACAATTTTTGCATATCACAGTGTGTTTTCAAACAAGGCATAAATCTCACTTTTGCATGCATTTTAGGTCATCTTAATCAGTCAATTGCATTTATTTTAGTTCATTTAAATCATATCGCATACACATGTACTTATTTGAATGAAACACTCTAGCATTTTAGGATCTAATCTCTCTCCTTTTAGGTGAAAAACCCTATAAGTGTAAGAGAAGTATTTGGGTCCTAAAATCTACATTTCAAAAATATAATTGGAAAGTTGAATGTTAATAAATTAGTGAATCAAAGTGACTAAAAATGATAAAGTAATCTTTCCTTGATTATTAATATTAGGATATTTCTCCGTGTGACAAATAATGTTTTTCACTTACACTATTTCTTTTATATTCATGTTCCATTGTTTAAGGAAAGTGGCTTCATAAATTTTTATATAAGCCAAGTGATTAAAAACATCTTGCATAAAATAGGATATTATACTAAATCACCATAAATTATATCCTTGTAGTTTTATAAACTAGGGATTCATGCTAAAATTGTAGTATCGATTCTTTGTGGAAAATAAAATTATGTAAATTTTATTACCAAATAAATAGATATTATGTCTTCTTATGGATTTATCATAGTGTATAATTTTCTAATCTAGCTATATGTACATATAATTATTCTTTTAAAATTATTGAAGAAAATGATACATTATATAAACAATTTTTTTTGATATCCATAGGTCTATTCAAAGCAATAAATTTCATGGGAAGATACCTACAATATATGGCCACTTCTATGGATTGGACACTTTGTAAGTTTTTATGATTTTTTATTTCATGCTTTGGTATTCAATTTTTATAATTTAAGTTGTAGAAAATTATTATTTAATTAATTTATCCTTCTTGTTTTGCAGTATAGCAAGCAGTAATAATTTTAGTGGAAAAATACCATATTTCATTGGAAATTGGAAAAATCTTACAATTTTGTGAGTCTTCCTCCTATATGTTGTGAATTATTCTTTTATAGTTTAAACTTATAAAATTTATAATAATTTTACTGGAATAGATAAGTTTATGAATATTTAAATTAAAGAGAAGTTAAATGTTGTTATTTATTATAGGGGATTAGAAGCCACTTCTTTAGAAGGTCCAATTCCTTCAACCTTTTCAAATTTGATTCAACTGCAAGAATTGTAAGTATCATTTCATTCATCATCCCATTTCATTTCCTCATTCATAATTCTATATTATGTTCTTGAAAATGTGGTAATTCAAAGCATTGTTCATTTAATTTTAGCAATTTGTCTTTCAAGTTGAACTTGCTAGTATATTTAATGAATTTTGTAGATGTTACAATTATTTAAATATGTTCTTAATGTAGTTGACATTAACTGGTTTTATATGATAATATATTAACAGGAAGATATCTTATCTAACTAGAGATGGATCAAATTTGTCATTTATACAAAATTTACTAAAACTAAGAATAATGTAAGTGTGTTAATATGAATTTAATATATCATCAAATTTTTTTATAATGGCTTCAAGTATAAACATAATCCTTTTATATGATTTTTTTTTCCTTTTTGTTTGTAGAGTACTAAGAAATGCTTTAATTTTTGGAGAAATTCCAAAGTCTATTGGAGATTCCATCAAACCAAAGATATTGTGAGTACATATACTACCGTATTTATTATGACATAAATTTATAATTTTATAGAACTTAGAATTATAATTTTCAATTTAGGTTACTATATACCCTTGATTATTCAAAATTCATGAAATTAGAAGAATGATATAGGAACATATACACTCTAGTAAACACAAAAAAAAATAAAAATGATGACATAACTATATAATTTTAGATTTAGGTGAAGCAAAACATAGTCGTTATAAGATAGAATACTTTTGACAATATACCCTTTGTATTTTTCATGGGTTCCATGGTTATTTTCAATGCATGGCATTAGAAAATGATATAAAACATGTTTAAGAAGCTCTTGTTGATATTATAAATTATGAGAAGAATACATGCTATACTAATTGGGAAAGAGAATCATGTTTGGGAAATTGGTTATGGTACAAATATATTTGAAAAATCACAATGGTTACATGTATAAATAAGTTTTGATGCTATTTTAAAAATCTATAGAATTTAGGAAAGGATGATATTGTAACTATTGAAAAAATTTAGGTTAGCATAAAATAAAATGCATAAACAAAACCCTACCTAGACAATGAAGCACAAAGGAGTAAAAATGCATAAAGAAAAGAAGAATTTCACCAAACAACCTTCATGCCCTCCATGATTGACCTTCATTTCCCTTCTCTATTTGCTTCAAAGTGATGTTTTCCCTCATATTTTTGTGATAAAATATGACCATGACAAGACCTAAGCAAATATTGAAGGATTTGATCTAAAATTCAAGTGTACTAAGATTTCTACAAGCATGAAGAAGTGCAGAAGCCTAAATTCTGAAGCATGAAGTATGAGATGATAAAGGTCCCCAAAGGAGGTTGAAATTTCCTTTTTATAAAAAATTCAATTTTTGATAAATGGTCAAGATTGAAAGCTTGACAAAGCCCTAAGATCAAAGGCTGAAATTGCATGTGACAACTAGCAATAAGGCTTAGGGAAGAATTAGGTTAGACTTTGAAATGGAGGGCTGAGATTTGATTTTAGGAAAATCAAATCAAAGGTCAAGAATGCATGTGACAAGAAGAGATTGGGCACGAGAAAAGAGACTACTAGAAAATCAAATAATAATTTAAAATACTTTGATTCAAGAGGCTGAGTTGACCTTTTGAATTAAAAATTAATTTAATTCAAAAGTGGTGGGGTCATGTGAAACTAAATAATTATTTTAAATTATTTAATTGGTGGGAAAATAGAAAGTGGGGGAATTTTAAAAAAATGACTTCATTTAAAATTAGAAGAAAAGTCAATAAGATAATTAAAAAATTAATAATAATTATTTAATTATGGAGAAAATGAACAAGGTGGACAAAAATTAATTAAAATCATAGGAATTTATTTAATTATAAGAATACATAAGAATTAATGATGCATTTAGATAAATAAAGTTTATTTATTTAACTAATCAAGAGGAAATAGTGGACAAATAATAATAAAATAAATTTAGGAATTTATTTAATTATATAGTGACATAAGAAATTAGTGATGTATTTAAATAAAATAAATATAACTTATTTATTTAAATAGTCACGAGGAATAAGAAATATGAATTAATTAAATAATTAAGAATTATTTAATTAATAGTTGAATATGGACTATAGGACATAATAAATTGTGTTGAGAAGAAATATGGAGAAAAATAACGTTTGCAAGCCTAGGTCAATTTTATGTGTCTACAGATATATTTATGAATTTTTTACTTGTGTCATATTATAGGCTTGTTTTTTGGGGTCAAAAAATGAACACATTATGAAATATCTATCACTATGAACTTTAAAATTATTACATATTGGATATATGAAAAAATAATTTTAGATTATTCTAAAAAATATGTTCTAGAGTTATAATGTCTTCTGGTATTATAAAATATAATATGATTCATATATCTATATCAAATAATATTTTACACTTAGTAACAATACTTAAAAATATTTTTAATGAGAGAAAATTAATGTCTTAAATTATGGTCATTAAAATTTTGTCAACAAGATTTTTTCATCAACCTATGGTAGTTAATTATAAATCGATATAAAAAATTTAATATAAAGTTTCATTTTTTTTCTCTAAGTATTCAATAATAGAACTAAATTTTTATGTTAAAACTATAAAATATCATAAGATTATAAAAATAGTTCTAATATGTACTATTTAGAAGTCGCCATAATTTTATGCTCAAAGATGAAGGAAATTTCTCATAATCTTATAGTACATATATTGACTAATTCCATACTCTACCTTCCATGTTAATATCAAGATTTTGGATAGAATTTATTTGTTTAAGTCAAGATAAATATTTTGAAAAAGAGCCCTAAATTTAATTTTATTTAAATTTGATCAAGTTCAATAATTATCCCAAGAAGGTTACCAATATTTTATGTACCTCCCTTTCCCAATATTATTTAGGAAGATTTAGCAATCTTATATAGAATGAAAAACTGTTGATTTGTTATGAATGTGGATAAAATTTTGGTTTCCTATTCTATATATGTAATCTTTCCCCATTAAGAAACCAACTACAACTTGGAGGACCTTTCGTTAGCACCTGTGTTATTAAATTTTACTATGAACAAGCCCTTTGATAAGAAGGTTATTTCATCAACTAAATATTAATTCATTTGATTCCAATTTGAGATAAGTGATATTGTTAATCTAAAGGTCCATAATTTTCCTATGATTGTTGTTGATTTTAGGGTATTCGACTTCTCTCTAAAAGGAAGATCTAATAGATACATTAAGAAGTTGGTAGGATCAAAATGAAAAATCCTTAGTAAAGCTATAAAACTTCAACTCCTTAAGTATTCTCTTCAAAACATTCCTATTTACTATTTTTCTTTATTTAAGATCCTTTCTTTCATTACAAATAAAATTGAGAAAATATAGGCAAAATTCCTATGGACTGGAACTGAAGAACATTTGAGAATTGCCATTGTAATATGGGAAAAAGTTTGTGTACCTAAAATTTTTGGAGGAATAGGTATTAAAGTCTTAAAATATTAAACAAGACCCTCCTTACCAAAATTGGGTGGAGCTTCCTTGAAGGAACTGGAGATTGGGTGGCCATTTTGAGAGCTAAATATCTAGGTAATGATCATAAAGGGAGTTTTTTGTCTTCCTTGGATTTTCCTAATGGTTCATTTGTTTGGAACCACTTGTTAAAAAATAGAAATATAACCAATGGATGTACTTTATCATCATTTATGCTAAGTACAAAGAATGGTAGATTCCTTCATAGTTACATTGATTGGAGAGGTGACAAACCAATATGGAAGAATTTTTGGGCACAACTAACTATTGATGGTGTTTTCTGTACAACAATAACTCAGACAAAATATGGAAATCCTATCTCTCTTGAAAGGTAAATCTCTATCAGCAAGCCTCAAGAGATAACCCCAAGGTCTCTAATGTTAGGTCTTGACAATGCATAAACAACTCAGTGATAAATATGAAAATGCTGGTAACCATAAGGGGCCTTACAAATGAACAATGTTGGAAGCTTACTTTCATCAGATGCAACAATATGGTGATGCTTTTAGTCCTAAAACTAAGTAGATTCAAAATAAACAAAAAAAAGAGATAAGGGTTTAGAGAGATTTCTAAGACTAAAACCTAAGATCAATCACAACAATGATGAATGTTGCAAATGGACAGATCTCCAATAAAACCAATCTCTGCTTGATCAAGGACAAGCCCACAACTCTGTAGAAATGGTGCAATCTTCTAAGGAAACTGAATATTTTTAGACTATGAAAATTCATCCACATACCCATTAACTCGTGCAATATAAACAAGCATCCATAGTTGAACTTAGCACAAAATAAGGCCCAAACTAACTTTACACATCAAATTATAATCAACAAAATTGCTAAAAGTATGGACTGAAGATTGATCAACATCATTAACATTTTACCATTATTGCAAAAGAACTAAAATATAACATCTAACATTGAGAATTGAGAAAAAGAAACCATAAACTGTCAAAGTGTAACACAAAGATTGCCAAATCAACAATCCAATTGCATTAACTCCTCCAACATTACATAACAATTTTAAGTCTCTCCTCTCTCCTACAACTACTAACTTCTCTTAACTTAGCCAATTCTGGCTTTTATAGCCTCTAATCAGCTATTCTAATCTAGTCCATCCCCTTACAAATGAGAAGGCACTGACTTTTTATAGAAAATTACATTTTGAATCAATGGCCAGGATTTAATTCATCCAATGGTTGTAATTGCACTTCTAGAAGCATCAAGCTATTACATTTAATTTGGGAGCTCATGGTACATCATCATCTAATTGCATAAAAGCAGTTACATCATGGAACAATGAGAAAAAATATTATGCCAGCTTGTCATTAATGGAAATTCTGATTGGATGATGAAATTAGCTTCACATGTCTTCTAGAAACTCCTTCCAGCTATAGACAGTTTGGGCACAAATTCTTATGCAAGTTCCACTTTTTAATTTTGAATTGAACTCTTCCATATTTCCCTTTTGGCATGAATCCATATGCAGTTCCCCTTTTGATATTTATTTAATCCCAAAAAATAGATATCATCATTAGTATCTCACATGTTAAAAATCCAATCCAAATTAAACTTGAATAAAATTTTGGCCTTTTAAAAAACTTACATTTGTTTGTGGAAACTTTCCATTTTCAGAAATTTTTCTATTTTTGGAAATTTTTTATTTTTCAATTTTTTTCAGAAATTTAAAAATTCCGGAAAAAAATTCATTTTCAAAAAAAAAAATTCCTTGGGAAAAAAATATTTTTTGAAAATATTTCCATTTTTGGTTTTGGAAAATTTTTGGTTTTTGAGGGGATCTTGGAATTTTCCAAAAATGGAAATTTCAGGATTTTGAGGGGGTCATGGAAATTTTAGTATTTTCCATTAGGGACAGAAATTCTCGAATTCCCTACAAGGTCAAAATCCTTGAAACCTCATAACTTTTTTTCAAGAAGGAATTTTCAAAAATTTCAAAAACCAACCCTACATAATTTTTTGTCCTCTATCCATGGGTGCAAAAAAGAAAAATTCCTTTTTGGAAAATTTTGGGATTTTGAGGGGTCTCGAATTTTCAAAATGGAAATTTTGGTATTTTCCTTCAGGGACAGAAATCCCCCAATTCCCTGTAGGGTCAAAATAACCTAAACTCCATAACTTTTTTTCGAGAAGGAATTTTCAAAAAGTTTAAAAAGCAACCCAACCTAATTTTTCATCCTCTATCCATGGGTGCAAGAAAGATTTACATATAACATCAAAAATTCACTTCCAAATCCCCATTTTCAAATTCCAAGACAAGCGAATTTCCCCTAGAGCCTCAAAATATTGTCCTCATTAAACCCAGTCTAGACTTAATCCCAAAATAACTTCCCAAGAAGAGTGAGACCAAAATTTGACCAAGCCAAGAGGCAGAGATGCAAAAGAAAAAAGAGGGTCCCCGGCTCTAGTGTGGCATATGTACAAAAATTGCACAACACTAACAAGTGGAAGGATTCTTATGAGAGGAAAATAGAAAGACTGGAATTTCGATATATTGATTTAAGTCAAAAAAATTGGTGATTTATTTATTTTTGTTCAAAATACAGAGGATGAATGGATCTAGAGTAGACTTCCTTCTAGGAATTTCTCAGTTAATTATGCCTATGTCTTGATAGAACAAACTCTTTTACCTCATACTAATTTTTATTGGAATCAAGCGTGGAATTATAATTTTTTTCTAAAATCAATTGTTTTTGGTGGGTTGTTGTTCACGGTAATATCTTTACTATTTACAATATTAATAGAAAAAGATTTCAATTTATTAATATATGTTCCCTATGATATGAGGATGTTGAGAACATTGAACATTTTTTCTTTTGTTTCTCTTTATGCAAAGAGGTTTGGACAAAATTCTTTGACTTCTCTTAGTTGATTGGGTCTTACCTTACTCTTAAGGATTTTGTGGAAAGTTGGAGAAGTTTTCCATTCTCTCACCTTATCATTTCATATATACATGGAGAAAAATTCCTCCTTTTGTTTATTGGGGTTTATGAAAAGAAATAAATAACTAAATTTGTAGGGATCACAATAAATACATTGTAGATGTGTTCATGAGTATAAAACACCATGTATAGGAAAATACAAATGCAAGAAATTTCGGGTTCTCTAAAGTGATGCCACCATATGGAGAGATTAGAATTAAACAAAATTAGGGGATTAATAAATATTTAAATAGGATAAATTGGGTTAAAATTTTGTGTAGAAGGGAAACTAAATGGCTACCTCCTAAGGAGGGATGGATAAAGATAAATTTTGATGAATGCTCAAAAGGAAATCTAGGAATGGTTGCTGCTAGTGGAGTTATTAAAGATCATAATGGATACATAATTGAAGGATTTGCAAAATTAGGTATCTATACTAGCAACATTGTAGAAGCCATTACTGCATGGTGGGGTATAAAGAGGATGAAAGAGTTAGGCTTTAAAATCAAATTATCATAGAAGGTGATTCCCAAATGATAATTGATATTCTTAATGTATATTCATCTTCTGTTGGGTGATAAGAGACATGATGTATGTAAAACTTTTATAGGGAACTTCCTTTAGTCCATCATTATTAACACATATAGGGAAGGAAATATGGTTGCATATTCAATGTCTAATGAATTCATTTCTACCCCCAATCGGTATGTTGGGGTTATGATCAAATCCTACCAAAAATTATAATTTAAAATGAAAAAATTCAAGGTAAAATATGTTTTAATAATTCTAACAATGATATTTGATAATAGATTGGCTATTAGAAGTGAGATGGGGATTTAATATTATCAATCTACTAATAGTGCTAAAAGGAGTAAGAGATATTTCCAAATAAAAAGAATGAAGTTAAATCTAGCAATAATTAAGGAGGACAAAAGAATTATATTTTGGAAAGAGATAGGGATTGAAAATTATAGGTTGTATACAAGTTTGAAAAGTTTAAGTTTTGGTTATAATGAAAAGGATGTCATTATAATTATTATTGATAATTATGGGAGAGGGCTTCTTAATATTTTAACAAATCCTAATGATAAATAAATAAGATTTGATTTGTCTTACGTGTGTGAGAATTTGGTTCTCTACATGAATGTTATTTCAAATTAGATTCATTATCTTTCGAGAAAGACATGAAAAAAATATGTCTAATATTATTTTTAGTACTAGAAGGTCCTAAAATCATGCTAAGTGGAATTATTATTTGGAGGATTTTATTACTCATTTGAGTCACAGATGGACATGTGATTTTTCTAATTTTAGTTGAAAAGTTTTTTCTGATGGTAAACATGTATCCTCAATTTGAAACCATACTCTCTGTGCATTAAGGTGTTTGGCTTATTGGAGAATAAGTCTATGTTTTGGAAGGTTTTTTTGGAGAATCATGGGTTGGCCAAGGAAACATTTAGATCTATTATCATGCATTCCACTACAACAACATGAAGAACTATGGAAAATATTTGAAAAATCTGGTCTAACCCCTTTCTTTCATGCAATTCAAGGTTACAATGATGTCCTTTCTTCCAATTTATAAAAATCATTGAAGAATCATGAGGTTTCCATTGATATTATTCACTTCTTTGTGACCCATCAATTCATTTTGGTTGTGATGAGGCTAAACTATAAAGGTATTAAGGTGGCTGAAACAAGTAATGGACATTATTTAAGATTTATCAACAATTTATTTGAAGGATAAAAACCTAAACGCTTTTAAAATGGCTTCAGCATAGAGAATTTGCCTACTCCTTACAACTTGGCAAGTTTGCATGTAATGAGGTACTTTACTTTAAAGGGATAATTTAAGATAGTGCATGGGTATCGTTTCAATATTTTAAATAATATTCACCATAAAGAGAGGATTAATGCACCTTTTTTCTTTCCTCACTTTATCACTTTATGCAAAAGGGGGCTTTTCTTCCTTTTCATTAAGGCCTCATTTCAACTATATACAAGTATTTTCTCCCATCCACCCTACAACCTATCACCACCTCTATTGTTAAACCATTGGAAATTAAGTCAATTGAAAATAAACGCATCCATCTCCAAAAATATTTCTCGTGGGACTAAAATCCCAAAATCTAAAAAGGGTACCTTGAAAATTGTTGAAGCACTGATTCTATCCCTATACGAAGAACTACTTAAAGTTAACCTAAAGAAAATAAAACCCTCTTCTACAGCCCATGTTTCCACAAAGAATAAAACTAGATTCTAGTATGGGTGAAGGGTCTAAGGGAGAAAAATTTGAAATTGTTAATGATTTCAACCTTGTCCATAAGAATGATAAGGGTGGAGGGTTTTTTGTTCCTATTTAGTCAGCAGGCCATAGGTCTGCTCATTTGGCTAGTGTTGGGTATTATAACAAAGGAAAATAATAGAAAGGTAAAGAACTAGTCATTGAGGAGGAGAAGGATTCTTTATATGTGGAGTTTTTTCCTCACATTGAGGACAAAAGTTTTGAAAATAGTGTACATGATGAAGAGGAGAACCTAAGGATAAGGATAATGAGGAAGAATATTAAAATAACAATGAGGAGGGGGTTAATTTTGAAGAGGGAAATATGGAATAAGTGAATGAGATGGACAATGGCTAGGATACTAAAAAATCTAACAAAGAAGCTAATAGGTTAGAAATTGGGAAAGAGGAAGAGACTGTCATGGAGTCTCATTAAGATCTTAAAGAGAAAATTAATGACTTTCATGGTCACATCTCTATTATTGAATCAAATATTGATCCTCATAATATTATGGACAAGCTTATGGTAATGGAAAATCCTATTGGAAGTACTTATTATTTCCATAATGGATGGAATGATGTAGAGAGATATTTTTGGAACAATCTCAAGTCAATCCAAGGTCAAAAAAAGGGGAGAAGCAAGGTAAGAACTAGGAGGTCACTATTCAAGCTAAAGGTAGAAAAAACAAGTTGAAGAATGAATAGATGAAATACATTGACATATCGAAGGAGAATCGAGACCTCATAAAGGGTCCTAAGGATTGATGGTTGTTTTGGCTACCTATTGTTTATTTTTCTATTTTGTTTTTAGATATATTTGACCTTTTTGCCTAGTTTTGTCTTTCCTTCATGCAGATTTACATGTGTTTTAAGTGTTTTTATTTTGGCCTACGTGCTTCCCTAGGCTATAGGTGTTTGTTGTGGCCTTTGTAACAGTTTTTATTTTTGGTCTGATAATTTTGTTTTGTCCTATCGTGATTGAGGCCCTTTCCCTATTATTTAATAAAACACAATTGCTCTTTGGTTAATACATTTAGGTCTTATCTTTAGATAAATATACACATGTTTTAGTTCATGAATTTAAATTTTACACTTGAACACCACACTAATGGTATTTAAGTTGGCATATTTTTTCTCTAGGTTTGACTCAACATCTGATTTGATGCATTATAAAATAAATATTTTAAAATATGTTTATTATTTCTATTATATATTATCCCTAAAAATTTGTTGTTCTCTACTTTTGGTATCATGTATTATTTTTACATCTAAAGGTTTCTTTGGATGAATTTATTCATGAAATGAAGTATATATATATATATATATATATATATTGCATGGGGTCAATTTCTTTCCTTTATAAGGAAGAGATATCAATAAGGTTCATAAAATTGGGTAGTTTTTCTCTTTATGATCCTATAAATTTACTAAATTAAATGAGCCATTATACTCACTAGGTATATTATACTATATTTTAGGACCTTATGTCATTTACTTGGACTATAGTTTATATTTTAACTTTTCCTTGATCTCACATCCATCATGACAATTTAACATCAATTCCCCTATCTTGAATTCCATCTTAATTTACTTGTGATTTGAATTATATTTTTATGTATGTTGTATTTATCATTAATAAGGTAGTTGATGAATCTCCAAAGATATTTAAACATTATCATATAAAATCTAGGTTATAAAAATAATAAATTGGTGAGAAGATTAAACAAATTAATAATAATAAGTTGAAGTTAGCAACCCTTTTCCCTTGTATCAAATATTGTTCTTATTTACCCTTTTTCCTTGTATCAAATATTGTTCTTCAAAAATAACTAAAATGGAAAGTCATTCCAATGAGAAGGAATCACCATGTGATAATACTCATTTGAATAATTTAAAAATAATATCTTATGGTATCCTCGTTGGAGATTACAGAGAGTAAGTTCTCAAAGCTCCTCAAGGAGGGTATGGTGCTCTTCCACAAGGGAGAAACTATACACAGACACTCATGTCAATAGGGGCAGCCCAATTTGACTATCTTCATGAAAGCTTTAGAGACCTTGAAAGAAGAATTCAAACAATAGTCCAAGAAAGAAAAGGCATCAAAGAATATAAAGGATTGCTATAATCTACCAACGCCAAGTATGAGGTTGAAGAGATCTTTTCTAAATATTAGTTGGATTCCATCAATGCACTGGTCAATATGAACTCCTTGGAGGACTAAAGCGATAGTAGGAAGTTAGAGTTGCAAGAAAACTTTTCCTTCAACACAATTTTGTCTAGTTGTTCATATATACTCCAATGTATTGTCCAGTTGTTCATGTACAGACCAATAGTATTTTTAGGATGCTATGACTTTGTAAGTATAGCTAGCTGGTGCTATTGAATATTGTATCCTCATTGTGTTTGACATATCATTAATACAAAAAAAAAAAATCTTATAATAATTTAATTAAATTATTTAGAGAAGAACTACATATGAAGCTAAATTTAGCTCTTATTGGGAAAAACTATTTTTTGGATAATATAGATCTAAAATAACTCTCAAGAAATAAATTTATAACTAAAATAAACCTATTTTATCCTTGACGCAACTATGTTGAAATAAGATAAACTCATAGAAAGATTTTTTTTTTTTATTAATACAAAAGTGATGAATTCGACTTATATTAAATTAAAGTAACAACATTACATAGGTCAAATATATGATCATAGTTTGGGAATCATACAACATAGATATAAGGACTTGATATTACAAGGAATAAAAAAAGTTATGAACAATAGCCAAACGAGTCAACCTTCTTGACACTACCATTATAATTGGCAACCTTAGAATAATGAATTTGGAGTGGAAAATTATTTCCATGAAAATTTTCTATATCATATTTGAGTAGAAAGTAAAGCTTGAGTTAATTAAATTAGAGGCTTGAAGAAAAATATCCTCACCAATTTCCTTTTGATGAAGTTATAGTGTAGATAAGGAATTTGAAGGAGAATCATAAAGGAGAACCACCCTCATGGATATAAAGGAAATATTTGTGAAAGGATAATATTGAAGGGACCTCTTAAAAAAACAACCTAAAAATGATTTCCCTAGTTGACATCATAGTTTAAAAATAATTTCACTTAGAAATGGATAGACAAAATGAAAGGTTGAATTAAGGTATCTACTAGAAAATGCACCATGCCAATATATTAAAAATATCCATAATATTTTAAAGAAAGGAGGAATCAATATCTAAGAACAAAAAATATTTGAATTAAATTGCTAACAAATTCTTTCTTTCCATCTATTGAATAGTTTCTTCCATGGGATCATAGAACAAGATGAACACTCTGCTTAGTTTAGACATATCAAGGTTATGGGAATTTGAATTTTCCAAAAAGAACCAAGGAAAGAACACCTTCTTATCCAAATCCATTATACCAAGTTGATGATATCATATTCCAATGCCAAGGGTAACCATAAAGTTCCAAATAAAATACAAGGAAAATATTTATGTATCCCAAAGACAATGTTTATCCACCACCAAACAATTATTTTAGGTGTGAGTTTTGAATTAACACAAATGATTTTAATAGATAACACTAAATAAAATTAGAAAAAATATTGAGAAGTATAGTCTATATTTGGACTAAAAACCAATAAAATATTAGTATAAAAGAGATTCGACTAGTCAAGTAATTAGAAAATTATGAGAAATGACATAGTCACTAATGCATTTCATTATGGTATAAAAATAATCAAGGTAAACATGATAAAAAAAATTAATAGATGAAAAATCCACATCATACCATATCATAATATTTAAAATTTTCATATAACCAATATCCTTTTCAATATCGCATTGGCTTATTTATTCATAAATCCATTTTCCTAATAGAATCTAGGCCAAATTCATCATATTTGATAATTTCTGTGAATCTATTAATTACAAGTATTGAATCTGCATCAATGATGGTCTTCAAAATTTCTCCCTAGTGGTAATTCTAAGACAAAAACCTAAAGATTGTATTTTAACTTCATTTTTTATCTAGAGGGTAATTTATTTAAACTTACAAAATTGATTTTCTACCTATCATGTAAGACACAAATAGCTTTGGATAAGTCTAAATTTTAGAAGAGGAAGTTCCAACCATTTAACATTTAGTCTAGGATAATTAGTTTTACTCATCTTGGTATTCCCATGCAGAGGATGGAATTTGATAATTAGCCACTCTTTAAGGATATCAGATTCCCAAAAAGGGAAATTTATTTTTTATATTTAGAGTGACAAATATATAAAGACATACAGTCTTTGAGATTCCCAATTCCAACTTATAAATAATATTATCAAATGAACTAGAAAAATCCTAAAATCATTATTATCCTCTTGTTCCAAATAGACTAAATTAAAAAATAATGAGAAAAAAATTCCATAAGAAACTAAAAGTAGAATTTTAGTAAAGGATCAACTACCTTGAAAATAATTGAAGCAATATTTATTAGAAGGCAAACTTTGAGTGAAGGGAAGAACATAACCAATTCTAATACTTTAAAGTAATTTTTTTTTTTGATTCATAATAATATTGTAATGATGGAAAAAGGTCCCCTTAACTTGGCCTTGATTTAGTGTTGTAATATTTCTAACATATTCACATTAGGTCTTGGGCCTTTGTAAATTAAACGAGCTTATTGGTTCCTTATTTGAAGTGTTGTAACAAAATTTCACACTTTTTTAAGGTTCTCATTAATAGTTGGGCTTTCTTATGCTTTAATTGGCCCTATTTTACATCCACAAACCCTATTTAATGAATCTTTTTGAGGATAATTCCGACGCCAATCAATACCCAATCATAATTCAAGTGTTTCAGGCTTGAATGCCCCAAATTTAGTGATATGAGACTCATTCACCACCTTGGGTGAATGATTCCCACCTAGATCTTTTGGTCTTGAACTTGGTTTCACACATTTCTAACCATTTTGAAAATTGGTCCCAACAATTAGGCTTGGTGCGACTCATTCACCACCTTGGGTGAATGATTCCCACCTAGATCTTTTGGTCTTGAACTTGGTTTCACACATTTCTAACCATTTTGAAAATTGGTCCCAACAATTAGGCTTGGTGCGACTCATTCACCACCTTGGGTGAATGAGTCCCGTGTGGCCCAAAATCAAAATTAATTTAAATTTATAGTGAGATTTCATTCTCCTAGATTGACATTAGCTTGTAGTTTTGTAATTTTACGAATTCTTGCATAATTAAGTATAAATACAAGGTTCTTTCACTCATTTCATCCCAAGCATTAAAGTTTTTGTCATTATATAAAGTTTGAGCTTACAAGAGAATTAAAGCATTCACAAGAGTATTCAGAGCATTCAAGGGAAAATTATCAAGCTTTTTAGAGCAACATTCAAGCATCAAGCATCATGACAAGGATTTCATGCATCATTTTTTTTTTGAGCTAGCAATTGTGATGTAGGGTTTATGATTCAAGTAATCATTTCATTCAAGATCTATCATATTCAAGCAAGAGTCAAGATTTACATCCATTGGAGCAATCTCATACATGTTTGTAGCCTCTTATTGCTATATTTTGGTGAGTTGCAACATATTATTTTGTTCATTCATCATTATCCATTCATTTTCATTCTATTTCAAGTTTAATTACCAACAATGGGTTTGACCAAGGAAAATCCTTATTCACTAACACAACATTTTTTCCCTCTCCTTTGTGTTTGATTTGTAGGTCTAGGTTGTAGATTTCCTGAGTAAGATTGGATAAAAGTTTTCAAGTCATTCAAAGTTGTCATAAAGGCTTGGAGAACCTTGGAGAAGACCTATAGGTTACAAAATAGACATTCAGATCTGGAAACCAATCAGGAACGACAGAGCAAACAAAGAAGAGCAGGATCAAACTTTGAAGCTTTAGAAAAGCCTAATTAGACTAATTCACCACTTCTGGTGAATGAGTCCCAGTTCCAGTCAAATTTTATATTTTTGCTGATTCATATACCAATTTGGAATATTCCTATTCCCGCATAAAAAACCCAATTTTTGGAATGATTCACTCAACCTGGTGAATGAGTCCCAATCAACAATAAAATTAGAATTTTCAGCACTTCAGACCTCCTTCTAGCCATCTTCAAATTTTCAAGTACACCTCTTTCATCTTACTACGTTTTGTTTTGTTTCATTTGCAATTGTAGGTCATTTAGTGAGAATTTATATCAAATTAGGGTTTTGCATTTCATTTTTCATTTCAGCTTGCATTGCATTTGTAATTCCAAGTTCTTACTTGGTAGTGAACCCCTTATTAGTTTGAATTCAGCCCCTAAGATAGTTGACCCTTTTGCAAGATCTCTTTTTCCTTTGCATTGAGATCTCTAGGGTTATCCTTGAATGAAATTAGGAAGTGGGTGTACTCTATGTCCTAAAACTATATTATAGCATCCATCCCACTTTTTCTTCATTTCGTTTTGGTGAACCTCCATTTGGAACATTAAAATTCTGATTTCGAGTGCATCATCATCCTAGATTTGGTTTGCATTAACATTGCATTAGGATTTGCATTGGTTAACTTGCATTCTAGGGTTGCAAATTTTGCATTAGTCAAAGTTAATATAGCTTACAATTTTACATCTTATTTCATTGAAAATAAAACAAAATATACATTTTCACTTAGTATATAGATCATCAAGCATAAAGGAAATTAATTTTTTTTGAAAATTCTCAAAAAAATTCCTACTTAGACTCATTCACCACCTGGGGTGAATTAGTCCCTATGCACATTTTGAATTGCATTTTCTGGCTTTTAAAGTTCAGTTTCTGAGTTTCTATTTGTTGTTATTATCTTTTTATTTCAGTTTCCAAAATTTTTGTTATAATCATTTTATTGTTCTTAGCCTATATTGCATCTACATTCACTTGCATTTAGTAGACTGTGTATGAGTATTTGGTGTCCTATTTATAATACTATAGTGAGACAAAGTTCCAGATTCATTTCATCTCCTAATAACACAATCATTGTGGATCTTGAGTTATCTAGCACTTTCACTTCTAGTATAGACACTAGTACACTAGGTATGGACAATACCCTTATCAACAATTTACCTTCAAGTAGTGTGATGCAAGTTGAAATAAGGAATGATAGTGCCCAACTCAACAAAACATAATTCAAATTTATGAGTACTTAGCAAAATTACAACACCAAGTGAAAAATGACAACATTTCAACCACTACCATCCCTACCATAGATAACATTCACCGCATTCTTGAAATTGAATATGGACTTGACCTTGTGAAAAACATATTAGTTCAAATATTTGGAAAACACCTCACCCCAACCACTAGTTTCCCTTTACCTACACACAATGTCACAACCCAATGAGGGACTCAATTTCCTCCTCCCACAACAATAGCCTCAATACCTCCCTATACCAATCCTTAAGTCACAAAAACAATGTGCACAACAAACTAATAATGTGATTCCTTCCTTTGGTATTTCCACACGCATCCCTAGTACCTTTGTGGCATCAAATATTATATCTCCTACTACCTTACCACCTATAAGCATTCCATTCACTTTTCCTTCGAACAAATACACCCCTTCATCATTCTCACTTCCATCTCATAACACAATTGACCCTCTCATACACCAACTCTTCCAAACTATTTCATCCCATCAAAAGCAAGTTTCCACCATCAACCAAAATCAAAATGGCTGCCTACATATTATCTCAAAAGTAGTCCATTATCCTTGGAGATGTTTCAAACACTAATGCCACAAGCTGTAGAAGTGCCTATATTCAAGAAATATGGAGGGAACGGAGATCCTTCTAACCATTTTAATACTTATACTTCCTTATGTAGTGATTTTTTCCTTGATGATTATGGACAATGGAAAATGGATTTTCACTTCCTTATCCACATTAAAGGGAATAGGGATGAAGGGATCCAATTCCAAAATATCCACACTCAAGAGTACCTTAGAGACCTCAACACAATGAAGGATGTAAGTTTTGACTATAAGGTTTCCTTGGAGATGAATGGAAACAAGAAAGGGATTCACCACCGAGTGTAAACTTGGAAAAATGTAAAATTTTGAAAACACAGTGTTGTATGCAAAAAGACCTAAAAATGCAAGTAAACAATAACAAAAATTAATGAGATTTGAAGTGTTCACCTGAAGACTAGAGAAGGATGGAGTGAAGGTCTAGAATTCTAGAAAATTTACGACTACTACCAAGTAGGACTCAAACACCAACTTGGATGAATTAGTCTTGTTTAAGGAGTAATCTATTGGAACTAGTTTTGAGCAACTAGGTACTCAGATCAACAAAATTCCTATTTTCAGTCTATGCAGTGGGACTCATTCGCCACTAATGGTGAATTATTACACTTCTAGGTTTCAGGAAATTCGGAACAAGAAATTGTAGTCTTCAATTTGCACTTCTACTTCTGATACGAATCTGGGTCCGAAATTGTAGAATTTTACCTATAAGCATTCTCCAAGCTTCAATTAGGGTTTTGATCACTTTGAATAGCCTTGAAAATTTTATGAAAACTTTTCCACTTTTTCTCTTTGATAAATCTATACATAAGACTTGCAAATGACATGCAAAGAGGGAAAAATGGTTGAAGGGTTAGAGAATAGGGGTTTTCCTTGGTCAAACCCCTTGTTGGTAATTAAACCCTTAAAAATGAAATGAAATAAGTGAAGAGAATTATGAATGAAAAACATTCAAATGCTACAACTCATCAAACCCTTGAAGTAGAAATCTGAAGATATGCAAGTAATAGCTCCAAAATGCTTGAATACTCTTGTGAAGATGCTTAGGATGCTTGAATGAATGAATGATTGAGTGCTTCAATGCTTGATTGAATTAATGGGGGTTAAAAATGAGTAGAAAAACCTTATTTATACACAATTTTTCCCTAATTCCTGAAATTATTCCCCCCTAATGGTGAATGGGTCCCACTTAAGGCATTTAAGTGGGTGTTGGAAATTAAGCTATTTTAAATGATGTTTATCAGGTTTATTCTAAAAAATACACTTAATTAAGGCTTGCAGACATGAAATGGGGCCAATTAAAACATAAGAAAGGTATAATTATTGACGACAAGCCTAGAAAAGTGTGAAAGTTTGTTACAAAACTTTACAATACTTTGAAATAAGGCTTGGTAAATGATAAAAAGAGGTTATTTAAATGAATTATAATAATAAGATCCTAGAAAAGTATGAAAATGTGTTACAACACTTCACAACACTTTTGCAAGGCATCATAAAATTCTTATTAAATCATAAGGGCCCAAGAGCTCATGTGAATGTGTTATCCACATTACAACATTAAATCAAGGAAAAGTTAAGCCAAAATCACAAGGAGGGCCTAAATGGGAAGAAAAAGTAGAAGGTTTAATTTTTCGGTGTCCACATTTAGCCCCCAATTTAGTGAGAGGATGAACTTGCTTCAAAATCACACTAAAGTAGATCAACACATCTCAAGAGGGGTCTAGTGAACTAATGCTATCAAGATGAGATGACAATGATCAAGAGGGATGATCAAGCCCTCAGGATGAGGATCCTATGACAAACCATCATAAGTACAAGGTAACACACATGAAAATGAAAGAGAGAAAAAGGAAAGAAAAATGAAAAGAGAGAATCAAATCAAGCTTCGATCATTTGTCCATCCCGATGTGGATCAAAAATAGGTTGTTTTTTCTAGAAAAATGCATACTCACTCTTAATCGATGGAACTCTTGGCTGTCCACCGGGTGAGAAGGCCTAAAAGGTTTGAGAAACATACACTCATGGTTGGTATGTACTCACACACATGAAGGTGGCTATGGGGAAAGTCATTCCTTGGAATAGGCTTCCCACTCAACCATACCAAAGTTATATCTCCTGATAACTTTAATAAGGTGCTATAAAAGAAAATGACTTTTTGAGCTTCATGAGACAAGCAAAAATTTGTATGTCTGGATCCAATGAATAAAAATGATGGCACCACAGGCATGAAAGTTATGTTATGCAAGGTGGCCATATAACAAATGAAAAATACAACATGCAAAGAATGTTCAAAGGAGTTTTTCTTAGTTCATGTGAGGTCTTTAACTTAGAGAACATTGTGCCTAATGTCTCCAAGAGAGGACCAATCGAAGAATAGAAAATTTGCAACTTAGGGATGTAGTGTGTTGCATCAATCCATTAAGAGGAATGTAATATGCTAAGATAGATCATGCTCATGGACACTATACCCAATGTCATCCACAAAGAGAAAAATGCATCATATGTAGTAAGAAGGCTACACTAAGAACCAAGAATAAGGAAAAATACAAAAGAATTTAATGCCAATGTATTCCCCCACTTTAAAGGAATTTCTAACACCATACTATGAGCAATTACTTGGATGAAGCCAAATGAAAAATGAAAAAAAGAAAGAGGACATGAGAGCCAACTAGGAAAAGTCTTATGCCAAGTCATATGTTTCCAAGTAAGGTTGCGTCATGTGAGAGAAAGGAAAAAGAAAGGGAAAGGGTTGTCCCCAAAAGGAGAACACCAAACACATAAGGGATCTATGGATTTGGGGTCAGTATGTTCATTGCTGCAATTTTTTGTAAAGAGCTTAGAACTATCATCATTCCCCAAATACATAGAACTGGAAGAATGACACAAAGAGAGTGAAAATAAAGAAAAAGAACCTTTTGGCTCAACATGGAAGGGACATAGGGTGTCTCAATTATTTGCGTGATCTCAAAAAGGAAAACACAAGAAACAAAAAGAGAAAATGTAAAGGGAAAATGAAAAAGAAAGCCTTTTGGGTCAACATGAATGAGACATGAATGTCTCAATGCCTTGTTTCATCGCCAAAAGGAAAAAAAAAGAAAAAGAAAAAGAGAAGCAAAAAAGGGAAAAGAAAAGAAAAAGGCCTTTTGGGTCAACATGGAAGAGACATAGAGTTTCTAAACACTTTGCGTCATCCCTAAAAGGAAAATAGAAGAAAAAGAAAAAGAGAAGCAAAAGAGGTAAAAGAAAATAAAAAGGCCTTTTGGGTCAACATGGAAGAGACATAGAGTGTCTCAGCACTTTGTGTCATCCTCACAAGGAAGGCACAAACAAAAGTGAAAAAGATATAAAAAGTGAAAGAGATGCATGACACATAGAAGAATGAAGGTACAAATAGAGGAATGTCATAAAAAGGGAGAAAAACAAAAAAAACATCATAGAGGATCACATCATAGACATGTAATCACACAAAAGATAAGAGAAAAATAAAAAGAGAATGCAAAAGACTAGTAAGGAAAATGCAATTCAACCATCTAGCAAGTCATCTACCTCCCAATCATGTTCATTCAATTCAGAACATGAACAACTGGCTAAAGGGACAAGGGAAAGTGTCAAACTAGGTGAAGTACTAGGCTCATCACTCTGTATAGGAGATGTCTCAATTAAGCTCATAGACGAGGAAAACAATGTTTTTAATTCATTATGCACTTTTTCGTAAATTTTAGTTGTTTCCTCATCATCATCTAAGTTAATCACAATAGGAGGATGAATAAAAATATTCAACGAAGAATGCAAATCTTGTTGTGATTATTGTATTGGATCACTTTTTGGTAGGTGGGGAGTAGGATGGTCATGCATTGCTTCTATCAAGTTTGGATTTTGATTTTCATTGGTGGGTTCATGTAACTAGTGAGCAAGTGCACGACATCTACGTCTATGCTCCCGAGAACCTCTATTTCTTTTAGTTTTGTTTTGAAGTTGTGTTTGTGTAAGAGTGGGTTGATCAAACATAGTTTGTTTTTCTTCCCAAAGGGGAGGAATGGAAGGAACCATAGGAGGTTGATCATCCACATTCTCTTTTGCTTTGTAAACTTGTTTTATTTGAGGTGACATTATGTGGTTCTTGTCATTGTCTCTTGGTATTTTAGATGATGTAGGTGAATTTTATGTAGTTGGTTGATCTTGGTTATGTGGTTCTTGTTCAGGTTGAAGCATGGTTTCGTCTATGATAGGAGTTTCATAAGCAAGCAGGGACATGTTTTGTAGAGACAATTCTGGTATTTTCTTGGCTTTGAATTTTTGGTAGGCTATGAAAAAGAAGTCTTGTTATGGAATTATAGGTTCCATGGGCTCAGGCCAAAAGGCTTCTAAGGAAAAGTTTCCTTTGGAAGTGAACCATAGATTTTTGGCTCCACAAGACTCCCTAATTCTTCTAGGATTTTTCACCTAAAAGGAGAGAGGTAGGCCAAAAATGCTAACTAGGTTCATTCAAATTAGGATATGTATGATGTTGTTATGTCTAAATGAAATGAAATTTAAATGAAATTAAGTAATCTAAATGACTAATTATGTATGCAAAACTTAAGATTTATGCTATGTTGGAAAACATAATGTGATATGCAAACAATGACCTATGAATGAATAAATGCAAAACAAAAAGAAATGAGTTGAATCAGTTTGCACCTGGAGGTCTAATGAGTATTCTATAATATTCTAGTTGCTATCTAAAATCACAAAAATTTACCAGTGGGACTCATTCACCCAGGGTGGTGAATCAGTCTTACTTTTAATGAAAACTGTTGAAAACAAGTTTCTGAGTGTTGTGATCTAGAATCTGAGAAAACTTAGATTTCTAGCCTTAAGGTGGGACTCATTTTCCACTGGTGGTGAATTAGTCCTCTCCCAAAATTTTAAGAAATCAGGGAACAACTTTGCAACACCAGATCTGAAGATGTCTGCTTGTCGGGTTGTCGATGTCAATTCTGCAAGAAATAGAAAAAAATCCTTCTCCAAGTTTGAAATGTGGTTGATTTAACTTGAAGCACCTTTTTGATTTTTTGACCACTCTTCAACACCTAAATGGTTGTTAAATCTACATACAAAAGTCTACATACATGCAAGAGGGGAAAAATGGTTGAGGGTTAGCAAATAGGGGTTTGCCTTGGTCAAACCCTTGATGAAATAATGAAATGAAAGAGAATAATAAACAAATAACATGCAAGTGCTATAAACTTACCAAACCCCTATTGATGCAAATCTGAAGATTTATCAATGGCTTCCTTTGATTGCTTGATTTATGCTTGATTTGATGTTGGGTGTTGGCAAGAAGTTGAGTCCACTTTTTGCCCAAAAAGTGGAAGTGTTTTCCCTAATTTTTAGCATTTGACACATTTGACTTTAAAATTTGAAGCACTTAGAGATGGAATCTTCAAAAATGTCACTAAGCATAAAATCTAGTACTCAGAGTCTAGTTTCCAAATATGTAATTTATTTCAACACCCGGATTGTACAAATTGAGTTTCAATGGGCATTTCTAAAAAACACTGTTTAAAAGTCACTTTGTTTTACCATACCATGCACATGTACAACATCCATATTTTTTCCTAAATTATTGTATTTTTCTCAATCCTTTTGGGAAAATATTTTTTACTCACTAAATCTTGTTCTCAATTTTTTTTGTAATTTTTTATTGATTTTTTTAATTATTTTTTTATTAGGCATCTTTGTCATTTTGAAAAATCGTCATGTACAACATGCATAAGATGACCTTAACTTATCATTTAAAATTTTTTTTGAAAAGAATTGTCTGAAGTTTGTTCTCATGCAATCCGTTCATCAAAATGTTATGTTGATAAAAAGTTATTAAAATATTAAAAGAACCCTGATATTTAAAGTTTATGGACCAATTTCATCAAAAATTAATTGAAAAATAGAAAAAATAATCCAATTGTAAAAAAAAATACATATTTGGAATCTTCATTGTCTCATCTAAAATGGGTTTTAATTTCGTCAAAAAAATCTGCAAAAAATCAGCCATATGTTCAAACTCGGTATTTTTCTCTAACATTGTTAGGACCTTCAACTTGCAGGTCAAACTAGGTTGAAGGCCTAGGTTCATATTCCCAATGCTTTTCCTGAACCAAAATACAAGGGAGAAAACCACCCACAAAGAAAACACAATTTCATTTTTTTGGAAACGGGATCCCGTTTTGTAAAGCAGAATCTCATTTTGGTTCTACAAAACAGGATCTCATTTTCAAAATTGCCAAAAAGGGGAAATTTTTGTTTTTGGAAATTTTGAAACGGGATCCTATTTTGAAAATTTTCCAAAACAATTTTTTTTTTCCAAAATGGAAAGTTTTAATTGAGCCTATTTTGAAAACTTTCCATCTTTGTAAATTTCCATTTTTGAAAATTTCAAAACGAGATCCCATTTTTAAAATTTCCAAAACACAAATTTTTAAAAACGGGATCCCATTTTGAAAAATGGGATCCTAATTTTTTTTAAAGTGGGATCCTGTTTTTAATTTAGGCTAGGGATCCCGAAGCTAAACGAGATCTCGTTTTTTAAAAATGAGATCTCGTTTTGTAGAAAGCGGGATCCCATTTTTGCAATGTCGATTTCATTTTTTTGGCTATGGCAAAAACTTTCGTGTTTCGTGGACTCAACTTGCACTTACCCTGTTGTAAGATGCTTGAATGTGATGTTAGATAATAGGAGATTGAATGCTTGAATGAATGGGGGTTAAAATGGATGTAAAAACACTTATTCATACAATCTTGTGCCTTAGTAACCTATTAATACCTCATCATAGACTGACATCAAGTGATTTTGAATAAAAACCCGAAAGGAAATTTAAAATATTTTGAATTTTGAGCCAAGAGGGACCCATTTTCCACCCATGGTGAATGAGTCGAACCTTAGACTTGAAGGTGGGTGTCAGGAATTATCTTGTATTTAGTGTTGTTTGTTGGGTTTACATTCAAAGACACACTTAATTAAACCTTATGAGCACATAAAGGGGTCAAATAAAGCATAAGAAAGGTGTAAATGGTGAAATTATGCCTACAAAAGTGTGAAATCTTGTTACAAAACTTAACAACACTTTAAAATAGGACTTGTAAATAGTGATGATAAGGTGAATTTTAGGTGAATTGTAATAAATAGAGTCTAGAAGAATGTAGAAATGTCTTACAACACTTCACAACAAATTCAAAAGACATCATTATTTGAATTTTAGTACATAAATATGTATGTTCAAGCCACATTATAACATTAAATTAGAGAAGAATAGACCAAACATCGAGGAGAAAGGCCTAAAAGACCATGAAAATGACAAGGGGCCATTTTTCTACAACACATTTAGCCCCCACTTTAGTGAGAGGATGAACTTGCTTCAAACTCACACTA
The DNA here is from genome assembly GCA_007258455.2 of Sequoia sempervirens. NCBI lineage: Eukaryota > Viridiplantae > Streptophyta > Pinopsida > Cupressales > Cupressaceae > Sequoia > Sequoia sempervirens. The sequence goes on from VDFB02281492.1 coordinate 806,960,371, forward strand.
AAGTAGCCATGCACATCGAAAGGAGGGTTCAAATGCACTTACATTAGCAATATGGAATGACTGCAATCAAGAGGGATGATCAATCCCCTAGGATGAAGATCCCATTACAAACTAAGCATAAGGAAAAAGGAACACACAAGTGTTGAAATAAGTGAATCAGATGAAGCTTCGATCATCTGTCCAACTAGTTGTGGATTAGATCTAAGATGATTGTTTGAAAAAGAGAATGTGTACTCACTCTAGGGCGACAAAACTCATGGTGGTCTGTTGGGTGAGAAAACCCAAAAGGGTAAGATACATACGCTAGTTGGTATGCACTCACAAATAGAAAGGTGGTTATGGGGAAATTCATGCCGCTGAGTGGGCTTTCCGCTCAACCATATCAAAGTTATGCCTCCTAATAACTTTAACAAGGTGCCAGAAAGGAAAATGTTAGTTTGTTCTTCATGATACAAGCAAAGATTTGTATTCTTAGAACTCATGAACAAAGAGCAAGGTAACACAAGCATGCAAGTTGCATTATGCAAGGTGGCCAAAATGCAAAAAAAAAAGTAAAATGTAAAAGAAAATTCTAAGGAGTCTTGTTAAGTTCATGCAAGGTTAGTCACTTAGGGAAGGATAAAAGCAAGAAGTTGGGTACACGAAGAGGGGAAGTTTCGGCCAAAAAAAAATTCTCACAAAAAATGCATACGCGTTATTAAAAAAACGTGTATGCATTATGCTTCGGGTACCCGAGCCTAAAAAACGCATACGCGTTATATAATGCATACACGTTTTATAACATGTAAAAATTGATTATTTAAATAAAAATACTTTTTAGAAACGGGTACCCATTTTGAATCGCGTACCCATTACAAAATGGGTACGCGTTTTACAAAACGGGTACCCGTTTCTTTAAATTTTAATTTTTTTAAATAATCAAGAAAATAAAGAACACATGTTTTTTGTAACGCGTACACATTTTTTAAAAACACATATGCATTTTTAAAATTCAAAATTCCCAACCCACATGCTGCCTTGGTTTTAGGCTTGGGAAAGGCTTGGCAATCAGAGCCTTAGCCTTTGACCTGCAACTAAAAAGCTAAGGTAGATTGAAGAAGAATGTCCAACTTTGGCAATATGGCTGATGGACTTTTTTTCTGAATCAATCTATAAAATTAAAACCCATTAGAGAATATGATGTCTAATTTCCAAATATATATATTTTTATTAATATTGGATTATTTTTGCTATTTTTTAATTAATTTCTAAGAAAACTAGTCCTTAAACGTGAAATATCAGGCTTTTTTTGTCTTTTAATAACTTTTTTTGGTTAAGTTTCTTGTAAAAAAAATTATATGGCATCAAACTTCAGACAATTCTCTACACAATGAAAAAAAAATATTCAAAAAATGTTTAGTTTAGGTCCAATTATGTTGTTCGTACATGTTAATTTTTATAAACAACAATTAAGTCCAATAAAAATTTAATAAAAAAAAAATATTCAACCAAAAATTACAAAAAAATTCCAAATCAAACTTCATGCTGTTAGCTCTCTTTTCCCAAAAGTAATTAACAAAATACTTTTATTTGGGTCAAAAAATGTTGTCCGTACATGTGCTTGGTATTGTAAGGAAACATGGACTTTTAAAAAGTGGTTTTTTATAGATCCCTATCAAAATTTAATTTCTAGAATCTGGGTATTTGAATAATTTACATATTTGAAAAATAGATTCAAAATTATAAATTTCATATTACTAACTTTTTTCAAAATTCATTGTGTAAGTGCCTCAAATTTTTAGTCCAAGTGTGACAAATTCTGTGAAACAGAAAAAACACCCACTTTTTGAGCTTTTTGTGTACCCAACTTCTTGCATCAGCCCGGAACACTGTGTCTAATGTTTCCAAAAGAGGAACAATCAAAGAATAGTATATTCACAACTTAGGGGATGCACTAAGTCGCATCAGGCCACCAAAAGGAATGTAGAATGCTAAGAGAGATCATGCTTATGAAGGACATCGCACCCAATTTCATCCACAAAGTGACAAACACATCATATGAAATGACAAGGCTACACTAGGAACCAAGAATGGAAATGAATTATGGTAATGTATTCTCCCCACTTTAAAGGAATTGCTACACATTTTATGAGAAATTTCTTTAAAGTAGCAAAGGAAAGAAAATGCAAAAGGAAAACCAAGACATGAGAGCCAACTTAGAAATCCCTATGCCAAGTCATATGTTTCTAAGTAAGGCTGTATCATGTCAACGAAAAGGAAAACAAAAAAAAAAGAGGTTTCCCCCTAAAAAAATAACACACCAAAAAATTAAAGGATCTATGGATTTGGGGTCAATATGCTCATTGCTGCAATGTTTTTATTAAAGAGCTCAAAACTGTCATCATTCCCCAAAGCACATAAAATTAGAATAATGACACAAAGAGAGCAAAAACAAATAAAGTCTGTTTAAAGTCAACATGAAAGAGACATTTTGGTCTCAATGCCTTGCATCATCCTCAAAAGGAAAACACAAGTGAAAAAAAAATGAAAAGGAAAAAGAAAAGGAAAATATTTTGGGTCAATATGAAGGAGACATTTTGGTCTCAATGCCTTGCATCATCCAAAAAAGGAAAACACAAGAAAAAGTCAAAAAAGGAAAAAGGACTGATTGGGTCAACATGGAAGAGACATAGGGTGTCTACACTTTGCGTCATCCCCAAAAGGAGAATACAAAAAAAAAGGGAAAAATACAAGGACATTTTGGGTGAACATGGAAGAGACATAGGGCATCTCTACGCTTTGTGTCATCCCCAAAAGGAGGACACCAAAAAAAAAGTGAAAAAGACAAGGATCTTTTGGGTCAACATGGAAGAGACATAGAGCATCTCTACGCTTTGCGTCATCCCCAAAAGGAGGACACAAAACAAAAGTGAAAAATACAATGCACAACAAATAGAAGAATAAAGGTACAAATAGAAGAAGTGTACACAGAGAGGGAACAACAAATGCATGTTACGGGGGAACAAAATACACACAAGAAATAAAAATGAAAAGGAGCAAGTAATGCGAATGTAAGTTAACCATTAACTAAGTTATTTGTTTCTCAATCTTAAGCAGCTAAGCAAAAAATGAATAACATAGTTAAGAGAAAAAGGAAAATGCATTACAAGGACAAGGCTATCATCTTCTTTCCCCCCTCAAAGTGTAAAGGCAAGAATGAGCCAAAGTGGATGATGTGAAAGAATCATGCAATAGTGAGAATAGGGAATTCTACAACTATGTAGCGATAAATGGATTTAGTGGTTATGGGAACCTTATCCAATAAATTCATTAGGTGGACAGAATTGAAATGTATCTATTATACGTTGTAAAGTTTTACAATCATTATTTCTATGTCCAAGAACATGATGATATGCATAGTACTTTGTATTGTTTTTAGGAATTTTGACTCTATTAGGAGGGGGTAATTTGATGAAATCAAGCTGAAGAAGCAGTTTTGATAAGTTTGTGTTATCATATTTAGGACAAGGGAATTGAATTGGTTTACCCATAGGTAGGGTGGGACCAAGAATGTCTTCATCTGTACATAATTTTGATGGAAGAAAACTAGTTAAGTCAGGAGGGGGATCAAAGATCACTATACCATCATCCCAAAGTCTCCTAGGTTAGAAAGGAGGTCTAGCAGGATGACAAGGATCATGGTATCCTTTAATCCTATTGTGTTTTATTCGATTGGTGTTTGTTCAAGAAGTTGGTGAATGTCATGTTCATGTGTTGTGTCACATCCTTGTTTACTTAGGATAGTAAAACCTTTTTTGTATGTTTCTTCAAGGTTTATGCGAGTTTTCGTGACTTTGTGATTGTAGAATGGTTGTGAGTGTGTTTGCTTAGAAGAACTATGTCCACTTGAGGGAGGAACCTTAGGTTCTTGATTGATTTCAAGATGCAAGTATGCAAAGTGATCAGGAGGTGCAATAGTAGGAAGATCTTGTGATTTCATGGATGGATAGAAGGTTGCAATGGATTCAAGGTTATCAAGGAATTCATTGTAGAAATTATTCATGCAATCATCATCTTGTCCAATGATGTCTACTTCATGAGGATGAAAATCATGAGGAGTTGAAGGAGCATGTGGAAGTTCAAGGTCATTAGGGTCATAGCCAAAGACACAATTAGACATATCTACCAAGGATTTGAATAAATTTAAAAACTTATTAAAAGAAAATGCCATGATGCAAGTAAACTAAGATGGAATAAATGACTAAAGACAAAGATTCTAGAAATAGAAATAGAAAGCAACTACAAAAAACTATAATGCAGGAAAATGCCAGAAAATGTTTAAAAAGTGTAGGTGGATTGATTCGCCCAGGGTGGTGAATGAGTCTCAAAATGAGATTTTTTTATGTTTTCAGAATTTTTTTTCTATGATTCTAATACTTTTTAGATGCAATGAAGGATGCAGATGCAATTTTTTTAGTTTTTTCAATGATATGCAATGCAAAAATGAAATCTAAATGATTTTCTCACTAATGCAATTTGAGAAACCCTAGGATGCAAAAAAAAAAAATACCCCAATTGAATGTTGATGCAAATGTAATCTAGGATGCAAGATGCAAATGAAATCAGAAATGTAAAGTGTTGAAAATGCAGGTTCACCAAAATGAACTGTAGATTTTTGGCTCCACAAGACTCGCTAACTCTTCTAGGATTTTTCACCTAAAAGGAGAGAGGTAGGACAAATAATGAAATAATGAAATACAAGAGAACAATAAACAAATAACATTCAAGTGTTATAAACTTACCAAACCCTTGTTGAAGCAAATCTTAATATGTATCAATGGTTTCCTTTGATTACTTGATTTATGCTTGATTTGATGTTATAAGATGATTGAATGTGATTTGAGATTGTAGGAGATTGATGCTTGAATGAATGGGGGGTTAAACTGGATGTAAAATTACCTATTTATACAATCTTGTGCCTTAGTAGCCTTTTAATACCTCATCATAGGCTGAAATCAAGTGATTTTGAATAAAAACCCAAAAGGAAATTTAAAATATTTTGAATTTTGAGCCAAGAGGGACCCATTCGCCATCCATGGTGAATGGGTCCCACCTTGGACTTGAAGATGGGTGTCGAAAATTATCTTGTATGTAATTTTTTTGTCAGGTTTACATTCAAAAACACACTTAATTGATCCTTATGAGCACATAAAGGGGTCAAATAAAGCATAAGAAAAGTGTAAATGGTGAAATTATGCCTAGAAAAGCATGAAATCATGTTACAAGACTTTACAACACATTAAAATAGGACTTGTTTAGTGATGAGAAGGTGATTTTTAGGTGAATTGTAATAAATAGAGTCTAGAAGAATATAGAAATGTCTTACAAAACTTCACAATACCTTCGCAAGACATCATCATTTGAATTTTAGTACCTAAATATGCTTGTTCAAGCCACAGTATAACATAAAATCAGAGGAAAATAGACCAAACATTGAGGAGAATTACTAAACGACCATTAAAATGACAAGGGGTTAAAGTTGCTATGATGGACAATAAATATTTCATTATCAAATGAAAAATTTAAGCATTTGTGAACAACCGAAGGGAAAAATTTCATTGAGCGAAGCCATAGATGGCCTAGCCTCAAACAAAACTAGTCCGACTGCGGGATGATGGATAATGTGACATAATATTTTTGGTCCTATTTGTAATGGAAGTATGATCGATCCTATCATAGGGAAACCAAAACCATTGTGCTTCTTGATCCATGCTTTCAGTTTGTCATAGTCATCTTCATAAAGTTCATGTAATACTAAAAATTTCTTGATATAGATATAGAGGGGGTCGACATCATCATGATTCTACATCGTGTTATATACGTGATATGACTGATGGCCTATCTATATCTATGCTAGAGCCAGAACAACTAATCTACTAAAGCGGGGGGGGCTCCCACCCACCCCCAAGCCCGATTATAGCCCAGCCTCGGTTGCTGACTCAACGAATAGGTTTAATCACCCTGTATCCCTATAACTCACATAGGTAGGTTGCTGCCCTCGGGTTCGAAGTCATCTAGGATATATAACTGGCACTCGACTGCAAGACCCCACCATCCAAGGCAGACCCCACTATCTGCTGGCGCACCGTCTCGGGCTTCACCCACCATGAACCCTAGCTTCTAACTGGGGGGTGGGAGGATATAGAGATGTAGCGGACCCTAGCAGAGCTTCACTCACTAACCATATGTGTCTTACCCACCGACCATACTCGCCTAGGGGTGGGTGGCAACCCCTTTTGTCCCCCCACCTGCCCCTTGGCCTCCCTCCCCCCCCAAAACCCACATAGAATTGTAGGGGCCTCCCACCAGCCTGCTCCATATAATAGTAGGGCCGACCATGCCCTAAGGCGAATGGGTCGGTGGGGTTAGGACCGACCATACTCGCATATAATTTGGAATAAGCTGACCCCATAGAATAGTAGGGCTAGTTATAGACGTTTCTATGAAATCATTTATGCGCTCGCAACCAATAGTAGGGGCCCTACTCTCTACTATATATAGCCTTACTTGATAAAGGTGGTGTTCTCTCCACAAGAAATATCTATTAATATCCCATTAGTGTGCTTATGATAGATACAACTAGCTATGTAAAGAGGACCATTGGATAGATTTTTTATTATATCCTTAGAGGATAAATCAATATCAAGAGAGCTCTTAGGTTGGCCCTTAGGAGGGATAACATCTATCACACCTCCCATTTCATCCATAGGATTAACATGAGTAATATGTGGGATAGGATCATGATGTTCATCATCTGTATCAACATTCATCACATCATTTTTGGAGTTTCACTAGCTTTGAAAAATGAAATACTATGTTTGGGCTTTGGATCAGTGAAAATTTGTAAGTTTTGATTTGGAGGCGCAACAAAATTATTTCCTTGATCATTATAACGTACAATGGATAAACATCTAGAATCAATGAGGTCTTGCACAAGATGTTTAAGATGCTTACAATTTTCTATGTCATGTCCATTTTGTCAATGATAATGACAATAAGCATTTGATTTAAAGCTCAGGGGTAAAGGCTTAGTAGGGTTTGGTGTTTTGACGACAGGAAAGGTAATCATTTTCTATTGCAAAATTTGGGATATTGTGTTATGAAGGGTCTTAGGTAAAGGTGTGAATTGTCTTTTTGGATCTCCATAGCTAAAGGGTACCATGGTTTTAATAGTAGCAACTTGGTTCTTGACAGTTGGATTTTTTTGTTGAGGGGGATTGAATTGCAAAAACCAATTGTTTTGTTTTCTAAAAGTTTGGGAATTATTTTGGTGTGTAGGCTCAAATTTCTCACTACAGCTAGAAGTGGACCTTGTATCTTGACTACTAACCAAGTTTTGATAATCACAAAGGGAAATACAAAAGTTAATGAAGCAGGGGATTTTCATCATGGTCAAGTTGTCTTGAATCTTATTTTGCAAGTTTTCTATGAACATCTTTTGAAGGTGTGGGTTAGGAACCTTGACATCGATTTGGGAATAAAGCGATTGATAGTGTGAGATAAAATCAGTTATCTTTTCTTCCCATGTTGCTTGCATCTCATCAAATCAGCCAAGGTTTTCTTAGGAGCCATATGCACTTGGATATGGTTTACAAATGCATCAAAAATTTCATTAAATGAATGGATTGAATTGTTCAGTAAAGATGAGAACCATTCCAAGGTAGTGCATTTTAAGGACCTAGGAAAGAGTTTTTCTAGTAGTTTACCATGAAGGAAAAAGTCACTAGATAAAGTGGTATAGGCATTAAAATGGTTAGAAGGATCTCCCTTCCCTTCATATTTCTAAAATCTAGACACCTCTACACCTTGTGGCATCGGTGTTCACAATATCTATAAGGACAATGGGCTACTTTTAACATAGTATGTGGGTGGACCATTCTGATTTTGATTTATGGTGGAGATTTTCTTTTGCATGGATGAAAAGGCTTGAAAATTTTGTGTTATGAGATGATTGGTATAGGTGGTATGAGGTAGAAGTGAAAGTGGTGATGGAGTGTATGTAGTAGTATTGAAAGTGAATGGAACACTTATAGGTGGCAGCATGGTAGAAGATAGAACATGTGATGCCACATAGGAACTAGGGATGCTAGCAGGAATACCCAAGGATGGAATTGCACTACTAACTTGTTGCATTGTTGTTGTGATCTGAGGGGTTGTATAGGTAGGTATTGAGGCTATCGTTGAGGGAGGAGGAATGTGAGTTCCTCCTTGGTTGGCTACATTGTTTTTTCATGAGATCAAGACCATCATCCATGTCAAGCATGTAGTGGATGTTTTCTATGGTAGGAATTGTAGTATTTGAAATTTTTTCAAGGCTTATGTCTTGTTGTAAGTTTGCTAAGTCCTCATGAATGTGAATTATCTTTTCTTGTGGGATATCATTAGGCCTATGGTCAACATGCATACTACCTTAATGAAAAGAGTTGTTGAGGGTATTATCCATGCCTGGTGCACTATTATCAGTACTAGGAGTGGTAGCTCTAGATAACCCAAGATCCATAACAAGTGTGTTATCGCAGGATTCCATGAGTCTCAAACTTCTTCTCACTAAGGTATTAGCAATAGGGCACCAAACACTCATGCAAAGGCTACTAAATATAGGGTAAATGCAAATGCAATGTAAACTAAGAGAAATGAAATGCTTATAACTAAAATTATGGAAAGCAATACAAAAATGCAAAAACAACAAACAAAAACTCAAAAAATTAACTATAGATGATAGAAAATGTAGTGCAGAATATGCAACTGGACTAATTTTCCCAAGGTGGCGAATGAGTCCAGTGAATGATTTTTTAAAAAAAATTGAGAAATTTTGAAATGAATTTGATGCTCTTTATGTTTTTTGATGCAGATATGATATGAAAATGCATATTTTTTACTAAAATTATGTGCAATAATGCAAAATAAATGAGCTTTTCACTAATGCATTTTCAAACCCTAGAATGCAAATTAAACAATGCAAGATGCAATGCAATGTTAATGCAAGCTATTCCTAGGATGTAAATTCACTCCAAATCAGAATATGATATTCAAAATTTAGGTTCACCAAAATGTGGACAATGGAAAATGGTTCTTCACTTCCTTATCCACATTAGAGGGAATAGCGAGGAAAGGATCCAATTCCACAAAATCCACACTCAAGAGTACCTTAGATACCTAAACCCAATGAAGGATGTAAGGTCTGACTATAAGGTATCCATGGGTATTTCAAACAAGAAAGGGGTTCACTAGCAACTGTAAACTTGGAAAAATGCAAATGCTTGAAAACATAGTGTTGTATGCAAAAAGACCTAAAAATGCAAGTAAACAATAACAAAAATTAATGACATTTGAAGTGTGCACCCAGAGACTAGAGAAGGATGGAGTGAATGTATATAATTCTAGAAAATTCACTCTTGCTACCAAATAGGACTCATATGCCAAGTTGGGAAAATTAGTCCTATTTCAGAAGGAATCTACTGGAACAGGTTTCAGGAAACTAGGTACTCAGATCTACAAAATTCTTGTTTTCAACCTATGTAGTGGGAATCATTCACCAATAATGGAGAATTAGTCCACTTCTAGGTTTTATGAAATTCAGAATAGGAAACTGTAGTCTTCAATCTACACTTCTGCTTTTGATACAAATCTGGGTCCGAAATTGCAGAATTTGACCTATAAGTGTTCTCCAAGATTCAATTAGGTTTTCATCACTTTGGATAGCCTTGAAAAATTTATGAAAAACTTTTTCACTTTTTCTCTTTGATAAATCTACACATAAGACCTACAAATCATATGCAAAGAGAGGGAAAAATGGTTGAAGGGTTAGAGAATAGGGGTTTGCCTTGATCAAACCCTTGAAAATGAAATGAAATAAGTGAAGAGAATTATGAATGATCAACATGAAAATGCTACAACTCATCAAACCCTTAAGTAGAAATCTAAAGATATGCAAGTAATTGCTCCAAAATGCTTGAATACTCTTGTGAAGATGCTTAGGATGCTTGAATGAATGAATGATTGAGTCCTTGAATGCTTGATTGAATGAATAGAGGGTAAAAATGAGAAGAAAAACCTTATTTATACACAATTATTCCCTAATTCCCGAAGATACTACATCACAGGCTGACCTTAGGTCTTAGAAAAAAACCCACCAATATTTTGAAATTATTTTGATTTTTGTTCCAAAGGGGACTCGTTCACCCTTATTGGCGAATGGGTCCCACTTAAGGAGTTTAAGTGGGTGTTGGAAATTAAGCTATTTTAATTTTTTTTTTATTGTGTTTATTCTCAAAAATACACTTAATTAAGGCATGTAGACATGAAATGGGGCTAATTAAAGCATAAGAAAGGTATAATTATTGATGACAAGTCTATAAAATCATGAAATTTTGTTACAACACTTTACAACAATTTGAAATAAGGCTTGGTAAATGATAAAAATAGGTTATTTAAGTGAATTATGGGTATGTGCAGGATCATGATGGGCCAAAAAGTGGCAATATGATGGGTATGTGTAGGGTATGTGGCTGACGACTTTTTTTATGCCCAAAATTGATGAAATGAAAATGGTTTTTAAAGGAGATTCACAAATTTTCACCAAAATAAATTATTCTTTACTTTGAATTTAATAAATAATTAATATTCATTTTCTATTTGAATTATGGCTAAAGTCTAGATTGATAGGATGATTGAAAAACATCTATAGCTTTCAAATGGTATCACATTTTTTGAATCAGAAACATGTGTCACATTCTATGCTTTACATACTATAGGATTACAAAAAAAATTGAATTTCATGAAGTTTTGACTAAGTTAAGGTGGTTAGGCATATGATTTTTTATAATTTTTTAAAATTTGTAATAAAAAGTTCATAATTAATTATTTACTTGGAAAAAATTACAAAAAAATATGCATCACATCTAGACATGAGTCCTCTACTTATATCTAAAATCTTATAAAAAATATTATCATTTTATTATGGTTAGTGGTTAGATAGACACCTACTTCTAATTTTTTCCATGAAATTTAGGTACTACGCTTTGAAATTTCAAATTTTCACCAAATACATTTAAAAAAAAAAAAACCTAGTAGTTTAGAAACTACATTCAATTTTCTACACATTCTATTTTTACATATTTTTGAAATAATATTGATAACTTATTCAAATTTTTATTTCAAGTTGCCTAACTTTGATTTTTCTAATTTTTTTGCCACTTAAGGGCCTATTTTTTCCATGATGATCTTGCACATACCCTTATAATAATAAGATCCTAGAAAAGTGTGAAAATGTGTTACAACACTTCACAACACTTTTGCAAGACATCATAAAATTATTACTAAATCATAAGGGCCCAAGACCTCATGTGAATGTGTTATCCACATTACAACATTAAATCAAGTCAAAGTTAAGCCAAAATCACAAGGAGGGCCTAAGCGGGAAGAAAAAGTAGAAGGGTTACTTAATTAGTGTCCACAATGATAACTCGTAGCTAAGCTTTTCCCTAGGTCCTTCAAAGAAACTACCTTGGAATGGTTCTCCTCTTTACAAAGAAATTCAATTATTTCATTCAATGAACTTGTTGAGGCATTTTTTAACCATTTCCAAGTGCATATGACCCCTAAGATGACCTTGGCTGATTTAATGAGATTCAAGCAAAAAGAAGATGAAAAGATAAATGGCTTTATCTCACGATATGAATCACTTTATTCCCAAATCGATGTCAAGGTTATTGATCCTCACCTTCAAAAGATGTTCATATAAAATTTGCAAACCAAGATCCAAGACAAGCTTACCATGATGAAATTCACATCCTTTATGCATTTGTGTACTGCTCTTTGTGATTATCAAAATTTAATTAGTAGTTGAGATACAAAATCCACTTCTAGCTTAACTAAGAAATCTGAGCCCACAAACCAAAAAAATTCCCAACCTTTTAGGAAATAGAATAAAGGTTTCTTTCAATTTAATCCCCCTCAAAAAATAACTCAAAATTTTAATAACCACTTAGTTGTTAAGTAGGAGGTATTTTTCCATAGTGTGTCAAATTATGATATTGCTATCAGGATTCAACCATGTAGTTTAAGATTCAAACTCATTGACCCATTCTTCATGAGTAGTGGCTCACAAGAGCCCATCTAGGTGACGCTGAAGGTCTTGCAAATGGGTTTGCAAGCTAAGTGGGCTTAAACATGGGGAAAAATCCATGGTTAAGCACAGTTGAGATAGATTAGTACTAGGATCGGTGACCTCATGGGAAGGCCCAGTATTTCACCTCTATGGGCATCACCTAGATGCAATGAGTGCTACATGGACCATTCATTATCACAAGAGATGGGTTCTTGTGAGGTACTACTAATGAAACATGGGTCAATGAGTTTGACTCTTAAATTGCATGGTTGAATCTTGATAGAAATATCACAAGTAATTTTTGTTAAAGCCACAATACCCTTTAGCTATGGAGACCCAAAAAGAAAATTCACTACCTTTCCTGATACCCTTGATAACACAATGTCCCAACTTTTAGAACAACAAATGATTACCTTGCATCCCATCAAAACACCCGATCCTAATAAGCCTTTACCCTTGATCTTTAGATCAAATGCTTATTTCCATTATCACCAACAAAATGGACATGACAAAGAACATTGCAAGCATCTTAAACATCTTGTACAAGACCTCATTGATTCTAGTCATCCTTCTGTTGGAGGTACCAGTGATCAAGGAAATAATTTTTTTGCCCCTCCTAACAAAAACTTGTAAATCTTTAGCAACCCCATGCCAAAACATACTATTTCATTTGTCAAAGGTAGAGAAACTACAAAGAATGATGTGATGAATGTTGATACAGATGATGATAACAATGATTCTATTCAACATGATTATACTCAAAATGATCCTATGGATGACATGTCATGAGTGATAGATGCCATTCCTCATAAGGTCCGAACTAAAAATCGTCTTGACATTGCTTTCTCCTCTAAGGATATACTTAAACATGCACCCCATGGTCTTCTTTACATAGTCGGTTGTATCTATGACAAGCCCACTAATGGGATACTAATAGATCCCAGCCGTGGAGTGAATATGATCACTGAATAATTCTTACTTTTACATGAGCTCTATCAGGTATATACCATAAACCAAAATCATGGATCAAGACAAACAATGGTTTTCCTTGCCCTACAATGGGATCGATCACTCTTCCTTTATGTTACAAATAGGAACACAAACATTAGATGTCTCATTCTCTATCATCCCATAGTCAGATTAATTTTGTGTGAAGCTAGGCCATCCATGGCTTCACTCCATGAAAGCTATCCCTTCGGTTGTGCATAAATTCTTAAAGTTTCCCTTTGACAATGAAATATTCACTATCTATCATAGTGGCTTTAACCCATTGTCCTCTAAAGGTAAATTTTCCTTAGATTCCTTTGGCTTGAGCCTATGGAACCTATAAAACCATCACAAGACTTCTTTTTCCCATCCTATCAAAAATTCAAGGCAAAGAAAATAGCAGAATTATCTCTAAAACATGTCCCCACCCACCACCAAGCCTACTATCCTTGACAAAAACCTTGCTTGAACCTAAAAAAATTCCAAACAACCAAGACCAACCTAAGACAAAAACCTCACCTACCTCCTACAAAAGACAAAGATACAATTAAAAAAACCACGTCACACCTCCTAGAATAAAACAAGTGTACAAAGTCAAATAGAAAGTGGTTGAACAACCTCCCGTGGTTCCTTCCATTCCTCTCCTTAGGGAAGAAAAGAAACCTATAGTTGATCAACTTGCTCCTACACAAACACAACTTGAAAAAAAAACTAAATGAAATAGAGGTTCTAGATATCATAGGCATAGACATCATGCCCTTGCTCGCAGGTTACATGAAGAATTAAACAAAGAAAATTAAAATCCAAACTTGATTGAAGTAGTGCATAATGACTCTACCCCTTCCCTGAAACAAAACAATCCAACAAAACAACCACAACAAGATTTGAAGCCTTCTTTAGACATTATCATTTGATCTCCTATTGTGATTAACTTGGATGGCAGTGATGAGGTTGCTAAAATTGACGAAGAGGTGCCTAATGAATTGAATATATTATTTTCCTCTTCCATGAGCCTAAAAGACAATTCTCGTAAAAAGAATGTTGAACTTGGTAATGATCCTAGTTTTTCACTTGCTATTGTACATTTGGATAGTTGCCTACCTTCAATATACAATGAACGTGACTGAGACACAAATGACCTACTTTAGGTTGACTCACCTACGCCTTACTAGTCTTCTGTATTATCTCTTTTTCATTTTTGTTTGTTTGATTGCATGTGTGTGATGTGATCCCCTGTGATGTTTTCTTTGATGTTCTCTCCCTCTTTGTGACATTCCTCTATTTGTACCTTCAATCTTCTCTATGTCGTACATCTTTTCAAATTTTTTTGTCTCATGTTTTCCTTTTTGGGATGACACAAGGTGTTGAGACATTCATGTCTTTTCCATGTTGAAACAAAAGCTTTTCTTTGTCTTTATCTTTTTCATTTATCTTGTGTTTTCTTTTTGGGGATGACACAAGGTGTCGAGACATTCATGCCCCTTCCACGTTGACCCAAAATATTTTCTTTGTCTTTATCTATTTCATTTGTCTTATGTTTTCCTTTCGGGGATGACGTAATGCATCAAGAAATTCATGTATCTTCCATGTTGACCTAAAAGTTTTCTTTCTTTTTTTCACTCTCTTTGTGTCATTCTTCTAGTTCTATGTGTATTTTAGGAATGATGACATCTCTAAGATCTCTAAAAACATTGTAGCAAGAACATATTGACCCCAAATCCATAGATCCCTTATGTTTTGGTGTTTTCATTTTGGGGGCAACCCATCTCTTTTTTTTTTCTCTAACATGATGTGGCTTTACTTGGAAACATATGAATTGGCATAGGGCTTTCAAAGTTAGCTCTCATGTCTTCTTCTTTGTTTTCATTTTTTTATTTCCTACTTTAAAGTAATTACTCATAACATGGTGTTTAGAAATTTCTTTAAACTAGGGGCATACATTGGCATTACTCTTTTGCAATTTTTTTTCTTTTTCATGGCTCATGGTGCAATCTTCCTACTTTATACAATGCATTTTTCACTTTGTGGATGAGATTGGGTGTGATGTCTTTCAAGAGTGTGATCTCTCTTTGCATATTACATTCCTCTTAGTGGATTGATGTGACACACTGCATCCATTAAGTTGTGAATTTTCTATTCTTTTATTGGTCCTCTCTTGGAGACATTAGGCATAATGTTCCCTAACTTAAGACCTCACATGAACTAAGCAAGAATCCTTTCAATGTTCTTTACATTTTGCATTTTACATTTGCAGTTATATGGCCATCTTGCATAACACAACTTGCATGCTTGTGGAGCCATCTTGTTTCTTCATGAGTTCTAAGCATACGAAGATTTGCTTGTCTAATGAAGCTCGAAAATCATTCTTGTGTGGCACCTTACCAAATTTATTAGGAGGTATAACTTTGGTAAGGTTTGAGCGAGAAGCCCGATTGAGGCATGACCTTCCCCATAGCCCCTCACATGTGTTTGAGTGCATACCAAAAATGAGTGTATGTGTCTCACCCACTTAGGACTTCTCACCCAGTGGACAGTCTAGAGTTCCATTTCCTAAGAGTGAGTATAGTTTTTTTTGGACAAATAGCCTAGATCTGATCCACATCGCATTGGATAAATGGTCGAAGCTTGATCTACCTTGTTTCTTTTCTATGTTATTTCTTTGTTTCTTTGGCAGTTCATGTTTGTGCCTTGTTTCTCTTTATATCATTTTCATGTGTGTTCTTTTGCGCTTATGTTGGTTTTCCATATGACCTTGGTCCTGGGGGCTTACACAACCCTCTTGATCATGTCTATCCTATCCTATGAGCATTGGTACATTTGAATTCCCCTTTATCATTGCTGCATTTGGTCTACTTTAATATGAGTTGGAAGCAAGTTCCTCCTCTCACTAAAGTGGGGGCTAGATGTAATGATGGAAAAATTCCCCTTTAACTTGGCCTTGATTTAGTTTTTTAATATTCCTAACATATTTTTTGGAATATGTTTTCATTGATGTCTAAAGGGGATTAGAGGAGATCATGTCTGTCCTATCCTATGAGCATTGGTACATTTGAACCCCCCTTGATTGTTGCTACATTTGGTCTACTTTAGTGTGATTTGGAAGCAGGTTCCTCCTCTCACTAAAGTGGGGGCTAGATGTAATGACGAAAAAATGTCCCTTTAACTTGGCCTTCATTTAGTGTTGTAATATTCCTAACATATTCACATTAGGTCTTGGGAGCTTGTGAACTAAATGAGCTTATGAGTGCCTTATTTGAAGTGTTGTAAATTGTTATAACACACTTTCAAACTTTTCTAAGGAACTCATTAATAATTGGGCTTTCTTATGCTTTAATTGGCCCTATTTTGCATCCACAAGGCCTATTTAATGCATCTTTTTGGGGATAATCTTGACACCAATCAATACCCAATCATAATTTAGGTGTTTCGGGTTTGAATGGCCTAGATTTAGTGATCTGGGACTCATTCCCACCTAGATATTTTGGTCCTGAACCTAGTTTCACACATTTCTAAGTGTAAGATAGAATTTCGTCTCCACTAGGGTTTGGGACCTATGGAAAGAAAATTTCTATGCTCCACATTCAAGGAGGCCCTAGAGATCTCAATCAAATGATGATAATAGGAGAAAGAGATCTACTAAGGGAATATCCTAGGGTATTATTTCATATTCCAAGAGTTTGAATGAGGGGTTCAACACCAAGTTTAGACTTGGAAAATACAATGAAATGCAAGATGAAATACAAAACACTAAGATGATGTGAACTTGAACTAAATGACCTGGAAATGCATATAAATCAGAATAGAAAGTTGTAAAACAAAAAGTGTACAACTAGAAACTTGTAGAGGCCTGAATGAAGACTGGAAATGTTGTTGATCCTAAAATTTTGGCCTACTAGGACTCATTCACCATTCTAGGTGAATCAGTCCCAGTTCTAGATTTTTGCACAGGAGCATGTTTCGAGAAAAAGGGTATCTAAATCTCCAAAGATCTCTAAAAAGTAGCTATAGTGGGACTCATTCACCAATTGTGGTGAATTATTTTAGTTTGGATTTTCTAGAATTTCAATGTTTGATTTTTGTCTTCTTAGTCTACTCAACCTGCTTCTCTAGGTTTTTGGATCCAAAACTATGATTTCAGTGTTGTAGATGACCTTTTAGTGAAGATTATGACCTTGCAAAAGGGGAGAAACTCCAACAATATTGTAACCTAATCTTCAATGAGCCTTCAAGATCCAAAAAACCTAGATCTACAATCACACATGTAAAGAGGAAAACTTGTTGATTGTTAGTGAATAGGGCTTTGCCTTGGTCAAACCCCTTTTAGGTAATTAAACCAAATGATGAAACAATGAAATAAGGACATAAAACATGAAACATGAAAAATGATACCTTGAATGATGTCTTACAAATCTACAACTGAACATGAAATGGCCATGAAGGATGTAGATCTTGATCTTGGATCTTCAATGCTACATCACAACACTAGCTCAAAAACATGTTTGATGCTTGATATTCTTGAGATGATGATGGATCTTGAATTTATACAACAATTGATGAAGAATTCTACCATTGAATGCCTTAAAAGAGATCTTGAATGCTCTCTATATGATCTTGTGAAGTCCTAGAATGCTGAAATCTTGCTTGCTTGACTTGATAACATGTAGGCTTGAGGAAATAGTGATTTGAAAGCTTGTTTATATACGAAATGCACTCAAATGACCGTTAATTTGAACTTTAAACCCACTTTTCCCACTCAAATCCTTAAAAATAGGTCAAATGGGACTCTTTCACCATCTATGCTGAATGGGTCCCATATGGGTTGTTTTACTTGTTGAGATGTCTTAAGTGTATAAATTAAGCTTATATGTTGATATTGTCAAGTTTTCTATTAAAATATTCCTTGGGATGCACAACATAGGGTAATAGGGGCCTATTAATGATGGTATAAAGGTCATAAATGCGAGAGGTCCCAAATTCCAATGTGACGATGTAAATAAATACACTTTAGAACACTAAATTAAGGTAAAATTGGGTCTGTTTAGCTAATAACAGCCCTGAATCCAATGTGAATGTGTAGAATACATTACAAAACTAGATTAGGTCCACCTTAGTTTACAAGCATGTTAAGTTTAATGTGAAGGTGTAAATAAATACACTTTACAAGACTAAATTAAGGCAGAGTTAAGTTATTTAGCTTGAAAAGTTCCCAAGACCTAATGTGGATGTGTAAAACTCATCACAACACTAGATCAAGGCGACATTAAGTCCCATTTTTTGTCAATTATTCCTAGATCAAGAAATGAAAAGGGGGACTCTTTTCTATCATTACATCTAGCCCCAAATTTAGTGAGAGTATGAACTTGCTTAAAACTCACACTAAAGTAGACATTCAAGAGGAGTCCAAGTATACCAATGCGGATGGTCTAGGATAATAAATATTAAGGAAGTGATCAAACCCCTAGGATCCAAGATCCTAAGTCAAACTGACATAAGCATGAAAGGAAATGCATAGGATTTATGATATGTAGCATCACGATATGGAAATGTGCAATGTTAATGACTAGATGAAGGAAGAACAAAAATAAGAAAAAATAAAAAGGTGGATCAAGCCTCAACTGTTTGTCCAACATGATGTTGATTAGATCTATGTTGGTTGTCCAAAAAAATGCACACTCACTCTAAGGAAACAAAACTCCTGGTTTTCCTTTGGGTGAGAGATCCAAGAAAGTGAGACACATACACACATGAACGGTATGTACTCACATACACATGTGTTAGTGGCTATGGGGAAAGTCATGCCTCAGTTGGGCTTCCAACTCAAACCATACCAAAATTTATACCTCCTAATAACTTTGATAAGGAACCACACAAAAAACGACCTTCGAGCTTCATGAGAGAAGCAAAAATTCATATGCTTGGAGCTCATGAACAAACATGATGGCTCCATAGCCATGCAAGGTGTGCTCTACAAGGTGGCCATATAACAATTATTGTAAAAGTGTAAGGTATGCTCAAATGGAATTTTATTAGTTCATGTAGTGTCTCTTCTTATGGAACATTGTGCCTAATGTCTCCAAGAGAGGACAAGTCAAATAAATATCAGACTCTTGGAGGAAATCAAGCCTAATGATAACACCAAGAAAAGAATGCATTGCAAGAAGAAAGAAAATCACACAGTGAAATATGAGTGTTGTTGTATTCCCCCACTTTAAAGGAGTTGCTAACACCATTGTTGTGAGAAATTTATTTAAAGTAGAAGAAGACATGAGAGCTTATTCGAAAATCCGTATGCCAAGTCATATGTTTTTGAATCTAACTACATCATGAATAAGTATGTCACATGTGATTCAACTTAAGGCATGTCATCCACATCCCAAGCATGCTCTTATATGAATATATGAAAGGTAGTCAACTAGTCAAAAGTGACAACAAGTGGCATACAAGGACAAGGCTACACCTTTTGATTTATCCACACCAAGCCTATCCAAAAAATTTATGCTACAAAAATTAAGAGAAGAGCCATTGTCGATGATATTTCACTTTATCCATGTTCTTTTATATTTAACTAATACCATGAAAGATTCATTTTTCTTTTTCACTTCCAAAGGGGTGAGTTCACTTTGGTGGAAAATAATGTCAACATTTATTCCTTGAATCATGGCTGCTATGTCATTTGGTTGTGCATTAAAAGGGATAGGAACTTGTTGTAAATCACTATGAATCATGTTATGGTAGTGAGGGGATGCTTGAATAAGGTCCAACAATGATATCTTAGCAAGAGTATTTTTTATTTGTTCAACAAGATCATACTCCTTTCCACTTTTTGCAGGAAAATGAGGGGGACTAGAAAAGATAGGATCACACAAATGTAAGGTTTTTGAAGGTGTTTGTTTTGGTCATGTATTTTTTTTAGTGTTATATGTATGAGAAATGGTATTATTACTTTGCTGCTACGATACATTATTCTTAGATGGGTAATGGATAATTTTGGGTTTTTTATTTTTATTTTGAGGTTTATGTGATGGTGGGTAAAGAATCAAAGGATTCTTAGGATGTCCCATAGGATATGTAGGAGGTACATTAATCAAGGGGGATCTAATTGAAACTTGTGTATTCATAACCTCAGCGGTCTTGGTTTGATGTATCTCTAATAAAGGGAAATCTAGTATGACATTTTTATCATTATCTAAGGGAGCCAAAATTTTGTCATTTTCTTGCACCATGATATTCTTCCAAGGAGAAGAGTTTTTAGGAGAACTAGAAGCTAGATGCTTATGACATTCAAATTTTTTTCTTCTAAATTGACTTCATCATAAGTAAGGTACTTATCAATGGTTGTATCATCTTGCTTATCAATGATGGAAATATCTCAATCCATAATGTCCACCCCTAGGGGGAGAGATACAAATAGGATTCTCATGACTCTCATTGATTTCTTCTTCACAACTAGGAGAGATATCAAGAGAAGGATAAATGTGATTATCCTCATTTTCCATAATTTTTTTCTTGTTTGGTAAGGTCTTATTCTCTTGTGCCCTACTATCTACCCTAGTAGGAAAGGTTTTAGGGGGGTAATAAAAAATATGTTCATCACATTCCATGGTTAGGTTTTGTAGAGTAGCTTCATCACAACTAGGGGAGACATTAAGAGAAGGAGAATAATGCTTGCAAATTATTGTTACCAAATGGTAGGAGCATTAGAAAAGGGAGAAACAAGATTGTCATGACTTTCAAGTATATCTTCTAACAAAAAACTACCATCTTCATTACTTTGAAGGATATTAGACGAAGATCCAATATGATTATCATGGTTATCTAGCATTATATCCCTATGCTCTATAATGTATTCCCAAGTGGGAGAGGTAGGACTCTCAAAGCTCTCCATCATTAGATCTCTTAACACCAACATGTCCTCACAAATTTCATTTTCATGGTCATTCATGATTGTAGCATTCTCAAAGTAGGGGAAGTGTTGGGAGAGGAATTTAAACTAATTAAAGTGGTGGGAATGATTTCATCTTCTATTGTTATACTATCTTCCGAAGGGGAATGAAAAGGGAAAATAAGACCTTCATGATTCTCAATGATTGCATTTTCTTTGACCAAGATACCTTTGTCATTGAAAGGAGAGGTATCCGGAGAAGATAAATTAAGATCATAATGGTTATCTATGTTTGAATTATATTCTATCACACCATCCTCAAAAATAGGAGAGATAGGAGGGGGTGTAAGTTTAAGTAAAGCATTAATATTTTCACTCTTTTGCACTAAGAGACTCTCATAACTAGGGAATACATTGAATGAATGATTAACATGCTTATTGACTAAATTTTTCTTTCCAAACTTGGAAAAGAATGAAACTAACATTTATAAACAATAATCTATGCAAACTCAAAATGCAATGTAAATACTTAAAATGAAATGCAATTTTTTAGTTTTCAAACAAGGTAATTTACTCATTACACTATGAACTGATTTGAAAATGAAATGTTGCAAATGAAAATTTAGAATTAGGCAATGCATGAAATGGGCCAATTTAAGCTAGATTTAGTGAAACAAATGTAATAGAAAGTCCACCCACTGAAATAGATAGTTAATGGAAACAAACAAAAGTACAAAAACAAGGTTTTCAGTGTTGTCAAAGGTAATTTAAAATGCACACTGGGACTGATTCTCCCAAGGTGACAAATGAGTCCCAGTAGGGATTTTTTTCAAATTTTTTAGAGATTTTTACATGATTTTTATGCTTTCTAGTTTTTATGACCTATAACTTAAGTGTAAATGTAGTTTTTCAATGATTTTCAATGATTTGAGATGCAAAAATGCACTTTCACTAATGCAAAATTTTAGAAACCCTAGAATTCCAATTGACTAATGCAAAGAAAATGCAAATTAGATATAGGATTATGATGGGCCCCAAATTAAAAAATAAGGTATTCTAAATGTAGGTTCACCAAAATGTAAGATAAAATTTCATCTCCATTAGGGTTTGGGACCTAGGGAAACAAACTTTCTATGCTCCACATTCAAGGAGGCCCTAGAGATCTCAATCAAATGATGATAATGGGAGAAAGAGATATACTAAGGGACTATCCTAGGGTATGATTTCAGAATACAAGAGGTTGAATGAGGGGTTCACCACCAAGTTTATACTTGGAAAAGATAATGAAATGCAAGATGAAATGCAAAACCCTAATATGATGCAAACTTGAACTAAATGACCTAGAAATGCATATAAATCAAAATATAAAGTTGTAAAAATAAAAGTGTGGACACATAAACTTTTAGAGGCTTGAATGAAGGTTGGAAATGTTGTTGATCCTAAAATTTTGGCCTATTGCCACTCATTCACCATTCTGGGTGAATCAATCCTAGTTCTATATTTTTGCACAAGAGCAAGTTTCAGGAAAAAGGGTATCTCAATATGCAAAGTTCTCTAAAGAAAACCTACAGTGGAGCTCATTCGCCACTTGTGGTGAATGAGTTTAGTTTGTATTTTCTAGAACTTCAAGGCCTGAATATGCTCTTCTCAGTCTACTCAACCTACTTCTCTAGGTTTATGGATCTGAAGCTCTGATTTCAGGGCTGTAGATGACATTTTAGTAAAGATTATGACCTTTCCAAAGGGGAGAAAACTCCAAAAATATTGTAACATAATCTTCAATGATACTTTGAGCTCCAAAACACCTAGATATTCAATCGCACATGTAAAGAGGAGAAAAACTTGTTGATTGTTAGTGAATAGGGGTTTTCCTTTGTCAAACCCCTTTTAGGTAATTAAACTAAATGATGAAACAACAAAAAAAGGACATGAAACATGAAACATAGGATCTTAAGCATGAACAATGATACCTTGAATTATGTATGTTAATTGATTTCTTAAAAATTTACAACTCAACATGAAATGGCCATAAAGGATGTAGATCTTGATCTTGACAATAGGCATAGAACAATGCCTGATCTTGGATCTCCAATGTTGCATCACAACACTAGCTAAATAACATGTTTGAAGCTTGATATACTTGACATGATGATGGATCTTGAAATTCTGCAACAATTGATGAAGAATTTTTCCCTTGAATGCCTTAAAAATGATCTTGAATGCTCTCTAGACAATCTTGTCAAGTCTTGGAATGCTTAACTCTTTCTTTCTTGACTTGCTAACATGTAAGCTTGATGAAATAGTTATTTGAAAGCTTTTTTACATAGGAAATATACTAAAATGATAGTTAATTTGATCCCAAATGCTGACACAAAAGAAATTTGAACTTAAAATCCACTTTTCCCACTCAAAACCTTATAAAAAGGTCAAAAGGGACTCATTCACCATTTGTGGTGAATGGGCCCCACCTGGATGGGACT
Organism: Sequoia sempervirens; assembly: GCA_007258455.2. Taxonomy (NCBI): domain Eukaryota; kingdom Viridiplantae; phylum Streptophyta; class Pinopsida; order Cupressales; family Cupressaceae; genus Sequoia; species Sequoia sempervirens. Next base: position 806,983,868 of record VDFB02281492.1, read on the forward strand.
CATTCACCCAAAGTGGAAAATGGGTCCCACATGGGCTGTTTTGCTTGCTAAGATGTCAAGGAGTGTAAATTAAGCTTACATGTTGATATTGTTAGGTTTTTGATTAAAATATTCCTTGGGATGCACAATATAGGGTCATAGGGGCCTATTAATGATGGTATGAAGGTCATAAATGTAAGAAGGCCCAAAATCCAATGTGAAATTCTAAATAAATACACTTTACAACACTAAATTAAGGAAAAATTGGGTCTATTTAGCTAAAAAGTGTCCTAAATCCAATGTGAATGTGTAGAACACATTTCAACACTAGATTTGGTCCACCTTAGTTTACAAGCCTATTAAATTTAATGTGAAGGTGTAAATAAATACACTTTACAACACTAAATTAAGGTAGAGTTAAGTTTATTTAGCTTAAAAAGGGCCCAAGACCTAATGTTGATGTGTAAAACTCATCACAACACTATATCAAGGTGACATTGATTCCAATTTTTCATTAATTTTTCCTAGATCAAGCAAATGAAAAGTGGGACTCTTTTCTATCATTACACTAATTTTTTTTAAATTGGTCCCAAAAATTAGGCTTGGTGGGACTCATTCGCCACCTTGGGCGAATGAGTCTCATGTGGCCCAAAATAAAAATTAATTCAAATTTCTAGCTGAATTTTATTCTCCTAGATATGATGTCAGCTTGTAGTGTTGTAATTTCAAAAATTCTAGCATAATTAAGTATAAATACAAGGTTCTTTCACTCATTTTCATCCCAATCAATAAAGTATTCATCCTTCTAGCAAGTTTGAGTTAATAAGAGAATTCAAGTATTCATCCTTATAGCAAGTTAGAATTTACAAGAGAATTCAAGCATTCACAAGAGAATTCAAGACCATTCAAGGGTAGATTATCAAGCTTTTTAAAGAAGCATTCAAGCATCAATCATCATGTCAAGGATTTCATGCATCATGTTTACTTTTGAGGTAACAATTGTGATGTTGGGTTTATGATTCATCTAAGAATTTCTTTCAAGATCTATCCTATTCAAGCAAGAGTCAAGATCTACATCCATTGGAGCCATCTCATACATGTTTGTAGCCTCTTATTTCTAGGGTTTGGTGAGTTGCAACATATTATTTTGTTCGCTCATCATTATCCATTCATTTTCATTCTATTTCAAGGTTTAATTACCAACAAGGGGTATGACCAAGGAAAACCCCTATTCACTAACACAACATTTTTCCCTCTCCTTTGCATGTGATTTGCATGTCTAGGTTGTAGATTTCCTAAGGAGTAAGATTGGATAAAAAAATTCAAGTCATTCAAAGTAGTCAAAGTTGTCATCAAGCCTTGGAGAACCTTGGAGAAGACCTACAAGTTGCAAAATAGAGATTTAGATCTAGAAACCAATCAGGAAGGATAGAGGAGACAGAGAAGAGCAGAATCAGAATTTGAAGCTTTAGAAAAGCCTAACTAGACTGATTCACCACTTTTGGTGAATGAGTCCTAGTTCCTATCATATCTCATATTTTTGCAGATTCAGATACCCATTTGGTTGATTGTTGTTCCCACATAGAAACCTAGTTTTTGGAATGATTCGCCTAGCATGGAAAATGAGTCCCAGTCAACAATGAAAGAAGAATTTTCAACATTTACAACCTCTTTCTAGCCATCTCTATATATTTCTAGGTGCATCTCTTTCATCTTACTACCTTCGATTTTGTTTCATTTGAAATTATAAGTCATTTAGTGAGGATTTTTATTGAATTAGGGTTTTTCATTTCAATTTGTATTGCATTTTTATTTCCAAGTTCTTACTTGGTGGTGAACCCCTTATTAGTTTTCATTCATCCCCTAGGACAACCCTATTTCAAGATCTCTTTATCCTTTGCATTGAGATATCTAGGGTTATCCTTGAATGAAATTGGAGAAGTGGGTGTGCTATGTGTCCTAAAACCATATGATAACACTATACCACTTTTTTAGCATTTCAAATATGTATTTATATTAAAATATCAAAAAGGAGTTACAAAGCCTGAAATGTATGGAATGCAGGGCACCACCTATGCTTGACTAAACCAACCACCCATCCCAACTAGTAACCACATAGGGGGTATATACAATACTATATCAAAGTGTGGGGCTCGATACCAAAAATCCACCCAACATCACCCATTTACTACCCATTATGCCAAATTATAGAAGGAAACTAGTGAAAACATGAAACTACTAACCTAGATACCTGTTTCTAGCTACAAAGGCATGGAAGTCTGAAACTCCACTGTAGTTAAAGGAATGATCCACCTTAAACACTTGTAGAAGATAGTTTTCCCCCACTGCTATGACCTAATTATTGTCAACAAATTCCATCCCCTTCAGATCAAGTAAGTATGGGTAATATTTCACAACCTCACGAGAGTTTTAGAAGGTAGGGAAATCATGAGGTTGAGGGACACCCATTCTTGAAATAGAAATAGTGAGGACCTCCTCCAAACCATCCAGTTGGTTTGCAATGAAGAGCTAGTGCATCAAAGCCTTGACATCATTTTTGCTCATCCTTATCTCCAACAAAACTGCGAGAAATCTAGAGGTAATAAGAGTCTTGACCCATTTGAATTTAGTGTTCTAGATGAAGTTATTACCAACACCATTTTCACCACTTCCATGATGAATGAATCATACTTCTTCAATATTTGCTTCAATCGTTTCTCCACGACCACACCGCAAAAAGGAATCTCGCTAATAGAACTATCCAACTAAATTTGGGTGTCACCACCCAATACTTTGAATTAAAATTACTATGCAGGAAAATATTATAATTTTCTTCCTTTAGTGATGATAATTTAAAATTAGAAATAATTTCATTTTTTGCAACCTATCACTAGTAAGGATTTTATTCTAAATTATTAACTAGGAAAATGATTCAACTTTGGGTAAGAAAGACATGTCCCAACATAATTTTAGAATCCAATAATGTGAAATATTTAGATTTACCTTAGATAAATAACCTATTTTCATAGAATAAGAACATATAGTAGACCCCATCCACCTTAATTCATCATCACAATTAAAAAAATAAATCTTACTTTCTAATAAAGTATTTCTCATAAATTTTTTATTTTTTTTGGCAAGAGATAGGAGGAAACATATTTTCAATTTATAATAGTAGTACATTTCCCCTAAGGTAATGATTTGAAAAATAATGTACCTAATTGTATAGCCACCATATTGTTTTGGTTTGCATAATTTATCACAATTAAATAAATATATAATTTAGAATAATGTCCCTTACCTCTCCAACTAAAGAATCTTAAAATTTTAGTGACAAAGGATAGGATCTTAGTAAGTATTGATAAATGTGTCACCATAAAGATGTGAAAAACTAATAAAATAGCTTTAATAAGAAGAATTATACAAATAAGGGTAAGCCCTAATCTCTTCCATTAGGAAATATTTATGTTAAAATAATTTATCACATTATCCAAAAAGGAAACCTTATTCATACATAAGAAAAGAGGAATACAAATAAATTCTTGGAAGAAATTCCTTAAATATTGATAGGATAAAAATTGTTTTCACTAGAATCACTAGACACTTACATGTAGTTTTATTTAAAATTTCTTATGCATATTTTCATTTATTACTTTCCTAGTCTACACTTACAATATTTTGGAAAAATACTCTTGATTGAAGATGTTTACATAAAGTTAGATATTCCAAATAGGAGGTTATCATCAACTGAAAGACAATTGGTAATTAGATCCATATTCTTAGCCACTTTTATCCCTCTCCAATTCCTTAAATTATGTTTATTTATAGTGGACACTGAAATTATACTCCATTCTTGGAGATAGTACAATATTTGGCCTAATTTGGACCTATCTTGGGTACCCTTGCATTAATTATCCTTTAAATCATCACTTATAGGCCCCTAAGACCCATTATTTTAGAACTTGAGGCTTATTCCACTCAAAAATCATATAAAATCCCAACAAAAAGCATTTAAGACATTTAAATCTTGAAAAACCACCTCAAAAACCTTAGGTGGGACCCATTTTCCACCTTGGGCGAATGAGTCCCCTTTGGTGGGACCCATTTGCTAAGAGTGGAGATTAAGTCCCTTTTGGGGAATTTTCAAGTTTGAGCATGAAATTCATTGACTTAAATCAAATTTCTAGTGCATGTCGGCCTTTGAGGTCTAAATAAGGGAAAATTAGGTATTAATGCCTATAAATATAAGTTTTTAGGTCATTTTCAATACATATAAGCAATTTTCAATAAGCAAATTCAAGAATCAAGTGTTGAGAATATTTTTACAAGAGCATTCACAAGTCTATTTAGAAAAAAGTTGAAACTTTGGAGCAGCATTCAAGGATTTTTGTAGGTATTCAAGCTCACTTTTTGTTCAAGATCTTGCATTGTCTAGGATTGATCATGGATTCCTATGGTGAATCATGAAGAATTCTAGGTTGGGGAGATGTAACTAGCCATCAAGCCAAGCCTAAGGACTTATTTTATAAGTGATTCCATCCTCCATTGTTTCTTTAATTTAAGACTAAGGAAGGTTTGCATGACATTGAGATTCATTTGAGGTGATTTAGGATCTCCTAAAGTGATTCTTGCATCATTGAAGTTTCATTTATGCATCTTATTCTTGCATATTAGAATAGGGTTACATCTTGCTTTAGATTTCCTAGTCTTAGACACACTTAAGGTTAGGGTTTTTCTGCATATTTCATTATCTCTTTCAAGGTTTAATTACCAAACTAGGTGTTTGACCTAGGCAAAACCCCATTAGCAATCAATTTTTTTTTTTTTGCAAGTGTTTTTGTAGATTCGGATCCGAGTTTCAATTTGGGAATAAAGTGCAGGTATTGGAGTATAGATTAGTGATTTTGATTTTTGGAAAAGAACTTGACTGATTCACTATTAGTGGTGAATGAGTCCCACTGGGGGTGTTTTTTATCAGTCTGAAGATTCCAGTACCCTTTTCGCCAAAACAACTTTATGGGAAAAAAACCTGATCTAGGACTGATTCGTCCAAGTTGGGAAATAAGTCCCACTTGGTCGAAAGTTAACATATCTAGATTTTTAGAGTCACTTTCAGTCATTCTATGATTTCCAGGTGCACATCATTTTACTGTTACATTTTCTTGTTGTATTTTAATTGCATCTTCAAAGAATTTTATAGGTTATTTAGATCTTCTTGTATTTCACATTGGGTTTTCAAACATCTTACATTTCCCAGGTTTACTCTTAGTGGTGAACCCCTTTCTTGTCTCAATCATCTCCAAGGAAATCTTATAGTCAAATATCTCGCATCCTTCGTTGGGTTGAGATATCTAAGTTACCCTTGAGTGTGGATATTGTGAAATTGGATCCCTTCCTCCTAATCCCCCTTTAGTGTGGACAAGGAGGTGAAGCATCCATTTTCCATGTTCACATTTTGGTGAACCTGACTTTCAAATATCATATTCTAATTTGGATTGCATTTACATCCTAGATTTAGCTTACATTAACATTCCATTAGGTTTTGAATTAGTTAAATTGCATTCTAGGGTTTCAAAATTTGCATTAGTGAAAAATCTCATATAGCTTGCATGATTGCATGTACATTCAGTGAAAATCGTTGAAATTATGCATTTGCATCTTATGTCTACATCATACACAACACATAACATAAAAAATCAACCAAAAAAAATTGATTTTTTTTGAAAAATACCCCTACTGGGACTCATTTTCCACCCTAGGCGAATCAGTCCCAATGCAAATTTTGCATTACATTTTTTAGAATCTAGATTCCAGCTTCTAAGCTTCTATTTGTCTCACTTACTTTTTGTTTCAGTTCAGTTATTTTTTTGGTACATTGAAATCATTAGAACCAGCATCATTTAATTTCATGGAAATTATGGATAGCATTAGATTTTTACGATTTTTATTTTCAACATTAGTTCCTAGTTCACTTAGATCAGATTCATCAGAAAATGAAAACAAAAAACTATAAACATCAAATGAAACAATAAAAAAAATGCTTCAATTTAGAAAAAAATATCATCTAAACCTTTTAACTTAGTGAATATTTATACATGTTAGATGAATCCCTTCCAGACTTCCTCTCAGTAAGATCATCCACTAAGGCTTGTCATGAAACACTCAAACCAACCAAAGTTAACTTAACCCTCAATCATTTTAGTCATGATGAATTTGACATGCTAGATGAAGCCCTTGAAGGCTTCATCTCACAATGTCCTTCCACTAAGACTTGTTGCAAGAAACCAAAAACAAAATAATTCAATGTCATTCAACCTCAAATTATCCTTTACCCACCTTCGCACACACCTCAACCTAAAAACAAACCCGAGTTCACCCTTTATCCACCTAAGAATAATGTTTTCCAACAATCGAGTCAGGATATCATTGCTCACACATATAATACTAGAAACAATTTGCAACCACAACAACCCACCCCAACAACTTTACCCTTTCTTAATCCTAGATTACCTAGTGCTCCTCACTTTCCTTTGAATAGTGGGAAGGAGTATGATCTTATTGAACAACTTAAGATTAATCCTACAAAAATATCCCTTTGGGAGCTAATTTAGAAGTCACCAATCTATCACACTATTCTCCAAATAGCCTTAAAACAAGTAGTGATTCCTCCTGGTACAAATGCAAATGATGTGGCAACTATAATAAAAATGATGAATATAGTTAATGTAGACATTACCTTTCACCAACATGAGCTCCCTCCTTCAGAATTGAGAAAGAAAAATGATGATTTTATGATAATAGCCCAATTCAATTGAATAGGTATTGAAAAGACCCTTGTTGATAATGGCTTAGCCCTTAATGTGTGTAGTGTGAAACTTTTAGATAGATTGTGAGTAGAAAAATACGAAATTGAATCTAACTCATTATCAATTAGAGGATTTGACAATGTTATCAAGCAACCACTCAATGTGATTACGTTACCTATTACAGTTGGAAAGGATACTCTACAAAATCCTATTCATGTCATGCCTCATGACCTTTCATACAATCTTCTTTTAGGAAGACCATGGATATATGAGATACACGTGGTGCCTTCGACTCTCCATCATATCATGAAATATTTCTATAACAACAAGGTATACCAAGTTGAAATAGACCTCAAGCCTGAAAGTTGGTAACAACTTAAAAAGGGAACAAAAAGTCCTCTGAGTACATTAATTCCAACATCCCACATAGAACCTATAAAAGTTAAAAAACAAGGAGAAGAAATAGTGTCCAAATTATTTGGCAATGATTGGGGTTCCTTGGAGTTTACCCTTTCATTTATGGGAGAGTATATAATCACAAAAAAAGGATTGGAAACAAGAACAACCAATGGTTATGTCAACTCAAAATTTGGAAGAACCTTCACACATATCCACCTCATCTACTTTGGAAGAAAATACAAGTTACACAACTAATTTTGATGAGATTTATTATCAACAACCACCGAATGCAAAAGAAATGGAAAAACTTTATGGGAGAGGTTATGAACTTGTCAAACAATTGGGATACATTAGTAAAGGATGTGAAAAGAAATAACAAGGCATTCATGTTCCTATGGAACCTAACACACAAGAGGCAAAAAATAGTTTAGGGTACTCTTTTTCTAAGACAATGAAAGCAACCAAGAGATCATCATTAAACATCAACACTCTCATGTGCAAGCCACAAACTAATCTTACTCTGAAACATCTTGAATTTCTTGACATGAATTCATCACCATCATTAGAGTATTTTGAAAGTGATGAAACATTGAATCAAATATTAGGAGTTTATGATAGGTCATCTGCAACTCTAAAGAAAAGGTTACATGTGCTATGATTAGTACCAAACACAAATATGTGGCAAGTGAAATTCATGACATGGATATAAGTACGGAGAAATATGATCCTAAATTTCCAAAGTCTAATGCACTCCCTTTGGGAGATACAATTTATATGCCAATGTATATAAATGATAAAGAGAAAGTCATTAAGATAGGGTAGTGCCTTGATGATGAAGAAAAAAAGGATATTGCAACATTACTTCATGACTTTCTCTAACACTTTTCTTGGAAATATTTGGACATGCCAGGAATAGACCCGAAGATAGTAACACATAACATTATCCTTACTGAAAATGCTAAACCCATTCAACAAAAGGTATGAAAGATGAATCCCAAACTAGATTTTCTTGTGAAAGGGGAACTTGAGAAACTCCTTGATGCTAGTTTCATACAACCTATAGATTATTCCCCTTGGATCTCAAACATTGTCACAGTTACAAAACTTGACAATCATATTAGGGTGTGTACTAATTTTTGTGATCTAAATAAAACATCTTTTAAAAAATAATTTTCCCCTTCCTAATGTTGATATGATAGTAGAATCAACTGCCAGAAATGCTTTGTTGTCATTCATGGATGGATTTTCGGAATATAATCAAATCTTTATCAACCCTCAATATCAATATAAGATAACATTCACAATGGTTTGGGGGAAGTTTTGTTGGGTAATGATGCCCTTTGGATTAAAGAATGCAGGCACAACATATCAAAGAGCTATGACATTGATAATTCATGAATCCATACATAATATTTTTGAAGATTATTTTGATGATATCCTAGCTAAACCTATGACAAGACAAGATAATGTAAGTGTCCTTTGAAATATTCTTGAGCAGATGTGGAAATATAACATGAGATTGAATCCAAAAAAGTCTCTTTGGTGTAGGTAGTGGAATTTTTTTAGGGTTTATCATATCTCATAGAGGCATAAAGGTGGAAACAAAGAAAATTGATGCTATAATCAACATGCCACCTCATAGAAATATTTCTCAATTGTGCACGTTATAAAGACTAATTCAAGCCATCTGTCATTTTGTGGCATCTTTATCCAATCAAACATTACCTTTCACACATCTCCTAAAAAAGGATGTGCATTTTTATTGGAATGAAGATTGTAAATAGGATTTTGAGAGTTTGAAAGAGTACCTCGAAACTCCACTTGTTTTATAGCCTTCCATGCCAAATAAACCATTTATACTTTACATAGCTACATTAGGTCATTCTCTTGTAGCCTTGTTGGCTCAACAAGATGAAAATGGTAAAGAACATCCTATTTATTACATTAGTAGAACTTTCATATATTATGAAAAGTGGTATACGACAATCAAAAAACAATGCTTGGCCCTTGTGTTTGCTATTAGTAAATTATTACATTATTTATTGAATGTGGTAATACAAGTAATGACAAAATTTGACCATCTTAAACATCTTTTCAATAAAATAGATTTATCAGGATCCCTAGCCAAGTGGGTAATGTTGTTGACTAAGTTTGACCTTAATTTTGTTTCACAAAAATCAATTAAGGCCAAGCCTTAATTTACCACTTAGGACACTCCTTATCCTCTAACATTACCTAGCACTCACTCTTTCCATGATGATAATGTATTGATGATTGACATTAATACATGGGAGCTATACTTTAATGGATGTAAGTGTAGAACTAGATCTAGCATTAGGGTTTTACTAATCCTACCATAGGTAAGCCTATTCCCAAGTATCATATCAGTTAAACTTCCTATGTACAAATAATGCTATTGAGTATGAAGCTTTGCTCGCTATATTACATGCTTCTTTGATTTTGGGTGTAAAATACATTAAAATATTTGGTGACTAGCAATTAGTAATTGAACAAATAAATGGAACATATCAAGAAAAGCATGAAAAATTATGAGAATACAAGGATCTTATAATGCACTTGTTAGAAAAGTTTGATTCATTTACCATTAATAACATCCCATGAAAAGATAATTGGCATGTGGATGCAATGGTGAGTGCGACCTCTCTTAAATTACCTCAAGATCCTTCAAAATATTTCACATTCACTATTCACCCAATTAGGAAACCTTTGATCGATGATAAATTAGAGGAAGTTTTAACAACAACTAAGGAAGACTCGAGTAAATGGTACGATACAATATTTAACTATTTGAAAAATGGTACTTTCCTGAGCTAACAACCAAAAACCTTCGAGCTCACTTATGAAAGCTCACATATAAGTATATAATTCTCATTGATGTGTTGTATCGAAGATAATTCCATGGTCTCTTACTTAGATGCCTAAAAAAAATTGAGATACCAATAACACTTCAACAAGCCCATGTAGGTGCTTGTGGTGGCTAATTTGGAGGAAAAACATTGGCTCAAAAACTTATCCACATTGGGTACTATTGGTGAAAAATGGAACAATATTTCTTTGATTATGTCAATAAATTCCATAAATGTTAGGAACACAACAATCTAACCCATCCTCCTACTTGTGAAATTCAGTATCAAGTTTTGATATGGCCCTTTGCAGTTTGGGGATTAGACATTATAGGAAAAAAATCATCCCCTTCTTCCGCCAAACATACATTTATCATTACTACAGTTGATTACTTCAAAAAATGGGTGAGCCTATTCCCCTTCAATCCACAACAACAAAGGTAATATGTCATTTCATATTAGAACACATTATTGCTTGCTTTGGACTTCCTTCCATGTTAGTATCTGATAACGGTACACCATTTAAGAATAATGATGTGAATAAATTCTTGGACATATTTAATATACAATAGTGCTTTTCGACGCCCTATTACCCACAATCTAATGGTCAAGTTGAATCAACTAAAAAATTCCTTGAACAAAACCTGAAGAAAATTGTTAACAAACATAATAGGGATTGGCATACACAATTACACTATGTGCTTTGGGCTTATCGCACAAGTGTTAGATCCTCTATAGGGACTACACCTTATAGTCTTGTCGATGGTAGTGAGGCAATAATTCCCTTGGATTTGGAGATTCCTATATTAATAATTGCTCTTCAAGGACTTATTGATGATAGACACTATAAAGAGCAAAGATTACACCAGCTTGAAATGCTCGATGAACAATGCATTAACGCTCTTGAACATCTTGGGGCTTATTGCAAAATGAAACAATGATATTACAATCTCAATGTCATACCTTGTACATTCAACAAAGGTGACTTAGTCCTATTTAAAAATCAATGCAACATCAATGTTGACCCAAATGAAAGAGGAAAATCTAGTTCTAATTGGTTAGGACCATACAAAATTGACAAAAATTTTGGGTTTGGTGCATACATGTTAATAAAACTAGATGGTACAACACTCAAGGAACCTATTAATGCTACACATCTACCCCAGTATTATGTCTAATCCCTTTGAATAGTATGAATGATAAAGTAGTGTTGTTAGAGCTATCAGATTATATCCTATATGCTTTCTCATTGCTTCATTCTTGACAAAACATCATGTGTATGTCTTGAGCACTAAAGTGATTATTTAATTTATTTTTATAGTCACTTTAGCTTTCATGCTATCTAAGCTCATCTTGTGTGTTATGTTAAGTTATATCATTATATATATTATACGTGCATTTAATTTAGCATAACATACTTATTCACAATGTTGTATCTACAAGAAACTATAATAATTTTTAATCAGATCACATAAGATGTGTTAAATCATAAAGAAATTCATTAAGTAATATTAAAAAGGTTATTTAATTAATCACATTGCCATTTAACATTCAACACATAAAGACAAGTAATAAAACATCAAATTCTCATATATATATATATATATATATACATATCAAAGTTTTCTGTACATGTCATCAATATATACAATCTCACTAAGGTCTGTGACTCCCAAATCCCTTAGGATTTGGTACTCACACTTGTCTGGTAGTAGTACTTTGAGAGATAGTAGTGTGCGATTGTGATCATGACCCGCCAAATTTGAGAGCAGACTCCAAGCCACGTCTTTGTCTAGGGGTCTCTCGATGTTCCCTTGCTATTTGATCCCTCTCTGCTCATAATCAAGCTACCTATGATTCTAGTCTCTCAAACTTTACTAGGGTTTAGGATGACTATGCCTTTGCTATAGCATCAGCTTGGAAAACTTACCTCCTCAAACTCTCATATGCTACCCACAATCTCACGAATGGCCTGAGTGACTCTAGGTCCTGATCCACAATAGGTGATGGAACATAGTCTAAGTTTGTCACCTGCTCATCGATTAATTCTGACACTATCTTTGCAGCTACCTTTTGGTTGAAATATCAATAGTCTTCCACAACTCCTGCAAGGTAGATTCAATAAATAATCAGTACACATCGTGATATATATAGATATAAAGCATAAGCATAAACACAAAGTACATGAATAAATAAAATATCATCACCTATATCTCTTTTAGGCTACAAAGCATCAACATCATCCTATGCATGGGGCATGAAACATGTGCTAGCTCCTCCATGACCTTGGGTACTGATGCATGCTATGGCCATTGCTCATGATTTAGTCATACGAATGGGAAAGGGCTCTCCCCACTTGTGTCAATCCTCAGAGGCTACCTCATCACCCTCACTCATGGGTGGCTCCTCCTCATCCTCCTCTTGGTCACCTCCATCCTCATCCTCCTCTCCTTCACCCTGGCCATCATAGTCAAGATCTACATCCTCATTGTACTCCTCATCTATGACATCTGTAAATATTCCCATAGCCATATACCATATCTCCTCGGCCTTTTCCTCTACCTCATCTCCCTCATTTGCAATGGTTTGGCATCTCCTATAGGTTCATAATCAGCAATATGAGAGTTGGTCATGATACTGTCCACCACTGCTCATAATCATTTGTGGCATCGACATTATCTATGTTAGAGATTGGAGGCTCATCATGATCTAAGTACTCAAAGTCACTCTTGACAACATTGTCTACAGTGAACCATACTGTATCACTTGGTCTCTGGGAAGTCCACACTCACCTCCTGAAAAAGGGTCATATCCTAGGTGGTGTCTGGATCTTCCCAAACTGTCGCATGACCCAATCATCATAAAAAGGATGTACTACATAGTCATGTCAACCAACCAAAACTCTATCTAGTTATAATCTCCTTAATTGGCTCATGAGATCTGGCCACTAAAGTGTAAGCTAATAGGGTCTCCAAAGGATCTTGTCCTCCTCGAGTTGGTCAAATCTAACTCTCTAAAAATGTAAATCTTCATACTACCAAAAGCATCATAGAGGATAGCTAAAGATCCAAGGATACCCCATGGTTATTGAACATGACAAGCCGGTAGGTTTGGTACATGTGATATGCTCAAGGCACCAAATCTATAGAACTGTACAGTGCACCATGTTGTCCACCTCATGAAAAATGAACCATCCAAGATCATAGTATAAATGCACTAGAATACAATGCCCCCAGGTGTACATTGTCCTGTGCTCTACCATCCCACATATTAGGTGTACTAGTCCTCCATCTAGGTGTGTTGTATGCCCATCTGGGATGAGTAATAGTGCAACTATGTGCATCATAATCAATCTCAACACTGGGGCTTATAAATATAGAAGCATCAGAAGCTCGATCTGTTCTCTCATCTGCTCATCCTACACTGGCCCATCTAAGTAATACTACATATTGAGCTTCTTCTCGTAAAATGTATGATCTCCCTAGAAGTGTACTTTCTCTCCTTGAATGGGAACTCAGCGAATGCACTAGACATCCTCTAGAGTGATTGTCATTTCACTAGTAGGAAGGTGGAATACAGGCATCTGAATCCTAGCGCTTAGCTAGATCCATCAAAATTACATCATGGTACCTCATGGGGGGAATGAGATATGTCCAATATATCCCTACAACCTACAAATGCTCTATTTCCTCGGTTGAAAGTATGGGGGCTAGATCTTTGAGGAAGCTAAGCTACCTACCACCCAAACGTTGACATGAACGGGTGGGTACCTATCAATCAAGAAAAAATATGCCCTATAAGCAATCTAAAATATTTAATTTCTACATTATTGATCATAAAAGTGTGCTAAAGTCCCTCTAGTGTGCTTTCCTAAAAGCCCTAGACACTTTAGACCCCTTTAGGGACACTTCACGAAGAAACGAGACACTTTGCAAAAACATCAGAAAATTTACGAACAAAAGGGACACTTTGCGAACTTTTTTTCCAAGATCCTAAATTAACCTAGAAATGCATAAAAATTATTAAATAACTATGTAGAAACTAATTGAATGTAGTGAAATTGACTCACCTCATGCTGACGCTCATTGCACATGACTTGGTCTTGTAGCACAACAAGTCTCACAGGCTTGTAGTCTCTTCTAATCTACATCTTTCACTATTCTCTCATCACTCTCAAGCTACAAAAAGGTAAAATAAGAAAGTAGGTTACAATTTACTTCACTTTTAGCTCTTATGTGTAAAACAAGGGTTTTACTATATTAGGGTTAAAAAGTGTTTTTTATCCAAATCAACATATTGGGTGCTAGATAGCTCCATTTTTTACGATGTTTGTTGTGTTGAAATTATAATTTCACTCTTTACATCCTAAATTATCTATAATTATGTGGCATGGTACTTGGAAATTCCCTATGATATGAGTTTCCCTATTTGATGTTGCTAGATTGCTACCTTGATTTCACCTCCATACAACAAGCAGAATCAAGTGGGGGCATACATTTACCCTCGAATTTGATTTTAAAGAGTTAGATAAGAGGATTATTGGATAGCTAACAAATTTGTGTTACATTATGTGATTCCTAATGTTGTGGTTTTGAAGATAACTACACTAGGTGCTTCATTATCTCATCCTTTGAATGAACATCCTTTTATAAGATAGAGTGTACTATTTAGAGTCCTTTAGCTTGCATATGCACATAGATTCATATGGGAACTAAAGTGGGGGCTTAATTTGGACACTAAAATTGTACTCCCTTCTTGGAGATAATACAATCTTTGGCCTAATTTGGACCTATCTTGGGCACCATTGGATTAATTATCCATTAAATAAGCACTTATAGGCCCCTAAGACCCATTATTTTGGACCTTGAGGCTTATTCCACTCAAAAATTATATAAAACCTTAGGTGGGACCCATTCTCCACTTTGGGCGAATGACTCCCATCTGGTGGGACCAATTCACCAAGAGTGGTGAATGAGTCCCTTTTGGGGAATTTTTCAATTTTGAGTGGGAAATTGATTGACTCAATTCAAATTTCCAGTAGATGTTGGTCTTTGAGGACTAAATAATGGACAATTAGGTATTAATGCCTATAAATATAAGTTTTTAGGTCATTTTCAAGACATCTAAGAAATTTTTAATAAGAAAATTCAAGAATAAAGTGTTGAGAATATTTTCACAAGAGCATTCACAAATCTATTTATAACAAAGTTGAAGCTTTGGAGTAGCATTCAAGGATTTTTGTAGGCCTTCAAGCTCACTTTTTTTTTCAAGATCTTGCATTTTCTAGTGTTGATCATGGATGCCTATGGTGAATCATGAAGAATTCTAGGTTGGGGAGATGCAACTAGCCATCAAGCTAAGCCTAAGGACTTGTTTTCTAAGTGATCCCATCTTCAATTGTCTCTCTACTTTCAGCCTAAGGAAGGTTTGCATGTCATTGAGATTCATTTGAGGTGATTTAGGAGCTCCTAAAGTGAGTCTTGCATCATTAAAGTTTCATTTATGCATCTTTTTCTTGCATATTAGAATAGGGTTGCATCTTGCTTTAGATTTCCTAGTCTTAGACACACTTAAGCCTGGGGTTTTTCTACATATTTCATTATCTCTTTCAAGGTTTAATTACCAAACTAGGGTTTTGACCAAGTAAAACCCCCCATTAGCAATCAAATTATATTATATATTACAGGTGTTTTTGTAGATTCAAATCTGGGCTTCAATATAGGAATAAAGTGCAGGTGTTGGGGTATAGATTAGTGATTTCAATTTTTAGAAAAGCGAAACATGACTGATTCACCATTAATGGTGAATGAGTCCCACTTGGGGTGTTTGTTTGATCAGCCTATAGATTCTAGCACCCTTTTCCCCAAAACAACTTTCTAGGCATAAACCTTGATCTAGGACTGATTCACCTAGGTTGGTGAATGACTCCCAGTTGGTCAAAGTCAACATTTCTAAATTTTTAGAGTCACTTTCAGTCATTCTAATATTTCTATGTGCACATCATTTTAATAAGCTACAATTTATTGTTCTATTTTAATTTCCTCTTCAAGCATTTTATAGGTTATTTAGGTCTTCTTGTATTTCATACTGTTTTTTCAAACATCTTGCATTTCCCAAGTTTACAATTGGTGGTGAACCCCTTTCTTGACTCAATCATCTCCAATGATATCTTATAGTCAAATCTCTCACATCCTTCATTGGGTTGAGATCTCTAAGGTACCCTTGAGTGTGGATATTATGAAATCGGATCCCTTCCTCCTAATCTCCCTTTAGTGTGGACAAGGAGGTGAAGCATCCATTTTACATGTCCACATTTATTATATTTACTTAATGCCTCTACCAAAATAATAAACAGAAAATGGGAAATATTTACCCCTAAGAAGAGTGGAAGAAACCAACTAGAGGGCCATTTACCAAAACTAAAAATCTAGTCAAGAAATATGCACCAATATTATTTTGCACCAATTAGAGATAAAACCAAACTTATTCATCATGTTTAAAAGAAAGAACCATTTGACCTTATAATAAGCTTGCATCATATTACATTTGATTTTCATAGCTAAAAAATTATCAATTTAGATAGAATGAATAAATCATAAGAAATTTAAAACCCTCTAAAGATTTCTCTATTGAAAAATTAATCAAACCTTGGGAAATAATATCTAAAATTATAATATTTAACCTACATGATAGGGATGCATTTTTTATTTTCTAAATAGTGTTACAGAATGAGATTATCCTTAAAATCACACATTTGTTAATACTTGAAACATAAAAAATAGGGTTTTTTTAATCAATTTTGAATGAAGAACAATAGGGTTATGTTGAACCTATCTTCCTATTTTCATTAGGAAATGAGATCCTCATAAAGAATTGACTAACAAACCTTAGGTGAATTGACTCATTGTGAGAATCTTCAAGTTTCCTTATGCTTTGAGGATGGGGGTAAAGTTCAAACAAACCTTTTGGAAGAAAAACTAAAAATAGAAAATCAACCTAATTATGCCAATTCAAACTTGCAACAACAATATAAAGCATATGAAAGATAGAAACAAAAAACCTTTTGCAAATATGAGAAGGTTTGAGTGATGTTTACTAGTCACCAAGAGACAATTTCAAGAGGATAACTAAGGCTCATTCACCCATGGATGAATGGCTCTTTGCTCAGGTATTTCAATAAATTTTTAGAAGCCTCTAATACTGATTTGTAGCTTCTGATTTTTCTAGGTTTTAGCATCAAAAAGTAAAAAAATAGAATTGTAGGTGAGATTATGAGATTTGACAACTTTGATAACTTTTACAACTTCAACAGCTTTTCCAATATTCCTCCTTAATAGGTATTTAATCCTTCTTCAACCTAATATCTACAACAAAAACATAAGAGTGAAAAATTGTTTGTTTTTGGTGAATGGGGGTTCACGTTGGTCAAACCTCATTTGTGTAATTAAACCTTGAATTGAAATAATGAAATGTCAAAGTAATGATGAATGAACCAGATATGTTACAACTCACAGAACCCTTGAATAAACCTTTGAATGGATATATACAACCCTCATCAAATTACTTCAATGGATCTGGATCTTGATGCTTTAATTGATACTTTGAATGCTTGGCTTGAATCTTTGAAACCTACATCACAAAGTTGGCTCCAAAAACATGCATGATGCAAGAAGAGATTCACACGATTATTGGATCTTGATTTCTACAATAAATCATTGATAATTATGATCTTGAATGATCTTGATCATCAAATTTTCTCTTGTGAAATTTATGTTCAAAATACTCTTAACACTTTTGAATTTTTCTCATGAATATGCTAGGTGAGACTTAGAAAATAACCTTGTATTTAAAGGTATGTATCCTTAATTTCCCAAAATTCAAATATTACAAACTAACATTGAAATATGGATTTGGGGACCTTAGAATATTGCTAAAATCATATTGTAAATTTAGGTTCAAAGTCCTAGGGTGGACCGATTCACCCATGGGTGAATGGGTCCCAAGTCCCTATTCTTAGAACACACATTGCTTGAGGTAAAGTATTGTGTTGGCATTAATTATTGTCACATTTCCCCATTATAAAATGTAATTTATTAGAATTTTAGATATAGAATAGAACTTATTAAGGCATAATTAAGTCCACTTTAATTAGGAGGTCCCAAACAAAGTGTGAAAAATATAAAGGGATAAATTTTTCAACACTACATTTAGTCCCCACTTTAATGAGAGGATGAGTGCAAGTGAAAAATCACACTAAATTAGACTCTCAAGAGAGTTCTAATTGTAAAATTGTGGAAAAATAAGATGATGAAGATCAAGGAGGATGATTTATTCCCTGATATCTAAGATCTCATAGAAAAACAACAAAGGAACTATGATACACGTTCCTATGTTAATATGCAACGAAAATGACAAGATGCTCAATAATACAATGTCAAAGACTCAAAGAAAGAAAATAAAAAGGTGTGGATCAAGCCTCAACTATTTTTCCATCTTGATGTGGATCAAGCCTCAATTGTTTCTCCAAAAAAAATTTGTAAGTGAAACCAACTATCCACTATGCAAATAACAATGCATGTTCACACAGGCTAGTGAAATCTATCATCCACTAGGTGAGCCCCCAAAAAGTGGCTAAGTGAGAAAGGCATGCTAGGTCTACAAGATCTCACTGTACACTGAGAAATGCATGCCATGTCTAAAGGATCTTATTGTACTAGCCATATCAAAGCTATATCTAAGATAACTTTGATAAGGCACCAAAAAATATGTACTTCGAGCTTCATAAGGCTCGTAAGCTCTATTATCCTAAAAGGTTATGAAAAAAATGAAAATAGGATAAGACATGTTCAAAAGGATTTTTCTTATTTCATGAAAAGTCTCATCTTAGGGAACATCATGCCTAATTTTTCTAGGAGAGGACAAGTCAAGAATAAAAGATTCACAACTTAGGGAATGCAGTTTGTAGCATTACCACTAAGAGGAATGCCATATGATTAGAAAGGTCACAATCTTGAAGGTCATAAAACCTAATGAAACTACAAAGAAGAAGACATATCACAATAAGTAAGAACACACTATAAAATTGAACCAAAGGAAATAGGGGTGTGTACCAACTTTTAGGAGATGGAACACATAAGGGAAAGGTGTCCTCTGATTTCACTCTTAGTTCATTCAAGGAAATCCTAGAGATATCAACCTAGTGATTGAATTAGGAAAAGAGATTCCTACAAGGTCTCCTTGGGTGTGATTAAAAAGGGGGAATTCATCACTAAGAAAAATTTTAGAAATAAAGAAATGAAAGTAATATGTGAATATATCTATGTAACCTAGGAAATGAAACTTAAAATGAAAATAAGAATCTAAGAATGAACAGAAGGGAACTTGGAAGACTGGAGAAGCCTGAAACAAGGCCTACAATCCTAAAATTATGAATTTTGATGTGAACTAGGAATCATACACTAGACTGGGTGATTTAGTCCAAGTTTAGGGTTTTGATTTGAATCTAGAATCTCCAACTAGTAAACCATAATCTACATAAAATTATTGAATTGTGGTATACTAGGACTCATACACCCAAGGTGGTGATTTAGTCATAGTATTAGGGTTTGGATGAAACTTTGGTACCTACTAACGATCTTTTGTAGCTTCTCTCCTATCCATTTTGAATTGTAGCCTATAGATGACTTTTCGTGAAGATGACAACTTCTTGACAACTTTGAAAACTTTCTTCAATCTTGCAGCTTTGTCTTCAAAGGTTCTTCAAGATCAAAACACCTAGATCTGCAATCACACATAAAGGAGAGAAAAATGTTGATTTGTTAGTGGATATGGGTTTTCCTTGGTCAAACCCTGTTTTGGTAATCAAACCTTGAAATAGAATGAAATAACGTGAAGGAATGATGAATGAACAATATGCAATTTCTTAACCTACCAAAACCTTGATATGAAAGCTACAATCTTGTACGAAATGGCTAGAATAAATGAATTTAGATCTTGAATCTTGATTGAATGTTTGAAACTTGATCTTGAATACTTGATTGAATCATGAAAACTTACATCACAAATGCTAGCTCAAAAACATGCATGATGCAAGACAACTTTGACATGATGCTTAACTCTTGAATATAGCTCCAAAATGTTTGATAATCAGCGCTTGAACATTCTTCAATTCTCTTGAATTCTCTTGATCCCATAGAATTGCTATAGGAATTCTTGCATAAGACTTCTAGGAGAAAATATGTGAACTAACCTTGTATTTGTACTTATGTATGCCAAATTTCTCAAAATTACAACACTACAAGCTGACATCAGATCTAGGAGAATAAAATCATTCCAAGAATTGAATTCAAAATAGGTTCAAGCTAAGTCAGGAGTCATACGCTAGTTGAGTTGTATGATTCCCTATACTCTAGGCTCTAGACACAAATTTTGAAAAATGCTAAGTTTAATGCCATATTTAGGATTAGTCCTCAAAACTTAGGTGGAACTAATATGCCCAAGGTGGCATATGAGTCCTAGATAACTAGATTTGGTACACATAACCCAAAAACATGAAGTTATGATTTTTCATTAGTTAAGTGTCAAGATTATCCTAAAAAAATGCATTAAATAAGGCTTGTGGATGCAATATAGGACCAAATAACGATAAAGAAGACTAATTTTAGCACAAATGGCCCAAACAAGTGTGAAAATGTAAAGGGATATAAATTTCTACACTACAAAAACATAAATTAGAGTGAAAAAATACAAAATGATAATGCCAATGTATGCCCCCACTTTAAAGAAATTTATAAGGACCGTGCTGTGAGAAATTACTTTAAAGTTATAGAAAATGATAAACACTAGCAATAAAGAAATGAGAGATTACTTGGAAAGCCCAATTTTAGGCATATTTTTCCAAATTAAGTTGTTTCATGAAGAAGAGGCTTCCCCTAAATAAAATCCCAAACACATAAGGGATCCATAGATTTTGGGTCAATGTATGCCTTTGCTATAATGATATTATGGAGATCGAAAACGTCATCATTCCCCAAATAACTCAAGAAACTAGAAGAATGACACAAAGAGGAAAAGAAAAGAATTTTTTTTTTGGGTCATCATTGAGAGACCTAAATGTATTGATGCCTTGCATCATCCCCAAAAGGAAAAACACAAGACAAAAGAAAAGATAAAATATTTACAACATATAGAAGAATGTAGATACAATGAAAGGAATGAACATCAAGACATGTCAAATAGAGCAATATGATGTATCACATTATGCACATGCGATCAAACAAAGAACATGAAAAGAAAACAAAGAAAAGACTAGTAAGGAACATGCAAATCAACTTATTGTAGGTCATCCACATCCCAATATTTTTCATAATATACAAAATGTGGATAACTATCCAAAGGGACAATGTCAAGTGCCAAACTAGAACAAGGCTATCTAACCATTTTCCCCCACTAAGTGCAAGGAAAGAATGTGCTAAGATAAGTGGTGAGAATGAGCTCATTGCAATATAGAAAATGATTTGTAATGAATGTAAAACATGTAATAGTGATTATGCTATGATCTTGGGTGATCCCACAATAGTGGTTTAGAATTTTTGGCCAAACTGGACACTGAAATAATTTTTTTTAACTAAATATTTACTTTTGGGTACCTATAGCGGCTAAACCATGAGGAATTTGAAAATGATGCAAACTAGAGTTTCATGAAATTTTTTCCGTAGATTCTATATATATATATTTCAAAAAATTTGGAATCAGATTGCACTTCTTTTCCCATCTCTATTGAAAATTGGTTTTTTTTTTTTTGAAAACAACATTTTGAAAAAGTGACGCTCACCGTATAACATATAATTTTTTTTCCATGAAGGATAAAATTATAATTCTTTCAAATTTATATTTGTAACTCTGATATCTAGTGCTTCCACTTGGTTAGATAGTTTTTTATTGAATATGTTTTCTTTAATCAAGTTTCGAAGTCAAACCAATTACAATTCAGACATAGCACGATCATATAATGCATAGCTTTTTTTGTATGTATCGAAATTCAAATTTTTTTAATTGGATCAAGGACTTCAATATCTAGTGCACTCATATTTTTAAAAATATTTTTTTGATAATCTTCTATTTTTCTACATGTGTAGAATAAAGAGCTCTATTTTCAGTGAAAAACCTACATTCACAAGAAATAAAAAACAAATATAATAATCAAATTAAATTTATTTAAAATTACAATTTTTGGGAAGCTTATAATAAGGACTACATACTTAAAAAAATAAAATTTAAATGAATTCATTTGATCCCCCAAAAGGTAAATCAAAAGTGGTTTTTAATCAACATTTGAAATGTGTAAAGGAGACTCTATTATAGGTATGGTTCAAAACTAGCAGGGTTCTATCCAAGGGGGTTTGATATAAGGTAGTTTGATCAAACCCTCTTCAATTGGAATGCTTTAAATGGAAATTTTTAAGGCTTAAATCATTATATTTTTTAAAAATATGTGATTATAGCAAAAATCAGAATCTCCCAAAAATTGTAAACTGGCTTTGTGGGATCACCCTCCTACAACTATCACATGACAAGGAGAAAAGTTCATGTAATTGCTATCTAATTATGAAGTGATAAGAATTATCAGGATGAATAAATCCACTCAATATCGTATTTAAGGCACAACACTCATCAGTAATATTCCCAAGATTTTTATGATATGCACAATAATTCATGTATGTAATCTTACCTTTTATGTTTCCTTTGTTAGGCATCAATTGAATCCATCCTTGATGGAGAAGTTTTTCCATTTTTTCGTTCAATTTCTATTTTAGTATGTAGGAATGAAAATTCTTTGACTTTGTATGGTTTGGATTTCTTACTTGTTTGAGAAACTTGTTGGGGTGGATTTGAAGGAGGAGGACCTAAGATCCTATCATCCATGTGAAGGTTTTATTCATTGTGAAGGAGGAAATTTATTTCCTTGGAAAATTAGGAGGTATGATGATCTTAATATCTTAGTCCTTTAGTATCTTTAATTTGGATTTGTTCTAGAAACTTGTGAATCTCATGTTCATTGGGTGTATCACATCCTTGCTTAGCTATGATCTTAAATCCCTGGCCAGAAGCCTCTTCTAGGTTGATGGCTGTGTTGGTGACTTTATTAGTGTAGGATAGATGAGTATGAACTTTTGTAGAGATACTAGGTTCACTCATGGTTGGAGTTTTAGGCTTGGTTTGTGATTCAATCTCAGGATGTAAAAGACCAAATATCTCAAGTGCTGAAATAATAAGAGGTGTTGGTTGTTGCATGGATGAGTAAAATGATGCATTGTTCTCAAGGTTGTCAAGGAAATTTCTTATGAATTCATGCATTCTATTATCATCTTCACCTAAGATGTCAACCTCACAAGGTCATTCATTAGGGGTTGATTGAGCATGATTATTTTCTATTGTATTAAGATCATTACCAAACACACAACTTGAGAAATTAACTAAATCCATTGAGGACTTCCATATATTACCAATACATGTGTTCATTATGCAAGAATGAATTGAAATGAAAAGAGATTACAAATTTTTAGATTTGGAGCAAGATAATTTTTTTGATTATACTATGCAAAAATCTGAAAGTAATGTTATTTTTAAATGTGAATTTGAATTCAAACAATGCACATATTTTCACAAATTAATCTTAATATGAAGAATTTTATAAAATAGAAATTATAGAAACTGAAATAGAAAATTGAATGAAGGAATACAAAATGTAGAAATAGTATTTTTGATGCTAAAAATGCAGAGAAAGACCTGATTAGGGACTCATTTTCCCATGGGCGAATGGGTCTTTCTTCAAGGTTTAAAAAAATTAATTTATAGATTTCTATGTTGATTTTTATGCTTTCAGATTATAGGTGTAGACAGGTGGTTAGAGTTTCATATTTCTAGAAAATCAAGTCTAAATGGAAATAAAAAATGATACTAAATGACAAGAAAAAAAACCTAATTTGAGATGCAAGTTTGATTCAATTTTGTTATTTAAGTGACTGACCATGCAATGTTATGTAAAAACTACACATAATTACTACCTTTTTTTGAATTTTCTAGATTTTAAAGAATATAAAAATGTGAACCTAAAACCCTAAATTAGATGCAAACTAATGAAATTAAACAACCCTAAATGAGATGCCAATCAATTCAATGCAATGAAAAGTAATGAAAATCCTATATCTAGGGTTGAAATGGACTCCAAAATAAAAAAAATTATGATGTTAAAAATTTGGGTTCAGTAAAATGAAACATAGAAAAATAGAGTTTTTATCAATTTTGAATGAAGAACAATAGGTTTATGATGGACCTATCTTCCTATTTTCATTAGGAAATGGGATCCCAAAAAGAATTGACTAAAAGGTGAATCAACACAATGTGAGAATCTTCAAGTTTCTTTATGCTTTAAGGATGGGGGTAAAGTTCAACGAAAAAATTTGGGAGGAAAACTAAAAATATCAAATCAACCTAATTATGCCAATTCAAATTTTCAACAACAATATAAAGCATATGATAGACAAAAACACCAAAATTTCTATAGATCTAAGAAGGTCTGAGTTATTTTTAGCAATCATCAAGAGGCAATTTGAGGAAGAAAACTAGGACTCATTCACCCATGGGTGAATGGGTATTTTCTTAGGTATTTCAATAAAATTTTAAGAACCTTTGATACTGATTTATAGCTTTTGATTTTTCTAGGATTAAGCATTAGAAATTTGGAAATCAAATCTAAAGTGAGATTCTATAATTTGACAACTTTGACAACTTTTGCAACTTAAACAAATTTTCCAATCTTGCTCTTCAAGAGGTCTTCAACCCTTCTTCAACCTAATATTTACAACACAACAAAAAGAGGGAAATATTGTTTTTTTTTGTGAATGGGGGTTTTCCTTGGTCAAACCTTGTTTGTGTGATTAAACCTTGATTTGAAATAATGAAAATGTGAAAGGAATAATGAATGAACAAGGTACGTTATGACTCACCAAACCCTTGAATAAACCTTTGAATGGAGATCTAAAACTTTCATGAACTGGCTTCAATTGATGTCTATGTTGATGATTGAATTGATACTTTGAATTATTGGCTTGAATCTTTGAAACCTACATCACAATCTTAGATCCAAAAATTGCATAATGCAAGAAGACTTTGACATGATGAATGGATCTTGATTGCCACTATAAATTAGTTATAATTATGTTCTTGAATGCTCTTGACCATGAAATTTTCTCTAGTATGAAATTTCTCTTCAAAATTCTTTTGAAAACTCTTGAATTTTTCTCATGTAAATGATAAGTGAAACTCATAAAATAGCCTTGTATTTATACTTGTATATATCCTTAATTTCCCAAAATTCAAATGTTACAAGCTGGCATTGAAATATGGATTGAGGACCTTAAATTATAGCTAAAATCATATTGCATATTTATGATCAAAGGCTTAGGGAGGGGGTCCCAAGTCCCTATTCCTAGAACACACATAGCTCAAGGTAAAGTATTATGTGTTGGCATTAATTATTGTCATGTTTACCCTTTAGAAAATGTAATTTATTAGGCTTTCATATGTAAATTTTGATTTATTAAGGAATAATTAAGTCCATTTTAATTAGGAGGGCCCAAAAAAAGTGTGAAAATGTAAAGGGATAAATTTTTCTACACTACATTTAGCCCCCACTTCAGTGAGAGGATGAGCACAAGCGCAAACTCACACTAAAGTAGACAATAAAGAGAGGTCTAATTCTAAAACTATTGGAATGATGAAGATCAAGTTCCCTATATCTAGGATCTCATGGCTAACCAACAAAGGAAAAAGGAGACACATTCCTATGTTAAATATGTAGCAACAGTGATGAGATACTCAATATTATAATGTCAAAGACTCAGGGAAAGAAAATAAAAAATGGGGTGGATCAAGCCTCAACTATTATTCCATCTTGATGTGGATCAAGCCTTAGTTGTTTTTCCAAAAAAAGTTCACAAGTGAAACCCACTGTCCACTATGCAAACAACAATGCATGCTCATGCTAGTTAGTGAAATCCAATGTCCACTAGGTGAGCCCCCATAAAGTGGCTATTTGCGAAAGTCATGCTAGGTCTATAGGCTCTCACTGTACAATGAGAAATTCATGCTAGGTCTACAAGATCTCATCATACTAACCATACCAAAGTTATACTTTTGAAAACTTTGATAAGGCAACACAAAATATGAACTTCTAGCTTCATAAGGCTAGCAAGCTCCATTGTGCTGCACTTATGAAAAATATGAAAATAGGATAACGCATGTTCAAAGGGGTTTTAATTAGTTCATGAAAGGTCTCATCTTAGGGAACATCATGCCTAAAGTCCCCAAGAGAATAAAAGTCAAGAATAATATATTCACAACTTAGGGAATACAATCCATAGCATTACCACTAAGAGTAATGACATATGCTCATAAATGTCACAATATTAAAGGTCATCAAACCCAATGATACCACCAAGAAGAAGATACATCACAAGAAGTAAGAAGACTGCACTATGAAATATAGATTATAGTAAAAAATTCAAAATGATAATGTAAATGTATCCCCCCACTTTAATGAAATTTATAAACACCATGCTATGAGAAATTAATTTAAAGTAGAAAATGATAAGTGCTAACAATAAAGAAGACATGAGAGCTTACTTGGAAAGCCCTATGTCAAGCATATGTTTCCAAATGAAGTTCTGTCATGAAAAGGGGTTTCCCCAAAATAAAATCCCAAACATATAAGGGATCCATAGCTTTGGGGTTAGCATATGTCTTTCCTATAATGATATTATAGAGCTCAAAAATTTCATCATTTCCCAAATAACTCATGGAATTGGAAGAATGACACATACAGAGTGAAAAAAGAAAAGGAAAATAATTTTTGGTTTAACATGGAAGAGACCTAAATTTCTCAACACCTTGGATGATCTCCAAAAGGAAAAAAACACAAGACAAAAGAAAATATAAATGACTTATGACATATAGAAGAATCTAGTTGCAAATAAAGGAATGAACCTAAAGACATGTCAAACATAAAAATATGGGGGATCACATTACAGATATGCAATCACACTGAGAAAATGAAAAGAAAACATATACAAGACTAGTAAGGCACATGCGATTCAACCTATAGTAGGTCATCCACATCCCAATCTTGTTCTTTATATGTAGAAAGCGGATAACTAGCCAAAGGGACAACATCAAGTGCCAAACTAGGACAAGGCTACCTAACCACTTGCCCCAACTAAGTGCAAGGGAAGAATGAGTTGAGATAAGTGGTGAGAATGAGCTCCTTGCAATGTATAAAATGATTTGCAATGAATGTAGAAAATGTAATAGTGAGTATGATATGATCCTACAAATATCACATGCCAAGGAGAAAAGTTCATGTAATTTCTATCCAATTATGAAGTCATAAGAATTTTCAAGACAAATAAATCCACTCAATATCCTCTTTAAGGAATGAAACTCATCAATAATATGCCCAAGAGTCCTATGATATGCACAATAATTCATGTTTGTACTCTTACCTTTTTTGTTTCCTTTGATAGGTGGAAATTGAATCCATCCTAGATGGAGAAGTTGTTCCATTTTTTGTTCAATTTCTATTTTATTATGTAGGATTGTCAATTCTCTAACTTTATATGGTTTAGAATTCTTTCTTTTTTTAGCAACTTGTTAGGGTAGATTGGGAGGAGGAGTACCCAAGATCCTATCATCCTTGTGAGGGTTTTACTAATTGTGAAGGACATTTGTTTCCTTGGAAAATTAGGAGGGAGGAGGATCTTGTTATCATATTCCCTTTGTATCTTCAATTGGGATTTTTTCTAACTTTTGAATCTCAAGTTCATTTGGTGTATCACATCCTTGATTACCTAAGATCTTAAAGCCTTGTCCAGAAGACTCTTCTAGGTTGATGGGTGTGTTGGTGACTTTATTAGCATAGGATAGATGAGTATGCACTTGGCTAGAGAGACTAGTTCCACTCATGGTTGGAGGTTTAGGCCCAGTTTGTGTTTCAATCTCAAGATTTAAAAGACCAAACATGTCAAGTGGTAGAATAATAAGAGGTTTTGGTTGTTGCATGGAGGGGTAAAATGATGCATTGTTCTCAAGGTTGTCAAGGAAATTGCTTATGAATTCATGCATGCTATTATCATATTCACCCAATATTTTTACTTCATGAGGACATTCATTAGGGGTTGATTGAGCATGATTAGTTTCTATTGCATTAGTATCATTACCAAACAAACAACTTGATAAATCAACTAAATACATTAAGGAATACCATATATTACCAATACACATGTCCATTATGCAAGAATGAATTGAAATGAAAAGAGATTACAAATTTTTAGATTTGGGAAAGGTAATTTTCTGATTATACTATGCAAAAATTTAAAAATAATGTTGATTTTAAATGTGAATTTGAATTCAAACAATGCACTGGTTTTGACAAGTTAACCATAATTTGAACAATTAGAAAAAAATATAAATTCTAGAAATTGAAATAGAAAACTAAATGTAGGAGTACAAAATGAAAAAAAATGCTTTCTTAGAAATGCAGAAAAATCCTTGATCAAGGACTCATTCCCCCATGGACGAATGGGTATTTCTTGAGAGTTTAAAAAAAATAATTTATAGATTTTTGAGTTGATTTGTATTATTTCATATTCTAGGTGCAAATAGGTGATTACAATTTCAGATTTCTAAATAATCAGGTGTAAATGCAAGTGCAAAATGATGTTAAATGAAAAGAAAAAATACCCAATTTAAGATGCAATTTTGATTCAATGTTGTGATTTAAGTGACTAAGCATGCAATGTTATATAAGCACTATGCAAAATTACTGATTTTTTTGAATTTTCTATATTTTAAAGAATGCAAAAATGCAAACCTAAAACCTTAAATGAGATGCAAACTATTGCAAGTAAACAACCCTAAATGAGATTCCAATCATTGCAATGCAATTCAAAGTAATGCAAATCCTATATCTAGGGCTGAAATGGACTCCAAAAAGAAAAATTTATGATTTTCAAAAGTTGGGTTCACCAAAATGAAAGATAGAAAATAGGTTTTCTTATCAATTTATAATGAAGAACAATAGGGTTATGATGGACCTATATTCCTATTTTCAGTAGGAAATGAGATCCCCACAAATAATTGACTAACAACCCTTAGCTGAATCAATTAAATGCGAGAATCTTTAGGTTTCCTTATGCTTGGAGGATAGGGGTACAATTCAAAAAAAACTTTTGGGAGAAAAACCAAAAATAGAAAACTAGCCTAATTATGCCAATAAAAACATGCGATAACAATATAGAGCATATGATAGAAAAAATAACAAACTTTCCATAGATCTAAGAAGGATTGAGTGATGTTTACCAATCACTAAGAGGTAGTTTCAAGAGGAAAATTGGGACTCATTCACCCATGGGTGAATGGGTTTTTTCTTAGGGATTTCAATCAACTTTTGAGAGCCTCTAATACTGATTTGTCTATGTTTAAGCATTGGAAAGTTAGAAATCAGATCTATAGGTGAGATTCTATGATCTAACAACTTTGACAACTATTGTAACTTCAATTTTTCCAATATTTCTCTTCAAGAGGTATTCAATCCTTCTTCAACCTAATATCTGCAACACAAACAAAAGAGGGAAAATTTGTTTTTTCTTGGTGAATGGGGCTTTTTCTTGGTCAAATCCCATTTGTGTAATTAAACCTTGAAATGAAATAATGAAAATGTGAAAGGAATGATGAATGAACAATCTATGTTACGACTCAGATGAAATAAACCTTTGAATGGAGATCTAAAACTTGCATGAAATGGATTCAATGGATTTGGATCTTGATGCTTGAATTGATACTTTGAATGCTTGGCTTGAATCTTTGAAACCTACATCACAATGTTAGCTCCAAAAACATGCATGATGCAAGAAGACTTTGACTTGATGATTGGATCTTGATTATTGCAATAAATCATTGATAATTATGCTCTTGAATTCTCTTGATCATCAAATTTTCTCTTGTGAAATCTCTCTTCAAATTTTTTTTGAAATTTTTTAATTTTTTCTCATGAAAATGATAGGTAAAAGTTAGAAAAATAACCTTGTATTTAGAGGTATGTATCCTTAATTTCCCAAAATTCAAATATTACAAGCTCAAATTGAAATATAGATTAAAGGAACTTAAAATAATGCCAAAAAAATATTTTAAATTTAGGTTCAAAGGCCTACGGGGGACCCATTCACCCATGGGTGAATGGGTCCTAGGTCCCTATTCCTAGAACACACATTTCTCAAGGTAAAGTATTGTGTTGGCATTAATTATTGTCACATTTCCCCTTTAGAAAATGTAATTTATTAGACTTTTAGATGTAAAATAGGAATCATTAAGGCATAATTAAGTTTATTTTAATTAGAAGGGCCCAAAAAAAGTGTGAAAATGTAAAGCGATAGATTTTTCTACACTACATTTAGCCCCCATTTTAGTGAGAAGATGAGGGGAAGTGAAAACTCAAACTAAAGTAGACAATCAAGAGAGGTCTAATTGTAAAACCATTGGAATGATAAGATGATAAAGATCAAGGAGGAGGATTAATTCCCTAGGATCAAATATCTCATGACAAACCAACAAAGGCATAATGAGACACATTCCTATGTTAAATATGCAATAACAATGATGAGATAATCAATCATACAATGACAAATATTGAAAGAAAGAAATGAAAAAAGGGGGGATCAAACCTCAACTATTTTTCCATCTTGGTGTGGATAAAGTCTCAACTGTTTGTACAAAAAGAGTTAGTAAGTGATACCCATTGTCCATTATGCAAACAACAATTCATGATCACAAGGGCTAGTGAAATCTGTTATCCACTAGGTGAGCCCCCAAAAAGTGGCCAAGTGAGAAAGTCATGCTAGGTTTACAAGTTGTCAATATACACTGAGAAAGTCATGCTATGTCTATAGGCTCTCCTCATACTAACCATACCATAGCTATACCTCTGATAACTTTGATAAGCACCAAAAAATATGCACTTTGATCTTGATAAGTCTAGCAAGCTTTATTGTGCTAAAAACTTATGAAAAAAATGAAAATAGGATAAAATATAAGAGGATTTTATTAGTTCATGAAAATTCTCATCGTAGGGAACATCATGCTTAATGTCTCCAAGAGAGGACAAGTCAAGAATGAAAGATTCACAACTTAGGGAATGATATTTGTACCATTACCAATAAGAGGAATGTCATATGCTCAAAAAGGTCACAATCTTGAAGGTCATAAAACCCAATGACACCACCAAGAAGAAGACACATCACAATAAGTAAGAAGACCACGCTATGAAACATAAATTATATTCAAAATTATCAAAATGATAATACCAGTGTATGCCCCCACTTTAAAGAAATTTCTAAACACCATGTTGTGAGAAATTACTTTAAAGTAGCAAATTATAAATGCTAACAATAAAAAGGACATGAGAGCTTACCTAGAAATCCCTATTTCAAGCATATGTTTCCAAATGAATCTATCATGAAAAGGGGTTTCCCCAAAATAAAATATCAAACACATAAGGGATCCATGGATTTGGGTTGAATGTATGTCTTTGCTACAATACTATTATAGAATTCAAAAACATCATCATTCCCCAAATAACTCATGAAATTGGAAGAATGAGACATGGAGAGTGAAATAGAAAAAAAATGTTTATGGGTCAACATAGAAGAGACCTAAATGTCTTGATTCCTTGCATCATCCCCAAAAGGGAAAACACAAGGAAAAGGGAAATATAGATTTAGGACATATAGAAGAATGTAGTTACAAATAAAGGAAGGAACATAAAGTCATGTCAAATAGAGCAATACAAGGGAATATGTTACACACATGAAATCACACACAGAACATGAAAAGAAAAAAAAAGACAAGAATAGTAAGGAACATGTGATTCAACCTATAGTAGGTCATCCACATCCCAATCTTGTTCATCATATGTATAAAGTACATAACTAGCCAAAGGGACAACGTCAAATGTCAAACTAGGATAAGGCTATCTAACTACTTGCCCCCACTAAGTGCAAGGAAAGAATGAGCCAAGATAAGTGGTGAGAATGAGATCCTTGCAATATAGAAAATTATTTTCAATGAATGTAAAACATGTAATAGTGAGTATGCTATGATCTTACAACTACCACATGACAAGGAGAAAATTTTATGTAATTGATATCCAATTATGAATGCATAAGAAGTGTTGGGATGAATAAATCCATTGTATCCTCTGTAAGGCATGACACTCATTGGTAAGATGCCCAAGAGTTTTATTATATGCACAATAATTCATGTTTGTACTTTGAAATTTATTTTTCCTTTGATAGGTGCAAATTGAATCCATCCTAGATAGAGAAGCTATTCACTTTTTTCACTCAATTTTTGTTTTAGTATGTAGTAATGACAATTATTTGAATTTATACGGTTTGGATTTCTTACTTGTTTGAGAAAATTGTTGGGGTGGATTGGGAGGAGGTGGACCTAAGATCCTATCATCCTTGTGAGGATTTTGTTCATTATGAAGGACATTTATTTCCATGGAAAATGTGAAGGGAGTAGGATCTCAATATCCTAGTCCTTTAGAATCTTCAATTCGGATTTTTTCTAACAACTTGTGAATCTCATGTTCACATGTTATATCACATCCTTCCTTAGCTAATATCTTAAAGTATTGGCCATAAGTATCTTCTAGGTTGTGTTGAATGAGCAGAAAACTAAGGGAGGGGGTTAATCAATTGTATCTAATCAAAACATCAAAAACCCTCAACAGTAATTAGATCCATGACATGCATTCAATAAACCCTTATTCTGTTAATGTGATTTATCATGAAATGTAGATAACAAAAACTAAAATTACAACACCATACGTAATAGAACACCAGATTTACAGGGCTAATCCAATTATGGAAAAAACACAGTGAGGATTAGCTCACAATATAGGTAATTGCAAAATTGGTAGAAAAGGGCTCATTGACAAAATAGGACATACTATCCAAAAAGGCTCGTAGCTAGGGCTCACTACCACAAAAATAAATAAAAGAAGATAGAATATAAATGTTACAAAGAAAATACTTTCTCAATGTAACAAGGAATCTCCCACAATTGCTCCAACACTTTCACTATCTTGCATGAAAGATTTCAGACACCTTCAGCTCACTTCTTTCAAGAATCTAATACACTTTAAATTCACACTACTCTACTCAAATTTGCATCACACACACCACTTGCATCGATCTCACATCTATATTGCTTCTCTCTTGATTATTTATTTTCAACTCTCAACAAATCTACTCTTATTTATATTTGGTAGAGCTTCTAAAATTTTTAAAAGTTGAGATATATCTTGCCTTGTCTTGAGTTTGAGCTTTTGTGTCCAAGGATAGGATATAGGGTTTTGGTTAAAAGCCCTCTTTTCAAAATTTGCAGTCATAAACCCTGAATGTTCTAATCCTTTGTTGATCTATCACACCCAGTTGTCGGTCACTTAAGTTGTAACTCGAGCCAATGAAATCATCACTCTTACCACCCCCCTGGTTTAGGTTTGTCTCTCACAAAGTGCCTTTACATCACTTTTATTTTCCTATAGTCGAGCTAAAAATTTCATGTGTTAAAAGACTTAAGTCTTAATTCTTTGTTCCTGAGGGTTAAGTCTCATCGACCTAGTCATGGTCCCATATTTAAAACTAACTTTATCATATGTAAGGATTAAATGACCATTTGATCTCAAGAATTGATCTTGGTCGTTCCCACCAGCCCTACATGAATAAAATAATGATTTATTGAAAGTTGTGGGGTTAGCAGGTGATGAACATGTGTACCACCCTAGGTATGGGGCTCGGTCTCCATTGTTGAACTCGGTGTCTTGAGCTTTCAGATTAGTGTTCGAGATGTGATGGTGAGATTAAATCTCACATATTTTCTCCCACCCCATAGGATTAAAATAATTCTTTATTGAAAGCCATGGGGTCAGTGGACTAATGCCACGTGGATTCTATGGTCATGTGGAAAGAGAAAGGGTGGAGCACAGGGATCAGATGAGTTAACATACAGTTGGAGAAATATCATTGGCCAATGGATGTTTGCATGATGGCAATGGAAATTTAAACATGATTGACTTGATCTGAGTCATTTGAAATGCCATCTCACTAGGAGATCGATGGAAAACGTTCAAAATGGAAGGTATGAACATGGTAGCCATTTTTTCTTCGTGCAAGCGAGTAGTAATAGCATAAATGACTTCCAAAGCTTCCCAATCTCACTCAAGCTAGACTTAAATGATTGATTTTCACATAATTGAGAATTTTGAATGAATTTGGAGTGTACAGAAGATTGAGAAAAGATATTTTCAAAGTTCAACATGATCAACATTAGGGTTTCTTGCCAGTAAAAGGCTATAAGTAGAACAAACACAAATTTTTCTATGATTTATTCAAACTATCTAGAATTAGGGTTAATATTTACTATTTACTCAGTTGAATTAGCTTTTGTTCTTTGTTTTAATTGCTTTATTATGGTTCGAATTTGATTTAAAAAGTCATAATTTTGTCGAACCTTTGAAATTTTCACCTTTGAGCAACACCCTAGGTTTAAATTGAAATGAAAGGTTTAAAACTTTGAGCTGGAACCTTAGATTTGTTTGAATCCACACTATTTCCAATGGCGCTCAAAACACAAGCACCAGCTCTACAACCACATCCAGGATGCTCTCCCAAGATATAGTTGACCAATTGAAACCCTCCACTAACAAAAAGGTTGAAGGAAGAGCTCAATTTCATGGCCCTAAAGCAAATGAAGGATTATTGGATAAACAATGTTTCATCAGGGATTATTAGTTGTCCTTCACTAGATGGTAGTTGGTCCAACATTGGTTTGGGAATAGAAATCCTGGTGTTCCTGTTTGCAACCCTTGGAGATTATACATGGGAAAACTAGTAGTTCCCAATGTATACATGGATATTGACCTATTGAAGGATATTGTTGCAAGGTATGGCCCTGTTTCCAAAGTGGTTAGAATAATTGATGGTTGTGAGATGTTAAGGATAACCAAAGAAGAAATTGAAGAGATTTTCTAGTTGCATGACTGGAGAAAAGATATGATTCCCATTGATATGGGTGTCTTTAGAAAGGAGTATGAGAATACCAAGGTGTTGCTCAGAACAACAATGCTACCTATGCACACTGCTAGTACTAGGGTTGGGAAGAATAGGAAGCAACTAAAAATTGGTAGAGATGAATTAGAACCCTTCCCCATGAAGTATTTTGCTAACTACTTTAAGAAAATAGTATACTCCTTATGCTAGATCATTGGTTTTACTCCACTTGACATTTTATCAAGGGATTATTGTTATATGGTTGCACATTTACAACATATATCATTCAATGTAGTTTATGATTATGCCACATATTTGGCAGAACACATCCACAAGGGCTTGAATGAAATGAAAGGTGGAAATGATTGGATAAAGTTCTGGTGGTACTCTCTCTTAGTGCATATGTTCTTGTATAAAGGAGAGAAAAACTTTGGGAAGGACATGACATTGAACAAAAATGAAGATGGTATGGATCTACCTATCCAATGATGGACCCAAGTTCTTGACAAAGATGACAAGGAATTTGATTATGTTGTCTTCCATAATTCTTTTGCATCAAAACTAAGGAGGTTCCTAGTTCATGATCCACAAAGTATTCCCAAAGAGATCCATGACTTCCTAAGGCCTAGGGAAAGGAGGACAGATTTGAATTTGAGCCACAATTGAGGGAATATTATCCTAGTATCCTAGTACAACAATCTTCAAAGTTTATGGCACAAATATGTTTCCATTTGTACTACCAAGAGATGTGCCATTGAGGATTGGTTTCTTGGAAATTATGAGACAATTGGGAGGAGCTCAAATGGTTCATCTTCCCAAGATATTGAAAAAGGGCTCATTCTTTCTTGAGTGGACAATGTCTGTAGATTTTGTAATGGAAAAGGGGTTATGGAAGGACTTAGGAAAAATTATTGCACCATATAAATTAAACAACAATGCACCCAAGGAACCATGACATTGACAGTTTTATTGCTGCATTGAAAGCTAAGAATAGGAGTGGCTCTTTTGTGCATAATTTGTATTATCCTGAGGATGTGATCAGGAATGTTTTTGACTTCCAAGAACAAGATGAAAGAAAAGAAAAATATCTTCATTTCAATAAGATGGTGGATAAATTTAAAAGGGGTAATCCCAATTATGATCTTATGCCCAATATTAAGATGAATTTAATAGAATTATGCATGTTCAAGGAAATTTTGAGAACATAGTAGGTGTCTTGAGAGCAGAATGGTTAGTAACAAACAAAGAAAAATCAATAGCAGTTAAACAAGAACCTATAGTAGTACTGGAGGAAAGACCCTCCTATCATCCAAAACCAAAGGTCAGGATATACTCCAAGAAGAAGAAGACAATAGAGAAATAACAAACATTTCCAACCCCTACTACATCAGAGGGATCAAGGGAAACTTATCCTAAGAGATCAGTTCCATAACCTCCAAAACAAGTTCCATCTATTTTGATTGATTTAGATTCACCTCCAAGAAGTCCTACTCCACCACAGCAGTCACCATCTAAGAAGAAAAATATTGAGATAAGAGGGGTGGTTGAATACCCTAATATAGAGGAGGAGAATATTCTTATTACACCTGAAGAAATGTAGCAAGGAATGACTTCTCCCATAAGGGAAGTTGCCTCAAGTTCAAGAGAAAGTAGGCTTGGACTTGGAAAGGCTGATCTTTGTGGTTTAAATAATGTAGATGATTTGAGGCAAGAAGCCTATAAAGCATTCATGGAAGATGATTCTTTCATTGAAACAAAGGCATTCAAGGATTTTATATGGAGAGAAAAAGCTTCAAAATATGCATAAAATGTGGCTAGAGAAAGGAGCCTACATCCAGAACTCCCTGAGGCTACTGTTCAGGAAAATGTAAGGAAAGTTATGAGGGAGGAGTTTTGAAACATTACAACTAAGGAGGCCAAAGAACTTGTATAGGAAAGTGGTGTATTTTTGTTACCTAAATGGGATATAGCTAATGCGGTTGTGCTAGACACCATAAGGAGGTTTGAAAATACCCTATTTCAAAATGAAGAGGCCAAATTGGCACTTTAGGGAGTAGCCTTCAATGAAGAATGGGATGCATTGGCAGTATGGTCACTATCTTTGGGGTCTAGGAAGCTAGTAGTTGTTGAACCAACTGACTTCAGTGGAAAATTGGTTATAAAGAGACTCTCTAACACTCTAGCCTTGGAAGAGGCTGATATGGTAGTAAATGTTGCAAAATTTACTAAAGCAATAGTAGAGCGCCTTACTCTTGAAAGGGATATATATAGGAGTAAGTATAATGAAATGGTTGATGAATATAATAGGATTCAGCAAAAGCTTTCTATACTGGAAACTGAGTTAGCCTTATACAAGCAGTAGGTAGAAACATTGAGGAATCAAGGCAAAGCTAGCTCAAGTCATGCTACACCTATTTCTCTAGTTACACATTCCCAATCTCCTCCCTCACCAGAACAGTCTTTGGAAATAGTTTCATATAACATGGGCTAGGAACCACTTACAATTGAGGAGCCAAGCACATCATGTGCAATTCCATCGGATGAGCCTACCAAAGCATAATTAAGTGTACAAATTGATGTATATAAGAAATTTATTGAATAGGATCATGAAACCATGTATGAGAAAAATTCCATTTTTGTTCATACATTACTTGAACATATGAATAAGAAAATATAGGGGAAACTGAATAATGTTCATTCAAATTATTCTTTGATGCTGCAAGCAATAAGGTTATCTCAAAGGGATAAGGATATAGCTATCCCAATTCTGGACAAGTGGATTCCTAAGGTTGGTGATTTGAAGCTTATGGCAGTTGGGGTTGCCCATCAAAAGGATAGGTATTGAAGGATAGCACAGTTTATAATTTTTTTGATTAGATTGAAGAATATAAGTTCCAAAAGTAGGCTACCCCTTTGGAGCAGAAGATTAAAGAATTGAAGTCAAAGTTCAATGGAGTATAATTGGTGTTTCTCCCTGATATCCAACATACATATGATGAGGTCAATACTTTACAAATTTGGAAGAACTAGGTGGATACCGCTATTGTTTCTAAAGTAGCTCTCATTTGTGAGAATGTTGACATTGATTTATTGGAGAATACTCTTGAAAACTATCTTTCATCATCATATTTCTAGAATTGATTTAGACAAAGAGACCAATTTAGTGATGGCAAAGTACTCTCGATATAGAAAGAATATGGATGAAATCATTGATTTCAATTTTCTATCTGATACAGAATATGGGCAATGGAAGAGGATATTTATTGATGAATTGGATTTGTAAACATAGGGATGGAGAACACATATACTTGGTCAAGTATTGTACAGGTCTAGCCTTAGAGATTGCAATGCATAAAATATATGTCTCCTAATTGAACACACCACGGATAATTGTTGATTACCAATGACTTGGATAATGACTCAGATGTTTATCCACCTTTTCCATCTTTTGCACATTTTGTCATTTTTGTCAAAGGAATGAATATACTACAATGGTTAGAAGATTATTCTTTTCAACAAATTTCCTTTTGAAAGGAGGGTTTTCTTTCTTTAGCCAATGGAAATAATCTTTGTCTCATGTATGTTCCCTCCAATTAGAATGTGCAAATCTAATTGTAAAGGGAATATATGTTATAGTGGACAAATGAAAGTGTGACATGTGTACTCTTTGGTCTAAAGCTTGTTTCAATCCCTTGTTCTTATAAAATGGAATTTAGGGCCATTAGTATGTGTCTTTTGTTTAATTCTAGATCCAAACATGCAAATTGAGAACACAAAGAATACATTTGAAGTATGTATCTTAAGCTTTGAGTCTAGCAAATGAATTTTGTCAATTGTATGGTTTCCAAGCATACTTGAATAATAATAAAGATCTTTTGAGTCTATTGTCTCTCCATCTTTAATGTTGTATGCGAATTGTTAATGAAAATTAAATCAATGATCATTTCATTAATCTTCATGGTCATTTTTCTTTGATGTATGTCTTAATTTTGGATTTGGTTCAATGAATCAATTAAAATGCTTTGATTAAAGCATGAATTTATATAAATTTTGAGTGGATCTGATAAGTATTCATAGAGTTAGAGTATTTATTTATGAAAATATGTAAGGAAATTTTAGAAAGATCATGGTTGTTTGGAGTTAAAGTGACCTTATAGTTCAATTTATTATGTTTTGACTCATTGACTTGAGATATGGCACTGATATGAGGTGTTAAATGCATTTCTTATGGTTCTAGTGTTTATATTTGAGAAAAAATATCATAAACATACTCTTAATTGATTTACCTTTTGTTGAAGTTTAGTGTCGTATGGTATTCTCAGCTTTAGGTGTTTGATTCTTTTAAGGAATTGCCAAATTATAGAAGGATCTAATCTATTTAGCTTCTGATGGGAACACATCTACTTTATTAGGCAATGTGTGATGTAATTGTGCAGCAAGATTCTAAGATACACATTGTGGGATCACCCTCTCAAGTTTTTCATAGCCTAAAATGTAGAAGAAGAAACATTCTAGCTTCATCTCACTCATTGGCCAATCATCTCCTATGTATTTGAGAATTGAATCTGAAAAATTCATAGATGCATGGTGGGATCTATTGGTTCTTTAAAATTCACCAACAATATCAACCTCAACTTTAAACATATTCTCCAAGGTCAACATTCTATCTATTATATTTATAACTTCAAATTAGGTTGACACCTAAAAATTCATGTGGTGGATAGGAATGAAAGGAAACAAAAAAACCTTAACTAAGACCCAAGATTAAATCTCACATGCCATGCTATGCTTCCATCAATACTTGAACATTTTGAAATGTAGTGTAGAATTTAGGTCAGACGTTACCCATGAAAACACATTAAACATTAAGTACATGCTTTTGAAACTTTCAATACACCTAACCACAAATCCTCTTGAAACAAAAAAGATAAAAAACCATTAACTCTCCTTCAAATCAACAAGTCCTGAAAAAAATTACAAAGAAATGTGGAGAATATACATTTCTCTCTATCACTTCTATATGTACAATATTTCAAAACTAGTTCACATACTAGTGAACACAACTTCCTCTCACCAATGATCCAGAACCTAAGATTCTAAATAGAGAAACCTATAACAACCTCAAACAACATATCAAATCCACATAAGCATAGCATCAACATAGAAGAAATGTGGAGCACAATCTGGAGCACATTCTAAACACTTGCATGTCACTTTTTTCTTTGTTTATCAAATTTTCTCAAAATAAATTGGAAACCAAGTACTCAAGACATCATCTTAGCTCATTACCTCATTCCAAATCATCTCCAGAGAATACAACAAAATGATAGCTCTATGTACTCACAACACTTCCTCAAAATCCCAACTACACATGCACAACCTGCAACAACCTTTTTTCCACTCTTTCACAATTTTCTCAATATCCTTGACATCTACATCATGCAAAATATTCCTTAACACATAGTTTACATCAATGAAAACACTAATCAATAGAATTCCTATTGAAATTAATTAAAACACCTTCATAATTTCAATGATCTCCCCCTTTGTCATTGATGGCAAGACATGATGTGAAAAACCATCAAAAACAACACAAAAACACTTTCTTTTCTCCCCATGAATGATTTGACAACATCCAAAACTTTCTCCATTGATACCTTTGACTTTTTCACATGATGCTTCCTCCTTGTTTGACATCAGTGGAAAATGATAAAAAAAATTCATTATTCTCCCCCTTTGACACTGAACTAACATACCTGCTCTGAATACTCCCCCTTAGGAGTATACCAAATCAAATCAGCAACTCAATGAAAACACATGAAACTAACTACTCCCCTTGAGAGGTAGCCACCATCATCAGTCCAAAAAAAGAGACAAATCAATAGATCCACTGAATTGATTCATCTCCATATGCATCTAGTTCGACAACGAAGGGGTAATAATCCCCAACTTCTCCCATAGATACTTGAAAGTATCCTTAGGAAGAGCCTTAGTAAATATGCTAACAATTTTATCCTTTGTAGGTACACACTAAATTTTCACCTCATTCTCCATAACTGTCTCTCTGAGAAAGTGATACCTAATTGATATATGCTTTTTCTTTTAATGCATCATTAGATTCTTTGAAATTTTAATTGCACTTGTATTGTTAGAAAAGATAGATATAGGATCATCATACACTATTTTAATATCATTCAATTCAGGTTTCATCCAAAAAACTTGTGTGGCACAAGATCTTGATGTAATATACTTAGCTTCTATAGTAGATCTATAGAAATTGAATCTTGCTTCTTAATCAACCATGACACCAATCTACATCTAAGAAAGAATGCACCACCACTTGTACTTTTCTGGTCATCAACACAATCATCCCAATCTATATTTGTATAAGCTTTTAATGTGAAATCAATATCCTTAGGATACCATAAGCCATAATCTAGAGTAATTTTTAAATATCTGAATATCCTTTTGCATTTCTACAATATGTGTTTCTTTAGGATCCTCTTGAAATGTATCCACAAGAAAAACTACATGCATGATATCCAGTCTAGTAGCTGTTAGGTATAGTAGTCCACCAGTCATAGATCTATATTTTCTTTGATTAGCCTTAGGTAAATTGTTATATTTTCTCAACTTGCAATTAGTCACCATAGGAGTGCATACCGGTTTGGAATCATCCAATCCAAACTTCTTCAACATCTCTTTGACATACTTTGATTGTGAAATGAAAATCCCTTTATCTATTCAAGACTAATTTGTAACCCAAGAAATAAATTCATCTCCCCAAAAATTGACATTTCAAACTCTTTTTTCATGTCTTTAGCAAATTTCTCACACATAGCTTCATTTCCACTGAACATAATATCATCCACATACACAGCCACTAT
This sequence comes from Sequoia sempervirens, assembly GCA_007258455.2. Lineage (NCBI taxonomy): Eukaryota > Viridiplantae > Streptophyta > Pinopsida > Cupressales > Cupressaceae > Sequoia > Sequoia sempervirens. Next base: position 807,025,972 of record VDFB02281492.1, read on the forward strand.
TAAGATCTTGTCTTCCTCAATTTTGAAATAAATATTACTATTTTTGGTGCCTTACTGAATCCTTGTTGTAACAAATATCTATCCAATCTTGCATACCAAGCTCTAGGAGTTTGCTTCAATCCATATAGTGCCTTCTTAAATTTACATACCATATCCAATTGATCTAAGAAGCGAAATTATCCCAATTGATACATGTAAACTTCTTCGAATTCACCATTCAAAAAAGTAGACTTCACATGCATCTAATAAACTTTAAAGTCCTCATATGATACAAATGTCAAAAAAATTATAATAATGTCCATCCTAGCCATAAGAGAAAATGTCTCCTCGAATTCTATTTCTTCCACTTGTAACCCTTACACACAAGTCTTGCCTTATTTCTTAGGACTTCTCCATTCTCATTTAGCTTGTTTATGAATACTCACTTAGTTCGAATTATATTATTGTTTGTCGATCTAGGAACCAATTCCCAACTCTGATTCTTCTCAATTTGCATAATTTCTTTGATTTCCTTCATCCAATGATCATACTTGCATGCTTCAATCACTATTCTAGGTTCCACCTTAGAAATCAAACAAATATTTACCTCAACTTCAATAACTTTGCTTCTTTTCAATACACCTTTCCTCTTGTCTCCAATGATCTAATCTTCTGAGTGATTCTTTGTGCATACTTAGGGGTTTTAGGGGTGTTCTCCAGAGATTCTTCCTCTCCATTTTGCACTTCTTTTTTGTCAACTTTTTCTTCTTCTACTTCTTTATAATTAGGTTCTTCTAACACATATCAATCCATTGTAATTGAATTCTACAATTTTTCATGAACCTTAACATTTTCACTTTTATCAATATTTCTCAACCTTTCATTGTAACATTTGTAAGATTTTATTTTAATAAAATATCCAAGGAAGATACCTTCATTAGAGCTTGAATAAAATTTTCCTAATTTTTATTCATCTCTTTTGCTATAAAATTTTCTTCCAAACACTCTAAAGTACTTCACAGTAGGAATCATTCCATACCATAACTCGTAGGGAGTATTTTTTCTATTAGGTTTGGCTTTTACTCTATTAATTATGTAAACGACAATATGAATTTCTTCTCTCTAGTAGACTTCTGGTAGATTTACCTCTTTTATCATAGTCCTAGTAGTTTCCTAAACTATGTAGTTTTTCCTTTCAACAACTCCAATTTTTTGAGGAGTTCTAGGGGGAAACAAGTTCCTCTTTATTCCATGAACTTCACAAAGCATGTTGAAATCATTGGAGGTGAATTCACCACCTCTGTTAGACCTCCAACATTTAATTTTCAGATCCACTTCATTCTCAACCATAGATTTAAATTCCTTGAATTTATCTAGTGCATCAAATTTCTCTCTAAGAAAATTAACCCATGTCATTCTAGAGTAATCATTAATCAAAAGCATCAAATACCTATCACCTTGTAGAATTTTCACCCTTGTAGGACCACAAATATTTGTATGAATTAATTCCAATAGTCTGGTAGCAAACTCTTCCTTTCCCTTGAAACTACTCCTTGCTTTCCTAATTGACAATCCTTCCAGACAACTTTGAGAGGCTTTGTGATTCTTGGTAGGTCTCTCAATGCATCAATTGAAATGATTCTTACCAAATTATCAAAATTCATGTGACACATCCTCCAATTCCATAGCCAAATGTCAATAATTTGTGACATAAAGCAATGACCATCAACACCCTTAACCTTATAGATGTTTCCATCTTGATCTCACATGTTTCATCCTTAAACACAAGATTATATCCCTTTCTACACATTTTTCCAACACTCAAAAGGTCGTTCCTTAAACCCTTAAGATAGTAAACATTATAAGTGTTATGCTTGACATCAAAACTAATTGATCCTATTCCACAAATCTTAGCTCCTAAATCATCTCCAAATTTAACTAATCCTCCATCATATTTTTCAAGTTTAACAAACTTAATTTTGTCTCTAGTCATGTGATTAGAGAAACCATTATCAACAACCCAATAATTTTTATCCTCTTTAACATGAAAATTAGATACAAAAGTACCTTCAACCTTATCCTTCTTCTCTAGAATACTTTCCTATATACAACTTTCAAAGTTAGTAGAACTAGATTCACCTTTTATAGTGAAGAAGAAGCATTCATTTTCATCGAAGTCTCCATAATCAGATTCATTGCTAGAAATACCAAAATCTTCTCTAATGTAATAAGATTCCTTAATCATGTTTCCTTTATTCTCCTTACTCTTATTATTTACAATTCTTTTTGGACATCTTGAAGCATAATGACCCATATCACCATAGCTAAAATATTTGAAAGGTAATTTACCATTTTACTTATCAATTCCCTTATTCATTCTTCTTACAAATTTAGCTTCCACGCCATCAAGATCTTACTTATTTGAATCTTCTATATTTTCTGATACTTCAAGATTGAAACTACTCTCTACATTTATACCATTTTTTAATCCCCTTTTTCTCATTTCAAATGAATTTAGTGTACCAATCATCTGATCTCTAGAATAACTATTAATATTTACAATTTCCTTGATAGAAGATACCTTTTCACTATAAGAATCAAGAAGAGATCTAGAAATTTTAATTACCACTTTATATTCTTTGAATTGTGCACCAAGACCTCTCATTGCACTCACCACCTCATCAATTCCCTTAACATTGACCTCATGCACCTTGATCCCTAACTTGTACTTGGACAATTTGTGGGTGGAGCATATTGATTCTTTACTACCATTTCAATTTCATATCCATGAGCTACCAGATATCATTCCATCTTTGACTTCTAGAATGCATAATCTATTCCATTGAAACTAGGGAATTCCAAAGAAACCTTGTTTTTCATCCCTGATCTACCTCAAGTAGTTATGCTCTTTTCAAAGGAACCTTACTTTGATAGCAATTGTTGAATGAACAAGACAACTGAGAGGGGGGATGAATTAGTTGTATCTAATTAAAACATCAAAAACCATAAACAATAATTAGATCCACATGCATTCAATAAACCCTTATTATGTTAATGTGATTAATCATGAAATGAAGATAATTGAAACTAGAATTACAACACCATACACAAGAGAACACTAGATTTATGTGGAAAACCCAATGAGGGAAAAACCATGGTGAGTATTAGCTAACAATATAAGTAATTGAAAAATGGGTATAAAATGGATGACTACAAGAATATGACATGTTGTCTAAAAGTTCTCATATCTAAGGCTCACTACCAAAGAAAGAAATACAAGAAGATAGAAGAGAAATGTTACATAGAGAACACTTTATCATCACAACAAGGAATCCACCGCAATTGCTCCAACACTTTTATTGTCTTGCATGAAATATTTCAGACACCTTTACCTCACCAATTTATGAAATACAATACACTTGAAGTTCACACTACTTTGCTCAAATTAATACCACATACATCACTTGCATTGATCTTGCAACTATCTTGCTTCTCTATTGATTCTTTCTTTTCATCTCTCAAGAACTCTACTCTTATTTATATCAACTACAACCTTAAACATCTTATCCAAAGTTGACATTCTATCTATTATATTTACAAATTCAAATTAGGTCAGTAGGTAAACATTCCTGTAGTGGATAGTAATGAAAGGGGGCTAGAAAAACACTTAATTGAGACCCAAAATTAAATTTCACATGCCACACTACGCTTCAATTAATAGTTGAACATTTTCAAATGTAGTGTAGACACCAAGTCAGTCATTACCTATGAAAACACTAAACATTAAGTACATGCTTTTGAAACTTCCAATACACCAAACCACAAATCTTCTTGACATAAACAAGAGAACAACGTGCCATTAACTCTCCTTCAAAGAAATTTTAGGTATGCAATTTTAAATTTAATAATTTATACTCAAGTATTTAAATTTTACATATATTTGTATGTATATTTAAAATCTGAAATTTATTTTGTGCAAGATGAAATGGTTAACCTTTTAGGCATATATATGATTGCAATTAATTTTAGAAGGCTTGAAAAACCACAATGGACTATAGATTAAATTATAACATTATATTATAGATTTTGTTTCATATTAGAAATTCTTTAAGAGGTGTTATGGACTTTGGGGATATTTTACAAGTGATTCTTGCTTGAATACAAGAGATTGTGTCTATTGGTTTTATTTTCACATTGTCCAACTCAATGTGTGAAAATAAATTATTAAAAGAGATTATTTTCCCTACTATGGTTTGATCTAGTGTTAATGGATATTAAGTGAGTAGGTGTGAGTGATCTCATTTAGAACCATTGGTACACAATGAAAACACCTTAAATGAAATAAAAAACCTCACCAAAATGTTGAATACAATGGATCAAGGCATTTGCAAGTGGGCCTTATATCATCCCCTAGGATTCAAATTACTCCTTCAAGTTAGCCAAGCAGTGGGGATACAGTATCCATAGCACACTATCCCTCCAAAAACTATTGATCACAAGTCTTACATCCATGTAGGAAAGTAATAAAATGGGAATATGAATTTATTCCTACACCACCTCAAAAATTTATTATGCTAGTCCTAGGGTTACATAACTCAATATGTTAATTCTAAGATTCTATTCAATGACCTCCACTATAAAAATATGAAAATGATGTTGCAATGCTTGAAAATTGGTGAGGCCTCACAGATTCACAACTAATCTTTTTTCAATGATGAAATATTTGGATACGACCAATGTGATATCAAATATTTCTCTAGAGGTTATCTTGGAGTTGACCTAATTAAGGTTTTGAGTTGTTGTGGAGGACATATATAAAAGATCAAATTAATTTGTGAAGTGGAGAATATTAGAATTGTGACTAAGCAAAATGCTAAAGATGAAGTGTGTGAAGTTAGTGTGAAGCATTAATTGTGCAAAAAAGGGAAAAAAACCTCAACATATGGTGGATCCTTTTTCATAGTAGTTCATATTCAAATTTTTCATTATAATTTTCATGTATCCTTATTTTAGATAGTGAGTCTCATCAGGTCCTTTGTATCCTTCCCTAAATTTTTACACCTTAGTCTTCAATTCCATAGGAAATGAGCCTTAAAAAACATTGTAATGTTTGTAAGTAGTGAGCTTCATATATTGTGAGTTAATCCACACTGTTCTTTTTCCTTCATTTGGTTTTCCACGTAAAAATTATTGGTTTCTTTGTATGGTTTGTGTTTTCTCTTCTTATCTTCCTTTAGTTTATGTGATGTGATTTTTAATCTAAAAAAGGAAATAGTTAATTTTTTAGTATATGTTAATTCACCCCACACCTCTCAAGACTACATTGTGATCAACAATAAATTATGTTCTTAATTTTTTTTTTGATTTTTGAGTGTCGATGAAGTGCAATATTTTAATGAGGAAAAAGTGTTACATTTTCTAACTTTTTAATAATGGATGAAGGTAGGCCTCCATAAATAGTCCATATTTGGCTTTATATTTACTTTATTTTTCTATATTAATATGACAATAATGGTGATCAACTATACATGTTGGTCATTTTAGTTGGGACATTACATTTATTTCTCATACTATTGTATTGTAAGAGACTTGATAACTAATATAATTTAATATTATTATACCATCAATTAATTGTATAGTTAAATTTATAATGATTGCTTAATAATAATTATAGATAAATTGTTAGTAATAATGAGTATACAATAACATGTTAAAATATATTGATTAGTATAAGGAGAAAATTGATTGAGTTATAAGACCGAAATGATAAGTGGTTGAAAAAATTTATAGACACTCAAAATCATATCGATTTACCCTACTTGGATCAATGGTTTCTTTTTTCTTTTTTTGTCTCTATAAAACTTTTAATGTATGTGTTTTTTATTCATTATTGTAAAATTATTGGTTTTTTTATATTTTTCAAATTTAAAGAGGTGCAAAAAATGCTTGACCTTAAAAACCTAAATGAGATGAAAAATAATGCAAGTTAAGAAACCCTAAATGAGATTCAATTCAATTTAATACAATGCAAATGAATGCAAGTTCTAGATCTAGGGTGACAATGGACTCCAAAATTAGAAAATCAAAATGTTCAAAAAGGTCTGGTTCACCAAAATGAAAAGAAGAAAAATGGGGTTAGGGGGGAGGTAGGTATTAATGTGGGGTATGATGGACCTATTCTTCCTCAATTCATTAGGAAATGATATCCACACCATAAAATGATTAAATAACCTTATGTGAATCAAGTCAAAGTGTGAATCTATATACTTCCTTTTTTTGCAAGGATGAAGGTCTTGGTCAAACAACACTTTGGGGAGAAAAACTAAAAAATAGACAAACTACTCCAAAATGAAATCCAACACTTGGAATAGCTAGAGGAAACTCAAAATAAGTAGAACTATAAATTAGATCATAGATCAAAGAAGGGAAGAATGATATTTACCAGTCACCAAAAGTATATTTTTGAAGTTGATCTGGGACTCATTCAACCATGAACAAATGGGTCCTGAGTTAGGGTTTTTCTACAACTTTCAAGAGAATTTACTACAAATCTAAATCCTTTAATTTTCCCAAGTTTCAAGTTTGAAAAGATGAAAATAAATTCTTGAGATGACAAATTTTATGAAAACTTTGACAACTTCTTCAATTTTTCTCTTCAAGAGATCTTCAAGATTTTTTCCACCTAAATCTACAATCACAAATCAAGAGGGAAAAATGTTTTATTTTTTATGAATGGGGGTTTACCTTGGTCAAACTCAATTTTGGTAATAAAACCTTGAAATGAAATAGAATAGCATGAAAGGAATGATGAATGAACAAATCAATGCCACAACTCACAAAACCCTTGCATAAACCTTGGAATGTAAATTTGTAACTTACATGAAATGGATTCAATGCATGTGGATCTTGAGTGTTGAATCTTGACTTGAAATAATGCTTTGAATACCTGAATGGATCATGAAACCTACATCATCATATTAGCTCCAATAACATGAATATGCAAGAAGACTTTGATCTATGACAATTGGATCTTGATTGCTGCAATAAATCTTCAACAAATATACTCTTGAATGCATTGAATTGCTAGTCCTCATGAAATTTCTATAGGAATTTTCTCTTGAAAATTATAGGTGAAATATAGTGAAATCACCTTATATTTATAGATATGTATCATCAATTTCCCCAAATTGAAATATCACAAGCCAACATATGAATATAGATTTGAAAACATTAAAATACTACCAAAAAAATAATTTAAATTTAGGTCCTAGGTCTATGGGAGGAACCATTCACCAATGGGTTCTAGGTCTCTAACCCTAGGACACACCTTGCTCGATGAGAATTGATATGTTAAGGCATTAATGAATGTGGGGTTTCCTCTTTAGAAAATGTGATTAAATAGGATGTGTAAATGAATTAAGGGGCCAATTAAGGAAAAATAAGCTGAATTAATTAAAGGAGCCCTAAACATGTGTGAAAGTGTAAAGGGGTACACTTTACAACATGAAAATAAGGCACAATTAAGTCCAAATTAACATTAATTACAAATTAAGTATGAAAATGTAAAACAATACACTTTATACATTACATAACCTAATTTTATGTTATAGTCCCATAAGACCAATATAAACAATATTATAAACCCCTTGTTAAATCCTCCATCTTAGAAATTAAATAATAGTTCCTAATAATAAAGTATTTTAATATGAAAAACTTACATGATGATACATTAAAATCATAATAGGAAAAACATTTGAAGCCCTATCAAGAAAATAATAATATAAATATTGCAAAGGAAACATGTCTTCATTTAACCCTTACGAAAAATTAAAATGAGCAATCATCCCTACATTTCCATGGTATTTAATTAATACTATACCTTCCATAGCTCAATAATATGTAAAAATTTGATGGCCTACAAAAATATAAACACATTAATCTCATTCAACTAGTTTGAAAAATCTACCTCAATTTTCCTTCTAATATCTCTAATGAATAACCTTCACCCATTTTCATTCATATATCATTTCTTCCCATTCCTCCTTTCACAAAAAATAATAATGCATCATAGCATCTAGCATTGGTTTAATTATGATTTCTACCTCCCAATTTATTTTCCTACATTCTCACATGACTTCCATATTCGCTTTCCTTATTTTCTTCCATACATTACTTTTCTAGTTCTTTCTATAAAATTCATCAACCCTAAAATTATATTAAATTATTTATAAATCATATCTTTATTCTTGAAATGAAATTTAAATATATGAAATTTAATCATGTCAAAACTTAATTCAAATTATTCACACAAGCATACACACATATGGTCATTAATTAAGTAAAATTTTTTTAAAAATATAGAGTTAAATAGTAATAATATAAAATTAGCAAACCATATTTATTAAAATTATGTTAGCTATCAAACTTATATTGACCTTGATACATCGCTGTTTTTTTTATTATAGGTAAAATAGTTTTTGAAGGGACCCTGAAACCCTTAACAAAATGAAATGTTGTTTCAAAAAAAATCAAAAATAGAGCAAGCAGCCAAAAAGAAGCTAAAAACCAGCAAAACAACAACCAAAAAGAGGCACAAAAAATAGCACGTGACTAGAGATTCTCCAGGATGTTTGCCGCTTCCAAATAACTGTCAATGATCTTTTGATGAAGATTCATAACTTCAAATTTAGAAAGAATTCCAGCATTCACATTCATCTTGGTTTTATTACGGGTTCTAGTAGAAGGACCCATCTCACTAAAGTTCTCCAACCATAACATTTTTCATACCAGAATCATCCCCTAGACACTTCCTAGCTTACTTGTTCAAAAGAAACAAACATTCAGCTTCATTACACATTGCATGCTTGATCACCTCAAGAACCTTCTCCAACTTTTGATAAACTCATTCCAATTTCTCTTCGAGAGTAGCAATTCTTAGCTTGTAAGAATTTTTCATATTCACTATCTCATTAGCAATCATTTTTAAAGTCTCAAGAAGTTGATTTACCTCAATCTAGACCTTGTTAACCTAAGCCTAAACATTTGGAACCCTTGAGGTAGAAAGATCATCAAAATTGTTAACCATCACTCTAACCATGGCATTGGTAAAATTCATTTCATGGAAGACCCATTTAAAGAGTTTAAATAGGGATAAGGAACCCTCTTTCACCAAGCCAAGAAAATCAGGGAAATCTTCCCTCCTAAGTTGAAACCATCCCTGTCGACCATGCATTCCTCATAAGAGTCATTGCTAATATTATCTTTATCTATGGCCTCCTTCCCTTTCTAACAAGGAGCAGAAACATTATGAGAGGTCACCTCAGTGAAGTGACCACCAACATCACCCTTAACAAAATCCTGCTCCATCATTTGATCATTAGCAACCTGGGAATTACAAGCAATAAGCAATAGGTAACTCTCCTCATAATCTTGCCCCTCTTTCCTCCTTGAACCATAAATATGGGGAACCCCCATCTTGTCCCTCAAACCAATTTCCTCCTTCTTCACTTTACCCATAATGACACCCTTAAGCTTCTTACCTTTTGTCACCTTCTTAGTTTTAGTCTTCTAAATATCATAGGTATGGTCATCCTCCTCCTCATTACCTATATCACAATCAACATTCCTAGAGGTTTTGAGGAGATTCCTCTTCTTTCTTATATTTCCCTCAAAGGTGGCCAAATATTTTGAATAAACATCCATGGATGCCTCCAACCCAAGGACATAATCATCATCATCATCATCATCAAACTCATCCTCAAACCCTGTATCATACTTAGAATCTTTCTTTTTCCTCCCACCTTTAGATATTTTGGGTTGATCAAGGATGATATAAGACTTGAAAAAATTAGAAATTAAAAGGATTAAACCTTCATGAAGAACAAGGTTCTTGGGATTGTGCTGATGATTTATGATACCATGTTTCAAATAAACCATCAAATAATTAAGATAAGTGATACCCAGAAAGAACAAAGAAATTTCCATCAAGGGTGAAATAACTCATAATTTCCTATGCAACATCTCCACATACAACCTTGATTGAGGAACAATAATATCCCCCACATTTAGCCCACTCTAACTTTTGCTTCTCATCATCCTTGAAGACAATATACAAGGTCGTACTAGACTTATTTTTGTCTGTGTAGAATTTTCTACCATTAGTGGAGAAACCCGTAATTTTTGCATTGAGATCCTCAGTAATATTGAACTCCTTTACACAAATTTTCAAAAATCTATTATACCAACCTTCAAGAAACCTCAAAGACATCTTAAAATTGTGACCATGCAATTTATCCATATAGGGAGTCACTCCCACTACCTCCAACAATCTCCAAACCTTCTCATTTCTTTTAACAGTATCATAGGAGATAGACTCAGTTTGATTTTGATCACCCCCCATTGTTGCAATAGGTAAGCACCCCAACAGAAAGAAAAACTTGTAGAGGATACAAAGAAACCTTGAGAACTTGTAGAGAATACTAAGAAACCTCAAGAAGGCCTTTTCTTTCCAATTAACCACAATCCATGTGGAAATGACAAGGTGACAAAAGGAAATAATGAACCTGGAATTCCTAGTATTTTGTGCCTCAGACCCATCAATAAACCACATAGCCTTGCCTCTAGAAAGATTACACCTTGGTAGGAAGTACCACATAAATAAATACATGTGATAAATCCCCATAACTAAAGGAACAATCATCTCATCCCCTTTGTGAATCATGATGAATAATTGAACATGCTTCGATGGGGAGGGGGTCATGTTCTTACCATACCATATAATCATTCACACTATCATTAGCAAAAAACTCAGATAAACTATTTCCCTCTCTATAGACATAGAAAATAAAACATTGGTCAAAATAAGCCAAGCTATCTAAGGCAATATGATGGGTATTTGTAGGGTATGTGGCGGACGACCTTTTTTTTACCCAAAATTAATAAAAAAAAAATGGTTTTTAAAGGAGATTCTTAACTTTCCACCAATATAAATTATTCTTTACTTTGAATTTAATAAATAATTATTATTCATTTTCTATTGGAATTACAACTAAATTCTTGATTGATAGGCTGATTGAAAAACATCTATAGCTTTCAAACAATATCATATTTTTTAAATCCAAAACATGTGTCACATTCTATACTTCGTATACTATAGGATTAAAAAAAAAATGAATTTCATGAAGTTTTGACCAAGTTAAGGTGGTTAGATGTGCAAAAAAAATTATTTTTTAAAAGTTCTAATAAAAATTAAAATTAATTATTTAATTGGAAAAAAATTACAAAAATATGCATCACATTGGGACATAAGTCCTCTACTTATATCTAAAATATTATCATTTTATTGTGGTTAGGGTGGTCGGACAAACACCTATTTTTTTCCACAGAATTTAAGTACTCTTGCATTGAAATTTTAAATTTTCACCAAATAGATTTGGTTTAAAAAAATAAACCTAGTAGTTTAGAAACTACATTCAATTTTCTACAAATTCTATTCTTACATATTTTTGAAATAACATAGATAACTTATTCAAATTTTTACGTCAAGTTGCCTAACTTTGATTTTTTTGAATTTTTTGTCCACTTAAGGGCCTTTTTTTTTCATGATGATCCTGTACATACCCTAAGTTTATTAATTATATTGAGGGAATCACCATCAATCCAAACCTTGTCATAACCTCTAGACAGAGCCAACTTTAGACCATGATAGGCTGCAAAAATAAGTCACTATGCTAGTCAAACAAAAAAAAACAAAGTAAGTTAGTGCTAGATGGAATATTAATAAATTCTAGCTTGGTTACTTTTTTGTTTCTTATTTGTTGCATTTCCGCTCAATTTAACTTAGTAATTATAACCAAATAAGTTCTTAGTAGCACCCATGCAAAATAATAATATCAAAATATGTAATATCATAAAATCATCCCATTAAGTATAGTTAATTAACAAAATATCAGTTACAACTTAACATATTATAAATAATTATTGCCCTAAATAATAATGATTTTATTCCCTCATCTAAATTATAAAAGGATAAGGTGAATTCATCCAATAATTTAAAAAACTATGCAAGTTTTTTACAACTTAAATTTCACCCTTTTCACCCACCACATAAGTATTTAATGTGTATGGTAGAAACATGTTACAATTGTGAGGCCTTATTGATGTGTCACTTCCTTAAATCTTGCTAACTAAAATAAACTAGTTAGAATTTAGAAAATATATAATATTTTTAGGAAACAATTTAATTTATGAGGAAATGACTCCTATTGGCATAAAATTTAAGAAATTGATGAGGGTGCAACCTGAGACACAGAAAATAACCCACAAACAAGAGAATAATTTTATTATTTAGAAAATGGAGCTTCTTACATGCAGAGGATCTCAAATCCCCAAGTTCTACAACACATGCAAGCTACAGAAAGCTACAGAATAACCCTTTCGCAATATGCGAGCTTGTCCCCAAAAAGTTACCCAAAAATTAGAAACCTGCCCATACATAGAGCTCCTCATTAGTTTGGAGCCAAAACAACATTCAAATTGAATTTAGGTGGTTTGGTGCCAAAAATTTACAACATGAAGTTCAAATTTCAAAAGAACATTTGCAATAGTATCTTCTAGAAAGTGCGCCAACTTCCCGGGGCCATAACTTTTGATCCGGGACTCCAATTCGCGAACCGTTTGAACCGTTGGAAAGGTATCGAAGTCAAGAACACACTCAAAATTTTCTATGCCAATTTTGGCAAGTTTCGAGGGCCGATCAGAGGCTCTAAGTGCCCCTCAAATCCCACTCGAGAAGATTTTAGGTGCAAATCGGGAAACTAAAACTACAATATCTTTCAACCCATGAACAAAACATAAAAACCATAAATTGGGAATTTCATTATGGCCGAAAAGTGTATCCAAAAATGTAAAAACATCTAAAAATTGAGAAACTAAATGAAAGCTATTTTTGGGTGATGTAAGATTGCCCTTACACCACTAGATGCTCCTGCATCAGACACTCAGGGTAATTTGGAGAAGTGACCCCATCATGTCTCAGATGGTTGAGGAAAACCCAACCAGTGAACCACTGCCTTAGATAGCCAGGATGAATCTTCCATAGGCCTTCCTCTCCATTTCACCAGATATTCTTCATACTGCCTATTTCTGGTACTCTTTCCCACACGACTATCCAAGATTTCCTCAATCTCCTCCTTTTCTAAAGTAGGTGCTGGAATCCCACACTATTCCATCATTGGTTCTTCCTCTGCGCCACCTTAATGATACTCTATCAAATCTAAAATGTTGAACATAGAGGAAATGTTGAATCCATCTGGCAACTCTACCTTATATGCATTCCCTGAATCATGCCTCTTCAAAATTTTACAGGGACCAAACTTCTTCATCTTCAATTTGTTATATGTTCCCACTGGAAACCTTTCTTTCCTCAAGTGGACCATCACTTCATCACCAATGTGAAACTCCTTATACCTCCTCTTATGATCTGCCTTAGCCTTATACTGTGTATTCATCTTGTTAATATGTTTTCTTACCTTCTCATGTATATTCTTGATGTGCTCTGCAAAGTCTTCGACTTTGGCACTTGTCTTCTTCTCTTGGTCCATCTTCCTCAGTGGAGCTGTTCTGGGGCTACCTCATACAATCTGGAATGGTGATCTACGGTGCTTGTTGAGAGAATTGTTGTAAAGAAGTATTCACGAGGTAAGATCAAGTCCCATCCCTTGGGTTTTATCTCCTACCAAACATCTCGGTGAGTTACGGACTCCTGTTAACAACCTCTGTTTGCCATCTATTTGTGGATGGTGTCTGAGCCCGAACTTCAACTACGTGTTGACTTCTTCCACAAGGTCCTCCAAAGTACCCACAAATTTGGTCTCTGATAAAACAATATAACATGGCGGACCATGTAGCCTCACCACCTCTTTGAAGAACAAGTGTTAATGTGAGGCTGCATCATGGTCTTGACATGGAATGAAATGTGCCATCTTGACCTATCAACTACCACAAGGCGAATCATTTCCCTCATTGTGTCATGTAAACCAGAACAAAGTCCATGCCCATATCCTCCCATAGCCTGTCTACGAGTACAGGTAGGGCGGCTGATATAACCCCACTATTGGCTCCTCCTTTAATATCGACATACTACGTAACTTTTTACAAACTTCTTCACATCCTGTGACAATTGAGGCCAATAATAATGCTCACTGATAATGGCAATGGTCTTATCCCAACCAAAATGTCCTACCATTCCTTCACTATGCTTCTCCTTGCTCGGGTTCTCCCTCATACAGAACTCCCTCGAGAGGATACACAATTGACTTCCCTTAAATAACATACCATCTTGGATTATGAAATCAAGCCACCTTATTACATCGCATAACAAGTTCCTTACCAAGCTTTCAAGCCTGCACCGTCGGGGATCTTACGCATACGGTGTCTTAAGTTCATTGAACCCAACCACTTCAATCTACATCTTTGTCATCAATGTATGCCTCATACTTAAGGCATCTGCAACCCTATTTGACTTCCCACTCCTATGTTTTAAAATAAAGGTATAACTCTGCAAAAACTCTACCCATTTCATATGCCTCTGATTTAATTTTCCCTGACTATTTATGTACTGCAAGGCCTGATGATCAGTATATAGAACAAATTCCTTCGGCAACAAATAATGTCTCCATTTCTTTAATGCTTGAACTATCACATAAAATTCTTGATCATATACAGAATACTTTCTCTTGGCATCATTTAACTTTTCACTGAAATAGGCAATGGACTTACCTTCTTGGCTCAACACTGCTCCAATGGCACAACCACTGGCATCACAATCCACCTGAAACACCTTGTTGAAATCTGGGAGGGCAAGAATAGGTTGCTCTGTCACCTTCTGCTTCAACAGTTCAAAACTTTTTGCCACTCCACTACTCCACTTGAATTCTTTTCTATCCCTTCTCATTGTTTCAGTTAGGGGTCCACAAATACTACTAAAGTTTCTAATGAACTTTCTATAAAAACTATCCAAACCATGGAAAGATCTCACCTCGGTAGCAGTTCTTGAGATAGGCCATTCCATAGTAGCCTTCACCTTCTCTGGGTCCATCTTGAGACCTTCTGGTGAGACAACAAACCCCAAGTACATTAACTCCCTCTTCACAAAATTGCACTTCTTTAGATTAATCAACAGTTTCTCTTCTCTTAACTTCTCAAAGGCTCTCTGAATATGCATCAAATGCTCATCCAACGTCTTACTAAAATTAAAATATCATCTAAATACACAATAACAAAACTTCCTAGAAATTCTTTTAGTACCTCGTTCATGAGCCTCATGAATGTGCTCGGTGCATTGGTTAGCCCAAAAGGCATGACTAACCACTCGTATAGGCCCTCTTTGGTCTTGAAGGCAGTCTTCCATTCATCTCCCTCTCGAATCCGGATCTGGTGATATCCACTCTTCAGATCAATCTTTGTGAAGTACTGAGCTCCACTCAAATAGTCCATTAGGTCATCCATCCTTGGCAGGGGAAATCTGTACTTGATTGTTATCTTGTTTATGGCTTGAGAATCTGTACACATCCTCCACTCCCCATCCTTCTTTGGTGCTAGTACTGCAACTGCACATGGACTCAAACTCTCCCGTATCAAACCCTTTCTCATCAACTCTAAACTTGTCTGTTCAACTCCTCATTTTCTCACTGGAGTCATTCTATGAGCTGCCTTATTTGGGAAGCTCTAGGAATCAAGTCAATCGATGTTGATCTTCCTTATTGGCGTAAACCCTTAGGTACATTATCAGAAATAATATCCTGAAACTCATCCAACATCCCAAAACTTCTTGGAACCTTCTCACTATCCTCATTACTCATTCTAGGAATCAATGCATAACACACATGCTCATGCTTCATACCTTCTAAAAATTTTCTTCCTTCTACATAACAAATTCTAGCACTACTGCATACCTTTTCTTCGTCTCCTTTAGGGGTTTCAACTTGTGATGAACCCCATCCTTTGTCAAGGAATAAGTGTTTGCATGGCCATCATGTATAGCTCGCCTATCGAACTGCCATGGCCTCCCCAACAACATGTGACATGCATCCATGGGGATGATATCACAAAGTACCTCATCATGGTAGCTCCCGATCTTGAACTTTACTAGGCACTGCTCATTGACCAAAACTTTGTGGTCTTTCTGCAACCAAGCAATCTGATACGGATGCGGGTGCCTTTCCCTCTTTAGCTTCAACTTTGTGACCATCTCCTTTGACACCAAATTATCAGTGCTCCTACTGTCAATAATGACATCACAACATTTTACTTCACACTTGCACCTTATGTGAAATAGATTCTTCCTTTGTTCTAGTTCATTTTCCTCTGTCACCAGGGCTCTCCAAATCACTAGGGTTTCTCACCTTTCAGCAACATCAAAATGTTCAGATTGGGCCTCCTCATCTGCATGCACAACCCTTCCATGACCTTCTGGCCTTTTGTCTACCCTTCCTTGGTGCTGTGGACATTCATAGACTCGATGCCCTTCTTCACCACACTGGAAACACGTTCCTTTGAAACCACCTCTTCCAAATCCTTGTCCATATCTCCCTCGTCCTCTACCTCTTTGATTACCACTATTTTGATCATGAGGGTGGTAGAAGTTGTCATTTCTTTGGCTTCGACTGGTACCCACATCTTCACTTTTCTTTTCATCATCATTTCGGCTTCCTGAAGGTCTTCCATTACCCCTTCTGCATTGACCTCCTCGTCCTTTTTGCTTTCCATCAAATTTTTTGTTTAGCTTCTCTTCCACCTTCAGAGCAAACTGATACACATCCTCAATGGTGGTCATTCTGACTAGGCTTAACTCCTCTTGAATGCTTGGTCGTAACCCATTAAGATATCAGGCTACCTTCTCCTTATTGGCCTCTGTGTGACCTGTTCTGATGATTATCTTATGAAAATATTTTGTATATTCTTTCACAAATATGCTTCCTTGCTTCAACCCTTGCAATTTCTTCAATAGATCTAACTCGTAGTCCACTGGTATGAACTACTTCTTTAGTTTCTCCACCATGTGATCCCATCTGGTGATCTTGACTTTTCCTCTTCGATTTCTTTCCAACTGGACCTCTTTCCACCAAATACTAGCATGGCCCTTCAGCTTCATTTTCGCAAACTCAACTCGATCTAGGTCCTCTATTTCCTCATACTCAAAATATTCTTCTAACTCCTTGATCCACTCGATCAACTCTTCTGGGTTCAGACTTCCGGAATAACTAGGGACTTCTGCTCTGGGTCTTTTCTTGATCTTCGAAATGGCCCTTATTAGCCACATTTGGTCTTGATCAATTGCTTCTTCTTCCTCTTCTACATTTGAACCTTCTCCCTCTCCTTCATCCTCACTTTCCTCCCTTGGGTTTAACCCTCTTCTCAACTGCTCTTGTAATGCATCAATCTGTCTCTAGAGGGCTACCAGTGCATCTCTTCCACTAGCATTTCTACCGCCTCGACCACCTCTGGCACCACCATGCCTACCAGGCATCACTCTTGGAGGCATCTTTCTTGACCTTGACCCACAACCACAGTCCTGGTGTGAACTGCCTCACGATCGGCGATCTGTCCATACACTCAAGAAAACCTCGCTCTGATACCACTTGATGAGGTCGCAACCCGAGACACAGAAAATAACCCACAAGCAAAAGAATAATTTTATTATTTAGAAAATGGAGATTTTTACATGCAAAGGATCTCAAATCCCCAAGTTCTACAACACATGCAAGCAACAGAAAGCTACAGAATAACCCTTTCGCAATATGCGAGCTTGTCCCCAAAAAGTTACCCAAAAATTAGAAAACCCACCCATAAATAGAGCTCCTCATTATTTTGGAGCCAAAACAACATTAAAATTAAGTTTAGGTGGTTTGGCGCCAAAAATTTACAACATGAAGTTCAAATTTCAAAAGAGCATTTGCAATGGTATCTTCTAGAAAGTGCGCCAACTTCTCGGGGCCATAACTTTTGATCCGGGACTCCGATTCGCGAACCGTTTGAACCATTGGAAAGGTCTCGAAGTCAAGAACGCGCTTGAAATTGCTACACCAATTTCAGCAAGTTTCAAGGCTGATCTAGGAGCTCTAAGTGCCTCAAATCTCACTCAAAAGATTTTCAGGTGCAAATCTGGGAAACTAAAATTGCAATATCTTTCAACCTAGGAACAAAAAATAAAAACCATAAATTGGGAATTTTATTATGACAAAAAGGGTATCCAAAAATGTAAAAACATCTAAAAACTGAGAAACTTGAAATTTAACTATTTTTGGGTGATGCAAGATTGCCCTTACACCACTAGATGCTCCTGCATCAAAAATCTTGCAAGATTATATTTTTAGCTATTTAGTATTTGTAGTCAAAATGGAGATGATTTACCATGTTTTACAATCCTTCCCCTGTGACATTAATAGTACTAAAATACATTTCCATTTTTCATCACTATAAAGCATTTGAATGTATAAAATATATTCAAATAGATGTTAAGAAAAATGACTATCACACATCCATATATTTCTAGCAAGATGATAGTTAATGAAACCTTTCAATGTTAAAATAAAAATATTGAAAGATGGAGAGTCTACCAAGAATATTTTTTAAATGATAAAAGGTATCTCTAGAACCTAGAACAACCGAACATATGAAAAACCTAACAAGAGTGACCCCTCTTTAGTGTTTCAACCTATTGGTTCTCAAATAATGAAAATTTTATTTCTCCTTAAATCCTTGTAGGAAAAAAGAGATTGAAATATTTGACAAGGATGAAAAAGGTTCTAGGGAGGAAGGGTCGAAACAAAATAACAAGGAAAATTCAAAGGAAAGGAGGTATACATGGCTTACAGATCCCTCTAGTTTTAAAAATACTTGAAAAGGTAAGAACATTTTACAAGATAATGAGGATGATAAGGCATGTCTCAATTCTATTGAATATATTCTATGGGAAGTTTTGTTTTAGGTAAATATTGATATTGCTGAATTTGATGCAAATCAAGAGGAGAGTAATCAAGGAGGGGATTTTTTAGTGATTAAGGAGGATTACCAAAATCAAGATGGAAATTAGGAAGAAAGGGATGTTGAGGAGATAGAGGAAGTTGAGGAAGATGGAGATGATCTCGAGAAGAAGAAAGACAACACGGGGGGAATTTTACCTTCTCTCCTTATAGTGAGGTAATTGGAAATGTTTCTAATAAAGAGGAGGAAGAGGTGAAAGTTGAAGAAATAGAGGATAATGAGTGGAAAGAATAGGAAAAATATGAGGAAGGTATATTTATTGACTTCATCAAGGCTTAGGTTGCTATTCCTGAAAATAGATTGATTGAGTTTGAAAGGAACATGTTGATCATCAAAGCTTGTACCTCTCTAATAGCTTTATGGGAAATTCAGTGAGTGGGCGGTTGATTTGTGCCTCACTGAATACCTCTGGGATTTTTATAGAAATCTAGCTCTTCATTGAGTTTTGGAGAAAAGGGTAGAAGGAAATGTAAACATAAAGCATAAATATGGTGATACGCCAAAGATTTTACAACATTTAAAACCCAATCTTTCCTATGAATGATATATTTAGACATAGAATGCCACAACCCTTCATTGTTGGGAAGAGAACAAACAAAAAATAATAACTACAAGCACAATGCAAATTTCAAATCTCCTTGTAGGCAGTGTTCATTAAGGTCCAATCAAATATAAAGATTTCCAAGGTTAATAGAAAAAAATTCAGAAATTGCATAAACTCTCTCTCTTCATATAGCATAATATAACAAAATAAAAACCTTTTAGAAAAATAGAGAAGTCCATAGACATAATCCAGTTTTCACAAGCTATTATCCTACCATATAAGCGTACAACATGGAAATCAAAAGCTTAAACTATCTGAATTCAGCTTGACAAAGTGTTTTATTTAGAATGAAAGCATAAAGAAGGAAAGCTTGATAAATGCCATACATGCATAGTCTCAAAAATTTTCTTCTAAACAACTTGTTATTAAATATCAAATGAACTTTAAAAAAAAGGTCAGATGCCAATCCGATAATAGTTTGAGCATAAATGATATAACATGCCAGAGAAAAGAAGTTTTGCAACTCTACTTCTAAAAATAGTTCTATAACCTAAGAAAACTAAAGAAACTTTTCCTCAGCAAAGGAAATTGAAACTTGGAACCAACCCTTTCCTTCCTTTGCCACCTCTCATTTATAGTTGCAAAAAGAAGAAACCATCACCACAACACGTAACCAATTGCTGCTAGATGTTAGCAGTTGACAGAACATGATCTGATCATAGATATTTATTTAGATCACAACAATATTTCTCATCAATTCTCAACTTCCGCATTAATGCTCTTTATATATTTAGCAAAGATAGTTATTTGGAAATGATCAAATCCTAGAAAATAGTCTGGAAAAATTCTAGTTGACTAGTCACGTAACCCAATGGAATTGACTGAAAGCTTCCATCCCAAAAACCAAAAAGAGGCTAGCAAGCTCTGACAAACTCCAAAAGAGATCACTTCATAAAATCTCAAACTACTCGCAACAAAGAGATGACATGTCAAATAGGTGGAAATTCTCAAATTCGTGAAAATAGGTCCTTAAGAAATTTTTTGACGAGTTGGCGTGTGTCTCGACTCTCCTGAAAGGAAGGTGAAAAATGAAAGTCATGCAGCCACCACGTGGCTCATTGCACATCTTTCTAACAAATTTACTCAAGCGTGGACACATTTGAAGCTAAAAAAATATTTAAGCCAAAAATAAAAAAATTATTAAGGAAAAATTGCTTCAAAATTTTTGCAACTCACAAGGGGCCTTCACTTGTGGAGGCACAAACCTAGGCCTCTGGTAATTCTTGGAGTTTTAGGAAAGTGGAATGTTGCACTTCTCAATCTGTATCAGTTGGTTAGAAAAGAGTACAGACGACCCTATATGCTTGCTCCAACTCAAGAAAATTTCTTGAAAGAAACAAATCCCCATCTAGAAGAAACCACCCCAAAGTGATAATAGAGTCGAGAAAGAGAGGAGATCTCGTGCTCAATATCATTAGCTGAGGGTGTCACACTTGAACTTGGGAGTTTTGTAGAATTCTAGAACTTATGTCGGATTGCATCCATGACCTACTCAACTGCTAGTACATCTTCATCTCGTGAAAGAAGAGGAGTTATCCTGAAGTTAACTAGGACGTTGAAGTCCTTGATTTCATTGACCCGCTTGTTCAACACCGTCTAACAATCCTTGCACCTCACTGCGATCTTGTGGCAGTTGATGTTCTCATTTTCTTTGATGGAGACAAATCTTTGATCAAGAATCCTTGCACATTTTAGGGCCTCATCAGTGGCCACACTTAAAATTCAAGCTTTGTGATTCTTCCAGTCAGGGAGTACATATCTACATAAATTGATTGGCCATGGGGCCAACCTTAATGTTTAATTCTCAAATGTCCCTTAAGAATTGTAGAGTGGGCCTAAGAATGGCAACCACAACTATGATCCACTCCCAGTGTGTAGATATCAACTTCTTCAATATCGGGAGGGTCCTAGAACATCATGCAACAACTAGCTCCTAATTGAACTGAGCCTCTCTTGTTCTTGCACTTTCCTCCATTTGACTCCTCTCTCTAACATAATTCATCAATTCCAAGCTCAACCTTTTGATCTCTTGTCTTGAATTTTTTGCTTCCATGTGGGCCTTCTGAAGATTGTTAGAACCTTGAGATCAAACACCATCCAACTCTCTTCTTATGTTTTATTGAGTGTGCTAGTACTCTCGATTTGTTTGGTGCTCAGTAGCTAACTCAACATTGAATTTTTCAATTTTAGCATAAAGTTGAACTTGTTCACCCTA
The DNA here is from genome assembly GCA_007258455.2 of Sequoia sempervirens. Taxonomy (NCBI): domain Eukaryota; kingdom Viridiplantae; phylum Streptophyta; class Pinopsida; order Cupressales; family Cupressaceae; genus Sequoia; species Sequoia sempervirens. Next base: position 807,047,814 of record VDFB02281492.1, read on the forward strand.
AGTTTTTGCAAGCAACTTGGATGTATCTCCTTTCTAACTTTGTATTTGTCTTATGTGAACCATCTCGATGTATGTAGCGGGTATGTGCAGGATCATGATGGGCCAAAAAGTGGCAATATGATGGGTATGTGGCTGATGAATTGTATTTACCCAAAATTGATGAAATGAAAAGGGTTTTTAAAGGATATTCTCATCTTTCCACCAATATAAATTATTCCTTACTTTGAATTTAATAAGTAATTATTATTTATTTTCTATCTAAATTACAATTAAAGTCTTGATTGATAGGTTGATTGAAAAAAGTCTATAGCTTTCACATGATATCACATTTTTTGAATCCAAAACATGCATCACATTCTATGCTTTGCATACTATAGGATTAAAAAAAGAAAAAATGAATTTCATAAAGTTTTGACCAAGTTAAGGTGGTCAGACATACGAGTTTTTATATTTTTTAAAAGTTGTAATAAAAAATTCAGAATTAATTATTTACTTGGAAAAAAATTACAAAAAAATATGCATGACATTGAGACATGAGTCCTCTACTTATATATAAAATATTATAAAAAAATATTATCATTTTATTGTGGTTATGGTGGTCAGATAGACACCTACTTCTTATTTTTTCCCTGAAATTTAAGTACTAACACATTGAAATTTCAAATTTTCACCCAATAGATTTTTTCATTTTTAAATAAACCTAGTAGTTTAGAAACGAAATTCAATTTGATATAGATTTTATTCTTACATATTTTTGAAATAATATATATAACTTATTCAAATTTTTACGTCAAGTTGCCTAACTCTAATTTTTCTAAATTTTTTACCACTTAAGGGCTTTTTTTTCCATGATGATCCTGCACATACCCTAGCCTCGATCTCATTTTGTAGCCTGGTCACTATTTCCTTTACATTTATCAACTCTACCTTGCACTTCTTCAACTTTTTATCCAGCCTCTCGTAGTCCGCATATACCACCTTATGGGTGGTGTTAGCTAGGACCACTTTGGCATGTGGGAAATTTTCATTCAAATCTAGGCCCATGGCTATGATGTCATAGTCCTCCATCTGCATTTTTCCCTCAGGATTGGACACAAGCAGCTTCATGGTAGTGATTAGCATAGAGTTCCACTCTTCATTGAAGCAAGCTTCAATATTCTTGGTAGCTAGCAACATGAAATTCTTTAACAGTCATTTTTGCTTTCTGACCTATTGGGCATGCTTGGACACATCGAAATGCTCTTGGAGACTATGAGGGGTATCAATGCTTTGCATTGCAATGGAAGCACTAGGAGGGAGACCAAAAAGGGAGACAGAAGGAGAAACTTTACATGTATGAGCATGCGGGGAAGCAAAAGGGAGCATTATCATGGAAAAAGGTGGGATACCCAATTGAGATTAGGTAGGGGAAAAACCAGTCAGTGTGAAAAGAGAAACAGGTGGAAGGAGAGGTGCCTTCCTAAAAGTGGATGGACCGGGAGTGATGGGAAACATGAAATTTTATGCTCTTTTAGTGGGGGCCCTTTACACGACGATCAAAGAATCATTAATAGCTGAAGCAGACGTTGCTTGTTTGGCATGTGGGGTTGCTTGGGAAGATTCATTAAAAAATGTCAGGGGGTGTATTCAAGACTATTAGCTCAGGGTCTGAGGATGGAGGATTCCTTTCCATGGGAGGGGACAGAGGAGTAACTAGAGATGTAGAGGTAGGAAGAAGAGGGAGTAAAACTTACCTGGGCCATGACAGTCATAATATTTTATAGGACAGACTCTGCTTCTTCTTCTCCTCAGGATGATGCATCAAGTGTGCCTAGATCCTAAAATCATCTTCTTTTTTCATGATTGAAACTAGTATGTTCTAATGCTCTAGTGGTCGATCACTTTGAAACATGGCCTTCGATAGCTGCAACGGACCTTCCTAGGGACCATCAATTTTTTTTCCTTTGCTTTGGGCATTAGCAGAGGACATGATTTGTGAGTTCATTTTCCAAGAGCCTCTCCAATCATCAGATTCCTGAGGATGAGAAGTATGGCATGACATTTACTCTTCTTCAACTTGATGACTCGTCTCTGGATTGCTATTGTTGGAGTTAGCCTCTTGATCATAAATTTCCTTGAACTTCTCATTGTATGGATAAAAGTCTCCAAACAAGACATTGTAGAATTTCATCTCTTGTCAGAATCTCTAGAAGTCTACCTTCTTTTGTTCCAACCATCTCTTACGCTTCAACTATGTGTTGAGGGATTTTCCTATCGGGATGTTCTTCTAATACTTTTCCTACAACACATAGAAATTCAACCATTTTGGTCACTTGGGTGGAATATGATCCAAGTCAATATATACCTCTGACCTTTCCTAATTTGGATTCCTTCTCTCAAAATACTCCCAAATCTCATGTTTCAAAGTGAAGTGCTTTGTTGGGTTGTAGTCCCACTTGTCACAAATGAGAACTAAGACTAACATTGCTAGTAGATTTGTGAGCTCACCCTCGGTCTTTCGCTTGTTCGACATTACTTGACTATTGGAAATTGTGAGGGGAAGCAAATATATCTTTGTCTTATTTCTTTTAGTTCCATAGGCATTGTCGGCAAGGGTTTCCTGATGACATGCCTCCATGAAAAATCTATCTGTTACAAATATAGGGAGTCAAAAAGGTTCCCCTATACAAAACCATGAAATCAGATAAATGTAAAATCCTCTCCTGAGAAATGATCCACTAGGGTTGGAAAATTTTCCATCCATTATGAGACCTCAGGAGAGAAATAGCCCATAGGGAATGGCAACAAATCTTGAAGCACTGGCCTCAAAAAATGATCTACAAACCAATAATAATCCCTTGTTTTTGAAAGTACATGGGTTCATAAAAATTATGGCTAACAATAGCCTTTTACATCTAACCTAGACATTGGTATATTTCTCTCCAACAACTCAGAATTCTAATGCAAAATCAAGTGGGCCAAGAAAAATGAATACCCAAATTTCTACTCATTGTTATAATTCTTCAATTGCTCTAAAATCCCTCTGGCTATTACATTAGAAAAATTATAATATTTTTTATTCTTCTCCCTTTTGAGTGTAAAATCTAGGCCTATCTAAAAAGGATGGACTTCCTCATCATTATCAAGGCCAAAATCCTAGGTAAACATTGAGAATACAAACTACGTGTCCTCAAACTCTCTGTGTGAAAGAGGAAAATAAAGATGACCTCTTTCTGGCCTTTCCTTTGCTTCCTCCTCATGAAGACATGTTTTCCTGGCCATTTCTTCCTCGAAGATGTCCATTTCTTCTTCATGAAAATGTTCTGCCATCCAAGTCGTAGGGATACACAACATATCTTGTATGACTTCAACATAAATGGTAACTTTGATCCTATTACCCTTAATGGCTCATGTCCTTCTGTTGAATCTTTTGGAACATGCATCAACCAGCTCCGGGCATGGGTGTACATAAAGTAGTATGAACTGTGGTAGACCACAATTCCATAGTCGAAACACGAAACCCTTAGATCGCTCATGTTGCATCATTCTTTAAAATGCACCCTCCCTAAGACTTTTATGGTTAGCTAACAACCTGGGGTCAAAAAAATTATCAGCGAAATCCTGGACCACCTCTCTTGGGATGCGTCCATCTAGTTGCACCTTTTTATAGAATTTGAACAACCACTCTTCAGGTGCTAGAGCATTGGCGAATGAGTTCCACCCAAAGATATCAATGTAGCTAGGCATTTTGCTTGAGGATCTAGCTTTTCTACTAGATATTGATGGCTCCACCATGGTTGTATTAGGAAGTTGCAGAGTTTCCTTAATGAAAATGGCCACTTCCCTTTTGCTTCTTAGAAAAATCTACTTTTGAGTACAATTAATTTCCTCGCATGCACATGCAATTTAGGCTACGCTGTTACTATTGATCCATTAAATGCTACCACCAAGACGATACTTGTGGATTTGAGATCCATATCCATTGGGAATACTGAAAACACCACAAGAATGGAATTAATACATTCTACCCATTGCCTCTCTCACAAATAAACTCATTGCATTAGAACGCATGCTTTTAGCTATGAGAAATGTGTTGAATTAATGCAAGGTACTTTTGAAAAGACATGCCCATTAATTTGTCAAAACTCAGCATGTTAATCCATATTTTTTCACATAAGTAAGCTAGTTGGTTTTGATGATGGAAAAGGAGACACATCAAAAATTGACATACAAGAGCATTTACTCCTAATGCCCAAATTTATTTCTTAAGACCTCCTATCAGATCCTCTGTATGATTTATCTACCTTCCTCCATTTTTCTTTGATATTTTCCCATTATCGTCTTGCCAAAAAGGGACCTTTCATTGGTTCGGTTTTCCATCTTATCTTTTCTATATATAACTATGCCACCTTATTGTAACATTCATTAGAAAAATATAGCCTTTAAGTTTATCAATATTTTCTCCCAGTCTCCCATTCCACCAGAATTTATTATTTCTTTGAATGTTGGCTAGCCTAGGCACTCCTATTCGGCTTCTCCCATGGAGGCCACAATACTACTTTGTGGGAGAGGTTAGTAGTAAAAAAATTAAGTTCTTGGTGAAGAGGTGCGACCACCTTGACTTGGTTGCATTCAGGTGGGTGGTCAGCCAAGACTTCATTGACTATGAGAACCAACTCTAGAGCAACTGCAACATTCTCCCCCGCTTCATCACCTCCTTGCATCTGTTTGCTCTATAACTCTTTTTGGGTTTGCTCGAGAGAGCCTTAAATTTAGACATGAGCCTCAATCTTGTATTACATTGTAATTTTTTTGATGAACATAATATAATAAAAACTTTTCACTTCCTCTGTGTTATTCTCAATGGCTTATTCTCAAAATTTAGAACGTATTTCCAAAAATAATTACATATGTTACAATAATTGTTAATTTTTTTAAAGAATTGTGTATTTTAATAAAATAATTTTAGATAAATACTATTCATTGGTATATCTAAAGCATTACATTCAATATCTTCAAGTTCGTACGCATTACTTTCCATGCACATGCTGATTCAGAAGGGTCCCTTCCATAGCACTTCAAATTTTGTATGTTGTCCAGGTTTCACAATATGCTCATCATACTTTAGCACTAGGCTCCCTTTTCTGAATTCTGGGTTAAAGGTCTTTTTGTCGAACCATTGCTTTACTATTTTTTGATGGTCGATCATGGCTCCATAAGCTTTTTCTCTATCTTCCTCCAATTTTAGGAGTTCCACTAGCCCCACTTTCTTCAACCTATAGGGTTTTCAGTATTTTTAAGTGTTGGCACTCTCAAATTTTGCAAATTTGAGATGCCCATTTCAAAATTATGCCTCTGCACTTTCAGAAGTGCACCTGATGAACCTGCCTAAATGACCTACTTTGGAGGGTCATATCTCAGAGCCAATTGATGTTCAAGCAAAACCTGTTTGCAGACACACTCACGTGACCTATGTGAATGTGCATGTCAATTTTCAGCTTTCCATGATGATTTTTTTCAAGGTTTCAAAAAGTGAAGCTGAAGGGTTTTGTCAATGTTCAGCTATTTGCAAATGTTAAGTTTTGCAAAGTAGCCTCCCATTTGAGCTTGAATTTTGCAACTAGTTGACCGTCATGCCAGAATGATTGTTATTTTTTATTGTCTATACCAAAATGAGCTCACATGTCAATTTTCAAGGCCTCACGAGTTGATTTTCTATTTTTAGTACATCAAAACCAAATGTAATTTCTTCAGTTTGCATTTGCATTCATGACAACATTTCAAGGTGGTCAACTTTGACACCTCAAATATTTTTACGGGAGATGATTCAAGCTAAATCCTTTTTTGCACATGCTCAGTGCATCTAAATGAGCTATTGTGTTCAGTGGCAAGCCTTCAGGAGTTGATTTGATATTTTTTCAACAAGGTGATTTGATCAATTTTAATTGGTTCAGAACAACTATTTTTTTTAGAAAGTTAGAGTGAGCAACTTTGATAGTTAATAATTTTTGCCTCATAATTTTTATCTCTGATCTTTATTTTGCATTGCATTTTTAAACTGAATGTCTACATGCCTGGAAGTTTTCGTGACTTCATAAGGTCATTTGACTAGTTTCCCAAGCTAATTCCAAAGCAAACTTCACCAGTTTTCACCATTTTTAAAAATGTCAGAAAACAAGTTTTAATGAAAACCCATTTCATGTTTTCACTCCAGATGCATTCTAGAAGTTGCATCAAGTCAATTTGACCTTGAAAGTTGTTTGACAATGATTTTTTTTTTTAGTTGGGACACATAGCGCCTGACACGCCTTGCCTAGTTGTGAGATTATTAGTGTTGTAATATTATAGTCATTTCAAATGATTTATTTTAGATAGGGCAATAAAATTGAAGCTTCTTGTTTATATTCATGACTTTCCTACCATTGGATGAATGAGGACTAACACTCTTGTGCAAATGATGAGCAATGTAAGTTGAGCTCAATTGTAAACGTGTCATATGCAAATGGTATGGGGACAATGGTGTAAGCTCAATTCAACAGGCACAATCAATATGTAGGTCACCATCATATGGCATTGAATGAATCATTTCAAAATATCCAAAGGAGATTCAGGAAAGTGGAGAATCAAAATAAATATTTTGTCACAAAAGTATTCAAAGGTAATTGTACAACTTGTAGCCAAGACTATCAAACTCTTGAAGCATCAAGCTAAGATGCTTGAAGTAAAGGTTAACAAAATGGAGTTTGTTGAAAATACTTTAGAAGGTGCCATAGAGCTATTTGAAGGAGCATAGGACAATATACAAATGAATTTGTTGAGAGCCTTAGAAACTTTAATGTCGGGGGTAGTGAAAGAAGCTTGCATTCCCACTAAAGATGGCACAAGGCACACATGGAGGGATGAAAAGAGCGCGTGGGTCATCGAGGTGGATAGAAGCAACCAAAAGGAGGGGCTCCATGATTAGTTTATCTTATACCTAAAATCACTTGATGAGTAAGCTTAAGGGCTGCTAAGTAAATGCAATTAGCAGATGGGCATAGTTCAAAGAAAATCATCAAAGATAGCATAAGCAAATGCAAAGGTTTAGGAAGTTACCAGCATAAAGACATACGCAACCATCAAATCACTAAGAGTAGGGGCTCAATGGAAAAAAGGCAGTTTAATTATACCAAAAGTGAAACACACTTAAGGGTTTCTATTTCCACCAAAGCCAACAGTGGAAGCATAGACAAGTCATACGCCTATGTGAGAGGATGGAAGTTGTGCCAGGGAAAACCAAAGTGAATTCCATGCATACACAAGGCAGGTGCATCCATTAAAGAAAATGTATGAAGGGTCCAACCACTTGCAAGGAAATGCATGACTGTTGAGCAAATAAAATATGTTTGTTGAGAATGCTTTTGAAACTCTCAACCAAATGGGTGTGTGCATGACCTGAAGAAGAGAAGGCCCCATTAGATGTAGTCTCATGGAATGCCATAACTTGCTGTGGAACGATGCATCAAAGGGAGTTATTGAAAGGATTTAGAAATTTTCAAGCAAATGATTGCAACGCGCATGATATAAGATGCATTTGTTGGAAAAGTCCTTAAAAACTTCAAGAAAATGCAAACATCAGAGGTCTTTAGGTTGTAGCCTACGCTAGCATAAAAAAATTATTTTTTGAGAATGGCCAGAGAAACCTTTAGCAGATTGAATAAAATAGGGACTATCATGGAGCATGGTGCGCATGATATAAACTTCATGTGTTCAAAATCTTAAGTGAATAAAACCTACAGGAGGCGTGATGGAATGATGTTGCTACTAAGTGTTCTAGCCGTGTATTGAATGTGCCTGAGCCAGATTAAGGGACACCATTGTTGCGTGAAGCTAGAGAAAAAGAATAATGCCTAGCAAAGTGAAAATTAGGGCAAAAAAACATAGGAGAAAGAAAAATCAACGATGGAGGAAACAAGTTGGATGTAGCGAAATCAACATCGTTGGCTGCTAGCCCACAAGTTGAAAGTGTTCACCAGTTAATTTCCACAAGATAGTGAGCTGGTGCCATGTGGCATGTGGGCCCAGGTCAAATCTCATTCACAGGTCAGGGGTTTTAAAGGGGCAGGGTAATAATTCTTTTAATATTTCATTTTGCTTTCTTCAAAAGCTAAGCCTTTGAAAAGATAAAATTTGCCCGACACAGTGAAATTAAAATATTTCAAGAAACAGGTGAGCACATGGCGGTGGGGCCCGGGAAATTTTTTATCGAGCGGGTGTATTTCCATATGCACAGGCTTAATTTTATAAGAGGGTGATGAATTGATTTTTAATGTTCTCAGTTTCTTTTAGGAAAGTGAGACATTTAAAAATTAAAGTATTGCCTTGGTAAAAGTTTTAAAGAGTTTTGAAGGAGGCCGATAGTAATATTTTGTTGGAAAGGAAAATACTCAATAGGGGAAAAATATTTTCTTGCAAGGTGAAAATAAAATGCCATACGGAGGTAAATTGCAAAGGAGGCCTCATTAAATTTTAAATGGTGTGAGGATAAAGTATAAAGTGAAGATTTAATTCACCCCATTGTTTTATTTAAAGTAGTGGGTAAAGCTGTGTTGTTGATGATATATTTTTATAATGTCACTTTTGTAAAGTGAAATTAGATACTCATGAGGGAAATTTTTTAAATAAAACATTTAAGGAAATGAGGTCCCATTTAAAATATGGGGATGGATATTTTGTTCAGCTGGGTAAAATCCTTCTATAAGGTTAAATATTTTATTTTGCTGGGAAAATATTTAAATGCATGAGGAGATAAATAAAGTGATTTTTATGTTCACTTTATATTCAAAAGGATAATGTGTTGTGAGATAAAAGTGCAGCTCTAGTAAAACATAAGCAGAAATAAAAGGCATAGATGAATGTTTTCACGGGAAAAATAAAGAGGATTTTCACGGGCAAGGAAGAGTTGTTTTTCTAGCTACTAGTAAATGGTGATAATTTCCTCACATGGGCAGATTTTCAGTTGCAAAAAAATTTGAAGCAAAGGCATATTTGGAGGCAAAGTCTGTCGTAGAGAGAGGAGAGAGGCTTTTCTTTTGTTGATCAACTTCTTCTGGATACTTCTATTCTTCTATTTCTTCTTTCCTCTCCTCATTATTCAGGCTTCTAAGGTTCATTTCTGTTTGAAATTCTTGTATGGGGTTGGGTAGATAAAAAAATGTTAAGTTTTGAGTCATTTCTAGAGTCTGTAAACTGTTATTGCTGATTTTATGAGCAAATACAACTAGTTTGTGCTAATATATCATGAATGTCTTCAAAGTGTTTGCACATTCATGAATATCTTCAAATTGTCTCCATACATGTACATTTAAATCAAATGAATTCAATAATACAAAGTATCTTTGAGTTTTTCATCTCAAATTTCATGAGATTGTGTTATTTGTTTATGGGTCTATTTCAAAGAAATGGTTAAATACTTTGAGCAGATAACAGTGATTTCAAGTGTGCAGGTTGGATTTGGTAAGGAGAATTTGATTGATAATAGGAGTGGGATTGTTGGTGTAAGACACTAATAGTTGATGAAAGGCATTAAAAATTTAAATCCACTAGTTGAATGTCATTCGATGATGAATTCTTTTTATGTGTTTGATGAGCTATGACCCAGAATTAGGCACTGATTTATCTTATAGCTTAGTGCATCTTAGAAATTTTTTATAAATTCAAAATCATTTAAAATCCCTATGTGTTGTAGTTATCTCATGCTCCAAATAGTTGATATTACTGATGAATAGCCAATTCTATTCAGTATTATCTTATTATGTTAAGATATTAAATGAGATTATCTATTGTTGTTAATGTTGTTTATGATAATGGTGCAAAGGTTGTAAATGCATTAAGGGATCACCCTCCTGGGTCTTGCAGAGTCCAAAGTGTAGGAGGTATTTAAAATCCTCATCAGTCGGTCTAGGTCCTTCCAGCTACCCTTGATTGGAATTGGCAATTTCGTAGGTAGATTAGAAGACCAACTTGGTTACAGTAAAAAAAACCAACAAAATGGCGACTCTACTGGGGATAATTTGAGAAAAGTCTCATTGAATAATCTAGAAAAATATTCATATCATTTTCATTGAGTCATATTATTGTTTTCCATTTTGAATTTAGTTCAAATATTTAAGAATTTGAAGCCTGGAGAGAGATTTTGTTGCAGAACCTAAAAAAAATTCAAGATTTGTGGTGCTCTGCTGGTGAAAGGAACTCAGAAAGAAAATTATATGTGAAAGAACTTCATGTTGTTTGAAGTTAATTCCTCTAAGAAGAGAGGTGGCGACTATGTTAAAAGAACCTGATGAAGATGTGATTATAGTTCCAAATCTATAATATTTTCAGAAAATTTGCAGCAGCTGCCACATTTCCAGGTATTCTTCAAATGTTTGAACTCCTTAGGGAAGAACTTTGGTTCCCTTATTTAGTGAAATTAAGCACTACAATCAAGGTAGGTTAAATATTGTAATTGAATAATTTTAGAGGGAAGAGTTTTCATTTGCAAAATGTATGGTTGTTTTAACTCTCCCTCTACAAGTTGTAATATCATGCTTAGAACACAGCCTTGTCCTCAAATGAAGGTGTTCAAATATGAAAGATACAACCCTTTAGATTTTAGGAAAATCTAAGGTTACCCACATTCTGTCCCAAAAGGAATTAATGAACATTTTCCTAAGTTAGAGATGACTTTGAAGAAGCAGCATCAAAACATGTACAATGTTTCATTGATTTGATGGAAGATTTTCAGATTGAAGAGAAATATGTTATCATGATTGTAAGAACTTTAGAAGGTATGGCTAAAGGTTGGTTTACTTGCTTATCAATGCATTCCATAGATTCATGGCATGAGCTTAGAACATGTTTCCTTGATACTTTTAAAGATGATTCAATGGTGAATGATGAATGTTTGTCTGAGGATAGAAATATGCATACTCAAGAAGAATTTGAAGAAGAAATTGCAAACAAGGTTGAGTCTGAATCATATATTGATGCATTGTGTGATATAGAAATATTGGAGGATGAATCTATCTATGATTTTCATGATAGATTTATGAAATTTATGCTTGCTATACTAGAACTAGAAAGACCTAATGAATCATTTTGCATTGATTTGTTCTGTGAGAATTATAAGCCAGGTCTGAGTACCATGCCAGTTCACTTGAGGCCCCCTAGCCTTAAATTCTTATATCAATGGATTTCAATAATTAACAAAATAATAGATAAATGTGGAAGTCATTTTTTAACTCAATTATGTGATGGTACTTTTTCAAGATTTAGTCTAGTGGATGTAGATGGTATAGTAGAAGACAAGAATGATAGTGCATCATGCAGTGATAAGGATGTTGTTTCTGAACAACCTACAAAAGAAATATGTCTAGAAGAATATTGCAGCCATGATGGTCATGAAGAGATAAACAAAACATGTGAAGTGTCTTCTATGTGCTTTGAAAGTAGAGAAATAGAAAGTAGATTTTTTGTAGCAAATGAAGGCTACCATGATGCAGATGATACTAAGAGTGTTTTCTCCTCTATGGACTTTGAATATACAGTTGAGGATCATGATAATTCTGATGTTTTAAGTCTTTTTGATGAGAACAATGATGTTGTAGATGGAAGTTTGCAATCAGCTGAAAAGCATTCCTGTGTGGGTGATCAAGATGATTTCAAATCTATTTGTAACCCTGGTAACTATGATTCCTTTCAAGAGGAGGAGGTGGAATTAATCTCCTTGAATGAAAAGTACCCTAATGAAGATGATGAAAATGTTTCTGAAGGCTCACAAGAACAAGAATATGATGGATTTGAATTGAACATATAGTTTGAGGAAGACATGTGTAATCAACACTACTGCAATGCACTTGGCTATACCAATCTTTTGAGTGTATGTAGCATTGATGAGAGCTTTCATGATGAGATAAAGGAGCCTATAGATTTGAAGAATGTTGTTGAGAGCATCAGTGTATCCATTGTAAATGAAAGAGTATGCCAGGATTTTTAGTTAGAGCAGTCATGTGTGATAAGTTGCTATGAAGAAACAAATGATTATTTTCACTTTGAGAGTGAGGAATGCAGCCCTACTGATTGTTGTAGCAGTGTGAACAAAGAGAAGGATATGCATGCAGGAGATGTATTGAATGAATCAATACAAGCAGTTCATAATGATGAACAAGGAACCCCTATTTTGCTTGATGTTTTACCTTCTTCTATTCCTTTTGTTTCCTTTGAAGCCATTACTGAATGTTCACATGAGGAAATAATTTATATAGTTGTACATGAAAGTGAAAATGTAGAGATAAACATTGGTACAACTAATGACAACTTTCATGATAATTTTGCACATGAGGAACATGATTGTGTCTATCATATTGATGCATATGAGGACCTTTTTTTTGGATATGCAATCCATATTTCCTCTCATGAGTAGTATGTTTCATATTTTCATGTTAAAGCAGCAAGAGATGATGTTGATTTTGATACACCTTGCATTGGTGAATGCATCTTTGACACTCACTATGATGAATTTGTTGCAAATGAAAGTTCTAATTCACATGAACCTGTACTTGAAGTTTCCCTTTGTGGTAACATATTGAATGTTGATAATCTTGTCTATGAACATGAGATGGAGAACATTGTTTGGGATGCTAGCATTTCTTCTAATTGCCATGATTTGAATGGAGATGAAGGTATTGTGGGTATTGATAAACCTGATTTTTTGAATCTCAAAACACATGGAAATGTGTTTGGGTTGTGTTGTTGGGATGAAGAAAAGCTAACCAATGATGCATTTCAGTTGGAGGAGACACATATGCATGAGCAATCTTTGCTCAACACACGAGAGGATTGCATTTTTTTTTCTGATGTGATATCTCCTCTAAGCATGATCATTATAAGAGGGTTAATGAATGTGGTCATGATCAATATCCTCTCATGTTGCCACCTGATATAAAATTAGACAATGAAGAGAGTGGAAATGGTGTGCCCTATGTCATTTGGCTGACATATGATGACAAAGCTAAATAGAGAACAAGTTTCCACTTGCATGAAGGAAGCTTAATACTTGTGTTTGCAAGGGTCCACTCACCCATGTTGTTATGGTTTGATAGAGGCAAGCATGAGTTGAGGGAGATCAATTATTTTTACAGAATTGTGTTTGACAAAGGTAAATGTTGACTTCCCTTTTCCATTTGGTGGCCTAGTGTCACCAGATGAAGTTGAAAAAGAAGAATGAATAAAGGAGCAGTTTGAGGACACCTGATGGACTCAGTTTTTGGTCTACTCCCCAAAGATCTGGAATCTTGCTATGCCCACAAGGGGCATACATCCCCAATCAGAACCACTATTGCAACTCTCAAATTTTTCAAATTTGAGACGCCCATTTCAAAATTATGCCTCTGCACTTTTAGAAGTGCACCTGTTGAACCTCTTGAATGACCTACTATGGAGGGTCATATCTCGGAGCCAGTTGATGTTCAAGTAAAACCCCTTTACAGACACACTCATGTGTCCTATGTGAATGTGCATGCTAATTTCCAGCTTCCCACGATGAGTTTTGTCAAGGTTTTGAAAAGTGAAGCTTGAGGGTTTTGTCACTGTTTAGTTGTTTGCAAACGTTCAGTTTTGCAAAGTATCCTCCCATCTGAGCTTTCATTTTTCAACTAGTTGACCGTCATGTCTAAATGAATGTTTTTTGGAATTCTCTATACCAAAATTAGCTCACATGTCAGTTTTTAAGGCCTCACGAGTTGATTTGCTATTTTTAGTAGATCAAACACAAATACAATTTCTTCAGTTTGCATTTGCATTCCTGATAGCATTTCAAGGTGGTCAAATTTGACACCTCATATCTTTTGACGGGTGATGCTTCAAGCTAAATCCTTTTGTACACATGCTCAATGTATCTAAATGAGCTATTTTTTTTAGTGGCCAGCCTTTAGGAGTTGATTTGATATTTTTTCAATGAGGGGATTTGATCAATTTTAATTGGTTCAGAATAGTTGTTTGTTGCAGAAAGTTCGAGTGAGCAACTTTGATAGTTAATAAATTTTTCCACGTGATTGTTTTCTCTGATCCATCTTTTGCATTGCATTTTTAGACTGAATGCCTACATGCCTAGAAGTTTTTGCGACTTCACAAGGTCATTTGACCAGTTTCCCAGGCTAATTCCAAAGCCAACTTCACCAATTTTCACCATTTCTCAAAATGTTAGAAGGAAAGTTTTAATGAAAACCCATTTCATTTTTCACTCCAGATGCATTCCAAAAGTTACATCAAATCAATTTGAGACTGAAATTTGTTTGAAAACAGTTTTTTTTTTAATCGGGCCACATGGGTCCCAACACACCTTGCCTAGTTGTGAGATTATAAGTGTTGTATTATTGTAGTCATTTCAAATGAGTTATTTTAGATAGGGCAATAACATTGAAGCTTCATGTTTATATTCATGACTTTCATGCCATTGGATGAATGAGGACTAACACTCTTTTGCAAATGATGAACAATGTAAGTCAAGTTCAATTGCAAAGGTGTCATATGAAAATGGTATGGGGACAATGGTGTAACCTCAATTCAACAGGCATAGTCAATATGCAAGTCACCATCATATGGCATTGAATGAATCATTTCATAATATCCAAGGAAATTCAGAAAAGTGGAGAATCAAAATAAATATTTTGTCACAAAAGTATTCAGAAGTAATTGTACAACTTGCAGCCAATACTCTATCAAAATCTTGAAGCATCAAGCTAAGAGGCTTGAAGTAAAGGTTAAAAAAATGGGGTTTGTTTAAAACACTTTAGAAGGCGCCATTGAGCTATTTGAAGGAGCATAGGACAGTATACAAATGAATTTGTTGAGAGATTTAAAAACTTTAATGGAGGGGGCAGTGAATGAAGCTCGCATTCCCACTGAAGATGGCACAAGGCACACATGGTGGGATGAAGAGAGTGCGCAGGTCATAGAGGTGGATAAAAGTAGCCAAAAGGAGGAGCGCCATGATTAGTTTATCTTATACCTAAAATCATTTGATGAGAAAGCTTGAGGTCTCCTAAGTAAATGCAATTAGCAGATGGGAACGGTTCAAAGAAAATCATCAAAGACAGAGTAGAAGAAAATGCCATGGTTTGGGAAGCTTCCAGTATAAAGACATATGCAACCATGAAATCCCTGAGAGTAGGGGCTCAATGGAAAAAAGGCAGTTTAATGATACCAAAAGTGAAATGCACTTAAGGGTTTGGATATCCACCAAAGCCAAAAGTGGACGCATAGAAAAGTTATATGCCTGTGTGAGAGGATGGAAGTTGTGCCAAGGAAAACCAAAGTGAATGCCACGCATAAGCAAGGTAGGTGCATCCATTAAAGCAAATATATGAAGGGTCCAAGCACATGCAGGGAAATGCATGATTGTTGAACAAATAACATATATTTGTTGAGAATACTTTTGAAACTCTCAACCAAATGGGTGTGCACGTGGCCTGAAGAAGAGAAGGCCCCATCAGATGTAGTCTCATGGAATTCCATAACTTGTTGTAGAATGATGCACCAGAGGGAGTTATTGAAAGTCTTTAGAAATTTTCAAGCAAATGATTGCAACACGCATGATATCAAATGCATTTGTTGGAAAAGTCCCTAAAAAATTCAAGAAAATGCAAACATCGGAGGTCTTTTGGTTGTAGCCCATGCCAACGTAAAAAAATATTTGTTTAGAATGGCCATAGAAACCTTTAGCAGATGCAATGAAACAGGGACTATCATGGAGAATGGTGTGCATGATATAAACTTCATGTGTTCAAAATCTTAAGTGAATAAAACCTGCAAGAGGCATGATGGAATGATGTTGTTGCTAAGTGTTCTAGTCGTGTATTGAATGTGCCCGAACCAGATTAAGGGACACCATTGTTGCATGAAGGAAGAGAAAAAGAAGAATTCCTAGCAAAGTGAAAATTAGGACAAAGCAAAATCAATGATGGAGGAAACAAGTTGGATGCAGCGAAATCAACACACTTGCCCACTAGTCCGCAAGTTGAAAGTGCTCACCAGTTAATTTCCACAAGATAGCGGGCTGGCACTATATGGTATGTGGGCCCAAGTCAAGTCTCGTTCACGGGTCAGAGGGTAATAATTCTTTTAATATTTCATTTTTCTTTCTTCAAAAGATAAGCATTTGAAAAGATAAAATTTTCCCGACATAGTGAAATAAAAATATTTCAAGAAACAGGTTGGCACGTGGCAGGTGGGGCCCAGGAAAATTTTCATAGAGTGGGAGTATTTCCATATGCACGGGCTTAATTTTATAAGAGGGCGATGACTTGATTTTTACTATTCTCAGTTGCTTTTAGGAAAGTGAGACATTTAAAAATTATATTATTTCCTTAGTAAAAGTTTTAAAGAGTTTTGAAGGAGGCTGATAGTAATATTTTGTTGGCAGGGGAAATGCTCAACAGGGGAAAAATATTTTCTTTCAAGGTGAAAATAAAATGCCATACAGAGGTAAATTACAAAGGAAGCTTCATTAAATTTTAAATGGTATTAGCATAAAGTATAAAATGAAGATTTTAGTTGGCCCCATTGTTTTATTTAAAGTAGTGGGTAAAGTTGTGTTCCTGATGAGGGTATGTACAGGATCATCATGGAAAATAGAGGCCCTTAAGTGGAAAAAAATAAAGAAAAATTAGAGTTAGGCAACTTGACGTAGAAATTTGAATAAGTTATCTATATTATTTCAAAAATGTGTAAGAATAGAATATGTATCAAATTGAATGTAGTTTCTAAACTACTAGGTATGTTTTTAAAAAAATAATCTATTTGGTGAAAATTTGAAATTTTAATACAGTGCTACTTAAATTTCAGGGAAAAAAAAGTAGGTGTATGTCTAACCACCCTAACCACAATAAAATGATAATATTTTTTTATAAGATTATAAATATAAGTAGAGGAATCATGCCCCATTATGATGCATATTTTTTTGTAATTTTTTTCCAAGTAAATAATTAATTATGAAATTTTTATTACAACTTAAAAAAAAAAAAATCGTATGTCTGACCACCTTAACTTGGTCAAAAATTCATGAAATTCACTTTTTTTTTTTAATCTTATAGTAAACGAAGCATAGAATGTGATGCATATTTTGGATTCAAAAAATGTGATACCGTTTGAAAGCTATATATGTTTTTCAATCAGCCTATCAATAAGGACTTTAGTCGTAATTTGAATAGAAAATGAATAATAATTATTTATTAAATTCAAAGTAAATCATAATTTATATTGGTGGAATGTTGAGAATCTCTTTTACAAACCCTTTTCATTTCATCAATTTTGGATAAAAAATAAGTCATCAGCCACATACCCATCATATTGCCACTTTTTGGCCCATCATGATCATGCACCTACCAATGATATATGGGATGGATATTTTGTGTAGCTGGGTGAAATCCTTCTATAAGGTTAAATATTTTATTTTGCTGGGAAAATATTTAAATGCACAAGGAGATAAATAAAGTGAGTTTTATGTTCACTTTATATTCAAAAGGCTAACATGTTGTGAGATAAAAGTGCAGCTTCAGTAAAACATAAGCATAAATAAAAGGCAGAGATGAATATTTTCATGGGAAAAATAAAGAGGATTTTCACGGGCAAGGAAGAGTTTTTTTTCTAGCTGCTAGTAAATGGTGAGAATTTCCTCACATGGGAATATTTTTAGTTGCAAAACAACTTGAATGAATGGAAGATTTGGAGGAAAAGTCTGTCACAAGGAGAGGAGAGAGGCTTTACTTTTGTTGATCAACAATGAAGAGGTTTCCAGATGACATCTTCAGATTGGCTTTAGGGCTTCTTTTGGATACTTCTATTCTTCTATTTCTTATTTTCTCTCCTCATTATTCAGGGTTCTGAGGTTGAGTTCTATTTGGAATTCTATTATGGGGTTGGGTAGATATAAAATGTCAAGTTCTGAGTCATTTCTTGAGTCTATAAACTGTTATTGTTGATTTTATGAGCAAATACAACCAATTTGTGCTAATATATCATGAATTTCTTCAAAGTTTTTGCACATTCATGAATATATTCAAATTGTCTCCATACTTGTATAATTAAATCATATGAATTCAATAATACAAAGTATCTTTGAGTTTGTCATCTCAAATTTTGTGAGATTATGTTATTTTTTTATGGGTCTATTTCAAAGAAATGGTTAAATACTTTGAGCAGATAATAGTGATTTCAAGTCTGTAAGTTGGATTTGGTAAGGATAATTTGATTGATAATAGGAGTGGGATTGTTGGTGTAAGACACGAATAGTTGATGCAAGGAATTAACAATTTAAATCCACTGGTTGAATGTCATTTGTTGATGAATTTTTTTTATGTGTTTGACTCTATGGCCTAGAATTAGGCACTGATTTATCTTGTAGCTTAGTGCATCTCAAAAAAAAATTATAAATTCAAATCATTTTAAATCCCTATGTGTTGTAGTTATCGCATGCTCCAAATAGTTGATATTACTAATGAACAACCAATTCTATTCAGTATTATCCTATTATGTTGAGCTATTAAATGAGATTATTTGTTGTTGTTAATGTTGTTTATGATAATGGTGCATAGGTTTTAAATGCATTAAGGGATCACCCTCCCAGGTCTTGTAGAGCCCAAAGTATAGGAGGTCTTTAAAATCCTCATCAATTGGTCCAGGTCCTTCGAGCTACCCTTGATTGGAATTGGAAATTCCATAGGTAGATTAGAAAACCAACCTATTTACAGTAAAAACAACCAACAGTAAGGTAGGAATTTCTATGGAAACAGGTAACACTACCTATTTGAATCTATACATCAGTTCATTAGGGGATGTCTTCAATATCTTCTTGGGAGTAATCTATTCCACCCACAAAGTAGCTCATAGGTGCTTGTGTCAATCCCTTTGTTGTTCCAACCCAATGCACTTGATTAACCTAATTATATTTTTGTTGGTTCACTCCACTAACTAATTTCCTTGTGGGTAGTAGTTTGATGAAGTTTTAAGGTAAACCTCATGTTTGATAGCAAAATATGACATCCCCGAACCTAGAAAATCTCTTAAAGCATTTCCAGATTTGATGGTTTTGGGTGAGCCAATCTAGTTACCAGCTCTTCAAGGAAATTGAAAATCTCACCCTCTATGGATTTTTTTATGACTACGACCTCCATCCACCTTGTGAAGTATTCAGTCACTGTACAGATCCACTTGTGGCCAACACTAGAAATAGGATTTATCATTCCAATGAAATCCAAACCCCATTTAGCAAAGGGCTCCTTAGTTACAATTGGACTCAAAGGCAAAGAAAAATTCTCTCTTTTTCCAACAAATAATTGGCATGGAGTACACTTTTGCACTAGATGATGTGCTTCAAAAAACATAGAGGGCCAAAAATATCCTACTCACACTATCTTCAAGGAAGTAGTCTTGGCAGATAAATTTCCACCCTCATGATTGCGATGGAATTCATTAAGAACTCTTTCTACCTGCAACTTTTCTAAACATCAGAGTAGTACAACATCATAATGTGTCTTGAATAATACACCTTTTATTAATACATACCTAGTGCCTTGGAGTCAGTAGTATCACCTGTTATGGGACAAAAGGCTAGTCAGGTAGTGTCCCTTTTGCATATACTATGTCCAATCCACCAACCAAGATTGATCATAATTGAATTGGTTCAAGTTGACCTAATTAGTCTCCCTTTTCAGCTACAAAACTTGATTCTTGTGCAATGTATTCGTACAAATCTCTTCCCCAAACCAACTTTATTGGTCTAATGTCCACATCATACTCTAGGATCTTGCTGATCCAATTTTCCTTCTTTATGGTTATCTCACCTTCTGTGATATACTCCAACACACTAGGATGTGCAATGAGAATAGTGATCTTATTGGCCAACACCAAGTGTCAGAACTTCTTCAAGCTTTTAAAAATCGAAAAATCCTTCTTTTCTATAAAATTATACCTGGTCTCATATCCTTTAAGGGTCCTTGAGTGAAATACAATAGGATGCTCTCCATTATTTCCCTCACCCTTCTAAGTGAGCACCAAATCTATTCTATGTTGGCCACTATATACATAGAGTAGAAAATCTTTGGAAAATTTAGGGTTAACCAATACTAGAGTAGTGGAGATAGCTATCTTTATCTGCTCAAAAGTTTTTTTGCACTCGGGGATCCATTTCAAACTCGGGTTCTTCTTAAGCATCAACATGATCTGTCTCACAATGCCTATGAAATCTGATAGAACGTACTCACAAAGTTCATCTTCCCTAGGAAAGACTATAGTCCCTTCTAATTTACTAGTAGGGGTAACTCAATTATAGATCTCACCCTTTTGGGGTCTATTGCTATTCCCTCCTTTGACACTACAAAACCAAGTAGTTTACCTTGAGGTACTCTAAAAACAATTTTTTTGGGATTCAAAGAAATCCCAAACTATTAAAATTTCTAGAAAACCTTCTCTAGATCATCAAAGTGATAATCTTTTGACTTTGAAAAGATGGTTAGGTAATTCATATATATTTAGATAATCAAGTTGATTAATCCCTTGAAATTAATATACATTGCTCCTTGAAAATTCGCACCAGCATTTGAAAGTCCAAACACCATTTTTTAGTATGCAAACATTCTCCACTTAGTGGTAAACGTTGTCTTATGTTGGTTGGATTCCTTTACATATACTTGGTTATAGCCTAAGAAACTATCCAACAATGAAAACATCTCCGATTTGACCACAATATGTAGGATCTACTCCATCTATGGAAAAGGGTAGTGTTCTTTTAGCGAATCTTTATTCAAATCTTGGAAATCAACACAAAGCCTAATATCACCATTATTTTTCCAAATTGGTACTAGGTTCAACACCTAGGCGAAATGCTTAATCGGATATATGATCTTTGACTTGACCAATTTGGTGAGCTCCTGCACCATCAATGCTTTGACCTTCAAATTGAATGGCCTTTGGTTTTTTTCAAATGAACTTAGATCCTTCCACCAAGTGAATGGTATGTTAAATTATGACCAGGTCATACCCTCTAAGATCATCATAGGTCCAAGGAATAACTCCATCATATTTGAAACATAGATCTTTTAGTCTTTTATTGTCCTTCTATGGAACTTCCCTTTCGAACCTTACCTTTCTGCCGCTTCCAAAATCAATCTCTTTATAGTCCCTTGCATCCGCAGTGAACCTATGTTTTTCATTTATTGTGTCTTCACAATAAAAGAGATTTTCAAGGGAGATTAATCCTCGAGGAAGCTTGTTTCCTTTTAACTAGATAACCTATTCTTCAAGAAATTTTTCTCCTGGTTGCGAATAGTTAGAAATTGTTATTGATTTTTGTATAAAGGCATCAATCTGAATGTCATCTTCAAATGCATGCTAGTTTTGATCATTATTAGGGATGGCAGGTTGGATGATGACTTGTACTGCATTATGCTTGGTTGAATAAGAAAGTTGTTCAAATTGTGAACCAATAGAAACCATCCAATGGGTGAAACTGTTTTGAGATAAGGGAATAAATTTTATATTGAAGGCTTAAAAAATCTCAATTAGGTCCCAAATCTGATGTATGTACAACTTCATTCTTTTTTTTTTTTGCATCTACCTGCCCATGAACCTGGCTCACCACCAACTCTAAATCTCTAAAAGCTTGTATACCATTTACGCCCATTCATTTTGCAAGGATCAAACCATGGACCAAGGCCTCATATTCCACGTCATTGTTTGAGCATGAGAACTAAAAAGGGTAAGCCTTGAGGGTCTCTAATCCTATTGGGGCCACTAGTCGGATACCCACTCCAGAGCCAGGTTTGCATTTGGTGCCATCAAAGTATAAAGTTCATATACTATTATCACCTAGATCATCATATTCTTCCCGATCCTTCATCAATTTTGGAAAGACTTGATAATTGTTGAAAGTCACATAGATGCCTAACCCTATTGCATGAAAGTTGTTGAATGGGTCAAATTCAATGAATTGGTTGAGTTGCACCTCTTCTTTAGGAATCTAATCACTTGTGCCTTCTTCATCTTTCAACATCTCTACACAATATCTCTCTTGTTGTGAGAAAGAGATATGCGCTACTTCAAAACATATGATTGCATTGTCCACTATGTGTTCAACATGCAAAGATTCAGAAAAAATATTCATCTTCACCTCATGCTTGGTGAAATATCTTGAAAGACACATTCTGTAGATTAGGGGAATGTCTATTACTACTATTTCTTGTTTGACTATTTGGCTTGGACATGAGAAGAGGATTAGAGATAGGTCTTTTATCTGACCAAGAGTTGGAACCTTCTTCCCATCTAACTGCAAGATTTCTTTCTCAAGGGGCTCATACTTAAGTTTTAGGGAATCAACCACTTGTTTTGGCATGACTATTGTGCTAGCCCCTAAATCAATCATGTTATTATGCAAAAAAAATTCCCCCACAATAAGTGTCAAAAAGAAATGTGTGGGCTTTGTCTTGGTTACCTCTTTCTCTTTTGCATTGTCCACATCGTTCACATAAGCTGTTGCTATCAAAGCTTTAGGGTTTGACATGGATCCTTTGTCTTTTCTTTGACCACATGATGGAGGCATGTCTGTCTGTGGTATTTTTTCTTCTTTCTTTAATGCTTCTTGAAGGAATGTCCTCTTTTTGGGGATAGATATGACATCCCACAGAGATACATTGGAAAACATCTTCTTTAGTTGTTCCACCACATTGAGGGTTCCAATTGGTTGGGTCTTGGGCTTCAATGGTGGTATTTCTCTCATTTTTGAAAGAAAATGTTATGCCGTGAATGGGCTCAGTGTCTTGTTCATCTCCTTCTATGGAAACGACATAGTGTGTGGTTGTAAAGTAGGTCAAGTAGTGTCCAATAGAGCCTACTTTTCTTGCAGTGATAGTTGACATGGCTGAGGACATGGAAAAGCTTGTTGCACATATTCTCCTATGAGCCTTCTTTTGGATCTTGTGTTGTAATCTGATTGTACTAATGGAGTACTAGTCATCAGAGCTTCATTCATGAAAATTACATCTTCTTCCTCCATCCATGAAAATAATTCTTAGTGAGGTGCAATATCTAGTTCTTCCTCCAAGGACATTCCTTTCATTTTCACTCTGAAGCGGGAATTTTCCATTTCAAAGGACTCATATTCATCTGCATTTGGGAGTGAACCCTTTTTTCTTTGTTCTACTATCCTCTATTACATATTTCCCCTTGGAAAATTTTAGGGAATATAACTATTTCTACATGGGAAACACCATACATTCTTAGCTTCCGTCAAATTTTTTTGGCCTAGAATTAACTCTTTACTCTAGTTGTCTTCGACCATCTGTAGTGGGATGGTGACTAGAACTATCTGGTTTGTGGATGTTGTTTGTTGAACTCCTCCTCTAGATGATCCTTGGTACATATTCTACTGATAAGATGGCTTTCCTTCACCATAGGTTTGTGTGGTTTTCTTTGGAGGTGCTGCTTGCTAATGTTTGATGAGAACTAACTCGTTAGAAAAATTTTGTATGAGACTCTTCATGTTGCTGATGTCCATTGCTATAGAGGAAGAGCTCAATGTGATTTTTTGGGTGGTGAGGTATATGCACATGGACTACAATGTAGCCAACATTAGTTGTGTAGAAAATGTGCTTGGAGTAGCTTCTTCCCAAAGACCACTAGAGATTTCTACAAATATAGGCATCAGAGGTCATGGTGGAAGCTTCCCAATGTCAATCAAATTGTTTTTTGAATGCACAGTTAATTTGTCTATGTCAAGAAAGATATCCCCTCCCATGGAGGTTATCATCACCATGATGTCTGAATTGAAAGACTTTAGGTAGAACATAAAGGCCATCATAGCAAGGGGTCAAGTAGTTATAGGTATTCTTTTCCAGGTTTTGTGAAACCTGGTGTTGAATTCTCTCATGACCTCTTGCAGGGCTCTTTTGATGGTTATTAGTTGATGCAAAAATGAAGAACAATCTTCCTTCTCTGAGAAGTGTTCAAAAAATCTCTCTCTGAGCTGATCCTAGGAGAGAGGATAGAACTCGAGGCTAAATATTGATACCAATCTTGGGCCTTTCCTTTGAAAGAGGTAGCTAATAGCCTAAGGGAAATATTTTCCTCTACTATGTTATGTACCCTACATACCTCTGTTATATCTTGAAGGTGTTTGGAGGGGTTTTGAAATCTTCTCTAGAAATTTTTTGAATAACATTGAGGGCATTAGTGGGTATGGTAGGCCTTACATTTGGGGGTGTAGGTGGTTGTAGCGGACTAGCACTATCCCATATTACAAAGTTTCTAGGAACAGGGGAAGCTATGTGAGCCATAGAGAAAAGATTCCCATGAATTGGGTATACCGTTATTCTGATTTGGAAGGTTTAGCCTCTGGGTGGAGAAGATAAGGTTCTAGATATTGGGCTCTTACTTCTCACTCTATTGCTCCTTATAGGTGATACAAAACATGTAAGTCTTCTTCTCCTAGTTGTCGAGGCAGGTAACTAGGAGTACTAAAATAGCCTCTTGAAGATACTCTTGTTTGGATTCTGGGCATGAAACTTCTAGTTTCTCTCCTTAGCCTAATTTAAGAAATATTTTTGACTTCTAATCAGGCATTCAAAGAACTTCGTGTCCCACTAGGCGCACCATAAAAAAAACTATTGATCATCAAATCTTGTGCCTCTCCAAGAACCTTATGGGAAATTTAGTGAGTGGGGGACTAATTTGCACCTCACTAAATACCTCCAGGATTTTTATAGAAATCCAAGTCTTCTCTGAGTTTTGGAGAAAAGGGTAGAAGGAAATGTGAACATAAAACATAAAAATGGCGATATGCTAAAAATTTTATAATATTTCAAACCCAATCTTCCCTATGAATGATATATTTAGACACAAAATGCCACAACCCTTTATTGTTGGGAAGAGAACAAACAACAAAGGATAAATACAAGCACAATGTAGTCTTTCAAATCTCCCCACAAGTAGTGTTCATTAAGGTCCTATCAAACATAAAGATTTCCAAGGTTAACAGAAAAATATTTAGAAATTGCATAAATCTCTCTTCATACATCATAATATAACTAAACAACAACCCTTAAAAAAATAGAGAACTCCACAGACATAATCCAATTTTCACAAGCTATTATCCTACCATATAAGCCTACAACATGGAAATCAACAACTTAAACTATTTGAATTCAGCTTGACATAGTGTTTTATTAAGAACAAAACCATAAAGACGGAAAGCTTGATAAAGGCCATACATCCATAGTCTTGAATATTTTCTTCCAAATATTTCGTACTTAAATATCAAATGAACTTTAAAATAGAGGTCAGATGCAAATCTGATAATAGATTGAGCATAAACGATATAACATGCTAGAGAAAAGCATTTTTGCAACTCTACTTCTGAAAATAGTTCTATAACCTAAGAAAACTAAATAAAATTTTCCAACTGAAACTTGGAACCAACTTTCCTTCCTTCACCCCCTCTCATTTATAGCTGCAAAAAGAAGAAACTGCCGCCACAACACATAAGTAATTGCTGCCAGATGTTGGTATTTGATAGCGAATGATCTGCTCGTAGATCTTTAGTTAGGTCACAACAATATTTTCTCATCAATTCTCAATTGTTGCATTAATTCTCTTTAGATATTTATCAAAGATAGTTATCTGGAAACGATCAAATCCTTGAAAATAGCCTAGGAAAATTCTAGTTGACTAGTCACATAACCCAATGGCACTAACTCAAAGCTTCCATACTAAAAAATAAAAAGAGGCTGGCAAGCTTCAACAAACTCCAAAAGAGATCACTTCATAAAATAAAAAATTTCTCGTAGCGAAGAGATGACATGTCAAATAGGCAGAAATTCTCAAACTCATGAAAATAGCTCAAAAAAAGCTCCGAAGAGCTTACACGTGTGAAAAATGAAAGTTGCATAGCCACCACGTGGCACATTGCACACCTTGCTGACAACTTTACTTGAGTGTGGAGACATCTGAAGCCAAAAACATATTCAAGCCAAAAATAAAAAATGATTAAGGAAAAACTGCTTCACAGAACATAGAGGAGAAAAACTACTACAAAGATTGTAATACTAAGTGGAAAATTATGTATAGCCTCGTTGGCAACTACAAGGAAATATTTAAGAAAATTGATAATGTTATGGAAAAGCTTGTGTCTATGGTGGATGACATTATCAATAAAGTTGTGATGGGAAATGTTTCTAGGCAGTTGAAGATAAAAAATCAAAGGAAGAAACCGATCAAGTTGAGGGAGTCTTAGGATCCAAGAAAACAAGAAGCACAAGGAAAAGAATTCTCGTAATAAGGCAACTTGGGAGGAGTCATTTGACTCTCTATTAGATGATTGGAACTTCATATGTTAAGTTCCTTTTGTTTTGTTCTTTTCATTATTCTTTTTTTATCTGGTTTCCTATTTCTAATAAGACTTTATCTATGTTGGCTTTAGTTATAACTTTGTTTTTTATTTTGTTTTTTTGTTCAATGTTGGACTCTATGTAATAATATTGGACACCTTTCCCCACTATTCTAATAAAAAAATAAAAATCAAGTGAAGTTATATAATTTTTTTATATTTCACAATCCTAACTTTGGGAGGAAGGAAAATTGTAGAGTTTGGAAAAATACCAAAAAATATAATTATAATATGATATGAATTTATTACATAATTATATAGAATCTAAATAAAATGTAAAGGATTATAATATATTTTTGTGGAATCCATCTCTTACTCCATTCATATCTCTTCTATGATAGATTATCCATTTACATAGGTATTTGATGTAAATATAGAAACAAGTTTATGTTGTTATTATGAAGTTATATTATTGGTATAATGTTTACTTTGTTGAGGGATATAAATTGAATAAAAAATAATAATAGGGGAAAATATTTTTTTCAGTGTGAGGGAAAAGCCCATGTTAATCGAAGATAATATGATGTTTGAGAAGGCTTAAAATATTCCATAGTTTTTCTTATATTTTATGGTTACAATGAAATTTCTTGTGGTCTTATCATTAAAATGATAGGTCTATCTCCAACAAAAAATACGTTTATTAAATTTCAAACTTCATGAAGGTTAAATATATTGCATATTGAATGTATCCCTTTATATAATTGATCAAGTTGACCAAATTGACAAAGATTATTTAGTAAAAATTATAAAAATGTCAATAATCATGACAAAATAATTATGATAAAAAAATATATGAGAATATTTTAATATTTTTGTTGGATTATTAAAATTACATTAAAATTTTAGTATGGACTAAACAATGTGTTATTCATCTACAAGAAAGATTGATTTCTTAAATGTTGAGAAAAGTATTGTAGAGATGGTCTTTCCAAAAATAGGGAAATTTTTATGGGTAGAACCATTATTAGTGTAATTTCACATGAGATAAAAAATCTCTTCTTAGTTTTATCACAATGTGGCTATGTTTTACAAAAATATTTATGGCATTATTATAGTTTTCACCTTGTTTGTTGGTGTGCTTTGATTATTTGATAATGGGGAGTTGGGTGATATTGAAAAGTAGCTTGATCACATGAGGGAAATGATATAGGATTCTCTTCCAAACAATGGTGGTTGGTTCCTCTCTCAATTAAAATAAGTTAATTTTTTATTTAAATTATTGAAGAAGAAAATGTTGTTATTGATAATTTAGGACATCGTTTCCACCAAATTCACCTAAGGATAACACCTTGCCTCATATTATAATTTAGTATTTTTGAGGAATAAAACTCTAGGTGAAATATTTATGACTTACCACACTTCACCCCCCTTAATGTAAGTTCAAATTTAACTATATGTTAAGTAAAATCTATAATTTTGTATTATTTTTAACTTTAAATTTTTGGTATATTCATAGTTGTCGCATGCTATATGATATATTTTTTATTCCATAACATATTTAAATTATATGTGAAATAAAAAATTAAGCACATAATATTCCACCAATTTCTTGAACCTTCAAAAAACTAAAAAGTAATGAATATATTCTATGACCATTTTAAACACTATATCATATCTTGAGCATAAATTGAATAATATTGTCATCAACTAGGGAATGCTATAATGAGTGGTCATTAAATGATGAAGATCAATTTTCACTTAGTTAATTTAATTATCACATATATAACCTCACCTCTCTAGTATAGTTGTACACTACTCAATAAAGGGGAAAATCCATAAAAATACTATAAATTGAAGCATATAGATCTAGTAATTAATAAAACATATTATGGTGATCATTATATAATAAAGATACATGCCAATTGTATGGATATAACATTTACATTGAATTTAGACTAATTTATATAGTGATTGTATGGTATATGTAAATATTTTTATATTTGAATTTTTTGATTGACAAAATATATATATTTATCCTTTAATATTTCTTATTTATAATGTATAATTAAAAAGTGTAGTTTTCATGTGGTATTTATAAATTTCCATCATTTAAAGGCTTTTTTTTTTGGCAAAAGGAATTTATCCTATATAATTATATAGTATAAATATACAATAGTAAGAATGTTGTTTCCTATTGATTACAAAAATGGCCAAGACCAAAGAAAACTAGCTTGTATGAGAACCTTTAGCATAACAACTAGAAGCAACTTGAGATATTATATAATTACAATAATATGCAAGTATCTTCATAAAAAAAATCATATTATCATAGCTTTTCAAACCATATCACCATTTTCCACCAAATTCTCATCTTGGAACTCTTGAGATGAATCATCATCATGGATTGAGGCAAGCAACAAAGGAGGAGCATTTGCATTGTGATTCATGCGATGATAATGGAGAAAAGAAATGGAAAAATATTTATGCTTTATTCTATTTAGCAGCTAATTGCCAATTTCTTTAGAATTTATATCCAGAACCTTGTATTGATTTCTTGCTAGCTTATTTGCAAATATTTATTAATGGCATCATAAATAACAAAAAAAAAATTCTTATGTTTAAAGTAGATTCTTGGAAACAATCTGCCTACCCAACCTTTCCCCTTAGAAAATTCATACTTTTGTACATTGTGTAGCATGCCATTATCACCAAGGAATTAGTCATGAACCATTTCATCTACTATCACCTCTAGATATTCAAAGTATTGCACAAGATCTAGGACATTAGTCATAAAAATTGGAAGTACCTGAGATGAGAAAATGAGGCATACAGCTTGGGGTTGATATATTTCTTCACCTAGAATAATCAGAATGCATTTAGCCACACTAGGATAGTATACATTAAATATTTATCCCGATTCTATATTTGATAGGTACCCATTGAAAGTTTGTTCCCCATTCTACACCCAAAATGACACCTTGAGATTCTTTGGTTGATATCCCATAATATTGAAGCTAGAGAAGCAACAAATGGTTTGAACATTGGAGACTAGGAGAATGCACCACCCTAAAATACCACCTTCACAATATATGAAATGTCCAATAATTGGCACTACTGGAATGCACCACCTTGAAATACCACCTTCTTTGATATATGAAAGGCCAAACAATTTGAACTAATGCTTGAGAAAGTGTTTATTAAGCCTTTTTTAAGGTCACACTCTAATTTGCTAACTAATGAAAAATCCACTAATTGACATCTTCATAAGTACTGTTATCTTATCACAACATGTGATTAAAGATTTTGCACATTTTTTCATAGATTTGAAATACTTTGAAGTGTGCTTTGGAAATATTAATTAATAAGGCTCCAACCTCCAACAATTAATTATCCTACAAAAATACAAGGCTATTGCTAGGAAATCGAATAGAATAAGGTGTATGATGTATACCCCCACCATTCTACTATAAATGAAAAGAATTCCATGATAATTCTAGCAAAATTGTGGGGAGGTCTCCTAGGCATAATCATTACAAATTGATATGTGACGCATGCCTACGCCATCCAAAGCAAGGCATGATTTGTGACATTTATTGATAGAATTGAATACTTTGAATTTTTTATTAATTCACATTAATAAATGAGTCTCCGACCACAATAAATTGATGAAAATAAAAAAATACAAGGTTAGTGTCATAAATTGATTATAGTTTGATGTGTGACATTTTCCACTAGCATTCCACAGAAGGTGAAAATACTTCTAGGAGAAGTCTAGTGGAATTACAAGGACATGTGTTGTACTCCTTTGGCAACTATGTGTATGAAACAAGTCATATTTGAATGATTATCTATTCGTAAAATGACATTGGAAATAATTCATCCTTAAATATGATCCATTCCATGTCCTTATACTACCATGTCAACACATATTGTACTTCCTTTGTAACTCAACCTATTCAAGATGATTATTCAGCCATTCCCTACCATTTTTCTAGAAGTAACAGTTCTTTCAAGTAGTATCTAGCAGAATTGTGGGGAGAACTTCCCAAATGCTATATTTTTCAAAGCCATTTATTTAAGATTCTTATTCAGTTATTCCCTACCATTCCATAGGAAGTGAAAATGATTCCATGTAATATCTAGCAGAAATTTGGGGAGCACTTCATGTGTGTTATATTTTGCAAAACATTAGTAAACTTATTCCCCAACTTCATTTTCTAATATATCTTTCAAATTCTCTCAAGGGTTTGTAGAATGGGAAACTTAGATAACTTGCACTTCCTTTAGCTCACAACCCAAATTTGATGGACAATATTCCATCCTATTTCGCTCCCTATATATATGATTGATTTGATAATCTTTCAATTTATCCAATCAATTCTAGATATATTGTAAGATACAGTCAAGCTCATAATTCTAAATTTTCCTTTCCATGCATGTATTTATTAACACCAATGAATCCCCTTCTATCTGAATCTTTGAAAGGTTAATATTTATAGCCAATTTTAATCCATGTAAAAGTGCTTGAGCCTTTGCTACATTATTCATTCTTGGAGGAAGCAGAACTAATGTAGACTTTATATGTGTACCCTTACAGTCCTTGATAGAAATCTCTACATTTAAGATGCTTGAGTTACCCCTGGTAGCCCTACCAAATTTTAACAATTTGTGATAACGAAAAGGAGGTGGTTTCCATGAAATATTACTTATTTCTATTTTTTGTTTTGTCAATTGATATAATCCTACTTTAAATGGTAGGACGAGGTATGAACATTTTTTTAAGTTTTCATCCCAATAAAAAAAAATGATCCTACATGATTAGTTTTTTGAAAATAGGTATTTACTACCTCTAAGATTGACCTTTTGACTTTAAGAAACAACTACTCACTACTTGTCTTCTCTTTTCTAAAAGTACAATTTTTTCTAACCCACCATATTTACTAGATTATCACAGCTACTATGACTCTCAAAATACTAGAAAGAAGGATGTTTTATATTGTTAGCATATTGTTGTGATTGATGTCTAAGAAGAGATATGGAATGTTGAGGATTTGGTTCTGGAAGTTGGTGTAAATTACAAAAGTTGTACAAAAATGCTACACTGTTGTCATGCAATTTTGTCATGATGTTGTAGTGAATTCTTCTAATATTCTAAAGTGAAATCTAAGGCTAGATTTAATATGGGTTTTCTGTGAGCTTCTCAGAGATGTATTTTGAAGGTCCTAAGGCTAAAGGTTATGCTCAAAATTGATTTATTTGTACTCTTGGCCTAAATGAGGGTTTTGCAGATAAACCTTAGTGTTGCATTAATGGTGCCTTAACAAATCATCTATTTTGTTGTTGACTACCTATTGAAGGTTGCAGGTCACTTAAGTCATAAAGTTATGCCTTTAAGTTTTTTTAGTGATCGACTGCATTACCTAGTCACCTGGTTGATTTCTTCGACATATTTCTTTGGAGATTGAATGGTGTGTGTTCAAAGTAAGAAAATCCAACAAATATCACTAGATCTCATGCATCATGGAAAGCTCTTTGAAGTTGAGTTGAGGATTAGTGATGGGAGATGGAGGCCAATCTATGATTGTAATCAACTAGAATGGATGTTTCCTGCCAGCCCATCATGGTTGTGGTGGGTCCAGGCTAAGCCTCATAAGGAAGCAGGGAGTAGTTGTGATTATTATTTTTTTTATCAGACAATGCATAGTGATGAAGGACTGAGCCTTGGTGGGTCTAGTAGCCACATGATGAAATATCACCCAACTGCTTTACATCATTGTTGTGAAGTGAAGCATTTGATTTTTTCGATAATGAGCAATGAACTTTAAGAGTTAGTGGAAAGTGATGTCAGGATGGATAGGTGTCAGGTTGTTATTGCATCATTGGGTGTTAGTGCATCACGCTTGCACATCCTTGAGACATGAATTTTTCAAAAATGAGTGATGAATGTTGAATGCTAGTGGAGTATGATGTTAGAGGAGAACACATGGCTTTAGCTCACCAACTTGTGTAGTGTTATTGGGCATATTGTTAGTGCTAGCAAGATAGAGAGGAACAATGTAGATTGGACAGGAGTTGATCCAATGATGACTGCTAATAATGAAATAAAGACATATGCATAAGAATGATATATGGTGGATGATCAATAGTGCAGGTTCAACAATAAGTGATCAGATGGTGATCATTATGCCCCTTCATATCGTAGAAATGGATGTGAATGTTTTAAGTGATATAGTGATACATGATGGTTGTGGCTTCAAAAAGAACATGATAAATGGTGGAGATTTAAAGGCCGTTTATCTAGCAATCATGTTTTAAATTTGTGACAATGAACAACAAACATAGGATCATGGCATGAAGATAGCTGATAAACGGTTAAGATTTGAAAGTGAACATAAAAATTGTATAACTTAGTGTAAAAATAGTTTTTTCCTACAAATTGACATTGGAGTGAGAATTAAATGTTCTACCTGCATCAACAAAAAATTTAATGAAGATTTGATTGATAGGATGACAACACATACTACTATAGAGGTTAGGATCGAGATCAGATTGAATGATTAGAAGAATGCATTAAATACATATCCTATTCTAGGGTTTGATAGAATGAAAGTGAAGGAAAATTATCTCCACTAGAATTAATGTTGTGTGGCTCAATACAGATGTAAGATAGGGGAAAATTTATCCTAGAACCCTAGAAAAAGATCAAATCAATGTGGAGAATCCAGAGGAAATCATCATTGGCTAGCAACAACACAAACCAGATGATGGGAATGCTGTAAAATAGGATGAGATTGTAATAGTGAAGAAGTAGAGTATAGTGTGCATAGTAGAGAGAGTATTTTGAAGCTTGTGAGGGAGATAGAGAATACACTGAAAAGAAAAGGAAAGAGTTGTAGAAGGGGTATGCTGGTGCATTGAGGTGGATTGATAATGCACTAAAAAAAAGAGAAGATTAGTGCCAAACCAATGGAGTTCAAAGCATAGAAGAGAAAGTTTTTGAGGAGCAATATATTGTTGAGTAGTTAAAGAGTACACTATAACATTGATTTGTGTTCTTAATGAAAAAAATTTAATGAAATTTTATGTTGTAAATATGATTGGTTGGTGTCATTAGATAATTGAGTAGGTGCTCAGTTTAGGGGCTTGGAGTCTCCTTAGGGTTGGTGCCCTTAAAGGTTGTAACAAAAGGTTTCTTTGTGAGACTGGATTAGGATAGTAAATCCTAGTAGCATTTTCTCACTATGGTTTTTCCCATCTCGGGTTTTCTATGTATGGTCTATGTTATTTGTTATTAGTTTGTTTGCTTGTTTACATTTATGCATTTCATATTTTAATCTACACACTAAGTGCTTAAGTTATGAGTCTGAACTCTTAGTAAAGAGTTAAAATATTAATATCTATTGATTCACCCCCCCAGTAGATTGTTGTGCTCCAACAATTGGTATCAGAGCCCTAGGTTCCCTAGGAGAAGCTTAACTAGCTTGGGTAGATTCTTGGATTTGTGAACACAATGGCCAATCAAGAAAGTTCATCCATAAACAAGACTCCCTAGTACAATGAAAAAAATTATACTTTTTGGAGTTTATAGATGAAGAGATACTTAGGGTATTTAGGGTTTGATATGTGGATGTTTGTTGTGATTGGTTACATGCAACCTGTGACAAGCCCTACAAATGCTACAAGAAAGAGAGACTATGAGAACAATAAAAAATATTGGTTTGCTATTACAAATATTTTTTCTAGATCTATGCATATCAACGTTATGTATTATAAGAATGCAAAGGATGTTTTGGATACATTGAAGAAGTTCTATGAAGGAGATGACAAGGTGAAGTTGGGCAAGATTCAAGTATTGAGGGTCAGATTTAAAAGCCTAAAGATGACAGAAGAAGAGAAGATCATAGACTATCTTTAGAGAGTTAATGATATAGTAAGCTCCATTAGAGGATATGGGGAAGAAGTAAAAGAAGTAGTTGTACTAAAATTTCTTAGTTCAATGACATACAAGTATGACTCTAAGATCTTAGCAATAGAGGAAGGAAGAGAAATAGACAAACTTACTCTTAATCAGTTGCATGGCATATTCACCACATATGAGATGAGGATGGGAGATGCAAAACCATCTTGAAAAGAAGCTTCGTTCAAGGCTACTAACAAAGTAAAGGATGATACACCTAAGAGAGACAAAGATGAAACCACCATATTTGAACATGGAGAGATTGATGATGAATAATAAAACTTCATCAGAAGACTAAGGAGAGGATATGGAGTGTACAAAGGTAAGCTACCTTTCAATTTATTTTATTGCGGTAAGAACAAGAAGGAAAACCCTAAACAAGAACAAGACCGTAAGATGAGAAAAACCTATTACCCCAAAAAGAAGAGTTTTGGTAAGAAAAAGAAGAGCCTATATATTCAAGAAGGAAGTGACTCATCTAATGCCTATGATAGTTCATATGATGATCTTGACTATGCTCTTGTAATGGAATAAGAAAAGGAATAATTTCTTCTCATGGCTCAAGACTCAGTGAAGTAGAAACATGGTATGGGTAATCATCTTGGTGAAGAAGTTGATATAGATTTGGAGGAAAAAATTATTTTTTCCATAGAAAATATTGATGTTCTGAGAGATGAGGTAGATGGATTGAAAAAATAGAATAAGAAGTTGTCTAAAGAACTTGAGGAATCAAATTAGATGGTAGTAAATCTGAAACTTCAAGTAGAGGAAGCTAGAAGAGTGAAAGAAGTGATGAAAACCAAAGTTGGATTTGAAGTAGGTAGATGCATGAAGCTTGAGGCAAGTACTTTCCTTAATAAAGGATTTAGAAAAATCAAAGGTGCATATTTTAAGAGAATTAAAGCTAAAGGGTGGATCCGAGATCCTTGATAAATTACTAAGCACACAAAAACTTGCAAATAAGGAAAAATTAGGTTTAGGGCTAGAAAAAGGAAAGACTTCCTCTACAAATGAGTCTACAAAAATTTATGAAAGATTTAGGGCTATAGAAAATTCAAGTTCAAATGATGAGAAATCATGTGAGGAAAATATAGATGGAGAGGAGAAAAAATATACAGAGTTGAAGAAATCAGATGCAGTAAACAAGTCAGTGGTAGACAAGAAGAATAAAAAATTGGTCTATGATCAACAAAGGAAAAACAAGAACATGACTAGGACTGATGCTAATTTTTTTACAAGATTACATGATCCAAGGAGGCCAAGACAAATAAAACTATCTTATTTGACCTAAGGAAGTGTTATGACTAGGTATTCTTCATACTCTCATGGATACTCTTATACATGTAATCATTTTGGTGATAGGGCTAGATAGTGTAGAGTCATTCCTAAGGGGATTACAAATTATTTAATAAAAAAATCATTTTCTCCCTTAGTTGATATGATGTGATCTATTACAAATACATAGTTTTTGGTCATATAGCTAAAAACTGTAGAATAAAGTTTATAAGAAAAAATGATCAATATAAAAAGAAGAAGAATACAAAACCAAAAATGGAAAAAGAATCTAATGTTCCTAGGGCCAGAGAGGGAGAAAATATTGAAAAGAAACCTAAGAAATTATGGCAAGAAAAAGAGCAGAGTTCTACTCAATCTATGATTGCCCAAACTCCCTTGCATGCAAAGAAACAAAGTTTGTGGGTAATTGATTGTGCTACTCCAAGCATATGATTGGAGATAAAAAATAAATGTAAAGAAAGAAATGATAACATTGTTATAAATATTTGTGGTAAAGGAATATTGAGCTTAGATGGAAAGAATAAGACAAAAGATGTCATTCATGTTGGTGGATTGAAACATAACCTTCTAAGTGTTAGCCAGATGTGTGATAATGGTGATAAATTTACATTTAACTCTGAAGGTTGAAAGATTAGAAATAATGGTCAAAAAATTACACAATGAGTTAGAATTGATAGAAATCTCTACAACCTTTGTGAGGTAAAGGGCCAAAATTATTTGATAAGTAAAGAAGATGAGAGTTGGCTATGGCATAGAAGATTATGACATGTCAATTTTGATAGTTTGGTCAAAATAATCTCAAAAGAGCTAGTAAGAAACTTTCCAAAAATAACTAAGCTCGCAAACATCACCTACAAAGGATGCTAGCAAGGAACACAAACAAGGGTTAACTTTCCAACAAAGTATTATTCAACCACAAAACCCTTGCAAATTGTTCATACCGATCTGTGTGGACCCATGAGGACAAGAGGACTGAAAGATGAGAAGTAATTCATGCTACTAATTGATGATTATTCTAGAATCACATGGGTAGCCTTTCTAAAGGATAAGGTTGAGGCATTTGAGAAGTTTAAGATATTCAAGAAGCTTGTTTAGAAGGAAATAGGTAGGAGAATCAAGTTCTTAAGATAAGATAGAGGATGAGAACTCACATCAAGTGAATTCATTAGGTATTGTGAAGACCATGGAATTAAGAGGCAATATTTTGCACCAAGAACTCCACACCAAAATGGAGTTGTAGAGAGAAGAAAAAAATAGTTAAAGACATGGATAGAGAAATTTTGAGTGAAGCTGGAAGTTGATTGATACTTTTTGGAAAGAAGTAGTTCACATTGCAGTATACATTCCGAGAAAAGATCTTCTAAGAGAAAACAATGGAAAGACACCATATGAACTACAGTATAGAAAACCCACATCTACTAATTACTTAAATGCTACATAAAAAGAGAAGATGAAAATTTGGAAGATATGATTCAAGATGTGATGAAGGAATATTTTTTAGGATATTCCACTCAAAGAAAGTCTTACAAATGCTACAAAAAGAGACTGCACAATATAGTGGAAACCATCAATGTCAAGATTGGTGAGGACATAAATCAGCCTAAGCCTCATAGAAAAAACTTTGAGATTAAATCTAAAGATGAAGAAGAAGTTGTTAATGAAGAAAGTGAGGAAGAATTATGTGAACCTAAGAATGAACAAGCACTAGAAAAATATGTATAGAAGGATCATCTAGTAAATCAAATAATTGGTGACAATAGTGAAGGAGTTCTGACCAAGCAAAAACTTGCAAAGAATAAGGAACAAGTAAATTTTGTTCTCCTGTCATAGATTGAACCAAAAACATTTTCTGAGGAAAGAAAGGATGAGAGTTGGATAAAGTCCATAGATGGAGAATTAAATTATATTGAAAAGAACAAAACATGGGAATTGGTTCCTAGACCCCCAAGTAAAACCATTATTGGCACAAAATGGGTGTTAAGAAATAAGTTGAATGATGATGGAGAGGTAGTAAGGAATAAGGAAATATTAGTGTGCAACGGATATGCACAAGTTGAAGGGATTGACTTTGAAGAAACATTTGCACCTGTAGAAATATTAGAATCAATCTGAATGTTTCTTTCCTTCTCAGTTTACAAGGGATTCAAAGTATATTAGATGGATGTTAAATCTGCATTCTTGAATAGAAATCTACAAGAAGAAGTCTACATTGAATAACCAGCAGATTTTTAGCTGTTAAAGGATGATAATTATGTTTGTAGATTGAGGAAACCATTGTATGGTCTAGAGAAAGCACCAAGGGCATGGTATTCCAGACTAGACTAGTACCTGCAACAACAAGGATTCAAGAAAGGGTGTGGTGATAGTAACATGTATTTCAAATCAAAAGGTGAGAACATGATTATTATTATTGTATATGTAGATGACACCCTATTTGGAGATAGCAATGACACAATGTGTAAAATATTTGCTACACATATGCAAGATGAATTTGAGATGTCAATGTTAGGGGAATTGTCATTTTTCCTTAGTTTACAAATTGTACAAACGAAGAATGGGATATTTGTATAGAAGTCTCAAAGAAAATATGCTAAGGAAATGCTTAAGAAGTTTAGTATGGAGGATAGTAGACCAATCAATACCCCCATGATAAATGGATATAAGTTAAGAAAATCAAATGAATCACCATATGCAAATCAGACATTGTATAGGTCAATGATTAGAAGCTTTCTATACTTAACTACACCAAGACCAAGCATTATGCAAGTAGTATGTTTGGTTGCAAGATTCTAGGCTGCTTCAAAAGAATCTCATGTCAATGCAGTGAAAATAATTTTTAGATACATCAAGAGTATTGTTGACTATGAGCTCTAGTATTCCAAGAGAAAGGATTTTTCCTTAAGAGAATACACTGATGCAGATTGGGTAGGAAGTGTGGATGATAGGAAAAATACAAGTGGAGGAGAATTCTTTTTGGGAAACATATTAGTTTCCTGGATGAGCAAGAATTTATTTATTTGTGCTCTTGGCCTAAATTAGGGTTTTTTAGAAAATCCCTAAGGTTGTAGTAATGGTTCCTTAACAAATCATCTATTTTGTCATTGACTGAATATTGAAGGTTGCAGGTCACTTAAGCCATAAAATTATGCCTTTAAGTTCATTCAGTGACTAACCACATTACCTAGTCACCTAGTTGATGTCATCGATATATTTCTTTGGAGATCGAACGGTGCACATTCAAAGTAAGAAGAACTGACAACTATCACTAGATATCGTGCATTGTAGAAAGCTATTTTAAGTTGAGTTGAATATTAGGGATGAGTGATGGAGGTCAATCTATGACTACAATCAACGATAAGTAATCTCGGTAGGGAGCACCTAGTTCTTCTCCACAAACACAAAATCTAGTGTATAAAAAAGTCTTCTTGAGTTTGGTGACTAAATTAGTCACATAATATTTCCCAAAACAATTGGAAATGATTATAAAAATCATTTCAATCTAATACTCTAAGGCCAACCTTGCAAATAAACCGAAATAGGAAACTTGAATATGGTAGATCATTCACTAGGTTGAAACTTGGAGACCAATTTGTAACACAAAGGTCATTTTTTTGAATAAACCATGGGCCTTTAAGAAAAATTATATAGAAATAATTTAGATTGGAAAATAAAAAAAATTACTTAACATAGTAGCTACCTCAACCTAGCCTCTTAGTTTATAATTTTGAAGCACCCATATTCTAATACTATTAATGCTCCTAGGATGAAAACCACAAAATATTCCAACACAAAAATTCTATAGTGAAGAGATCAATTTTGTAATAAGATAATAAACAATATAAATTTACTTCTTCTCTTCCACCTCATCCAAACTAGAAACCCTAATTAATTCATCCTTACCAGTACTCCTAGCAACCACATCACATGCATAACCTAACCTCCTACATGGAGCATCAAAATCCATCAATGTGGTAGCCTCGATCTCATACAGTTCCTTAAAAATCTTAGTGGTCATTACAAAAGTAGAAATACAATCAAAAACAAGAGATGAAGAAAAAAAAAAATATATGAGAAGAAGAAACAATAATATCACCCTCCTCCTCAACAATAGATAGGTCTTCAACAAATAGAGGAACAAGAAATCCATTGCGTAGAATAAAAAAAGGAACACCATTTTGGATCATTGTCATATTTTTCCCATCAACTTCACACCCCAATGTCTTTAAATGAGCCCCAAAAAATATCAAGAAGGATTCCATTCTCCTCAAAATTAAAAGCATCAGAATCACCATCCACAATAATACTCGAGGAAGATCTACCATCAAAGGAATAGGTTTCCACCACTATGGTTTGTGCCATTGTAGATGGTAAGTTAATAGTGATTTCATCATCCTTAGTTCCTTCACATAACCAAAAATATTCCTCCTTAGTTCCTTCATATTCCCAAACATCTTTAGCAAATAATCCATAATCAAGATATCCATCATCAACATCTTATAAGTTTTCATTGTTATTTATCAGAGTCCTCACCACAACTACTAGGGTTTGAGTGCTCATTTCCATATGTTGGGATCACAAAACATATAATTTTTAGTCTCTAGAGCTCAATTTTAGCCCTAGTTTTTTTAAGCATCCTTAACTAGAGAAAGTTAGTTATAGCTATATGGAACTCTTTTAGACCACATTATTTTTTAAATAGGATAAGTCATATTTTGACATTAAAAGTTTAGGTCTCTAGAAGTGATGCCTTCCACATTGTAAATGTAAGATCAACTATAAGACAAAAGAGAGTTATAAGAGGGATTCCCACTTTATAACCAACTTATTATATATGTCATGACATATCATAAGGAATATTGCAAATAAGATAATAGAACCATAATAACCACCCAAGGTAGTGAATGGATTGTGAATAACTTATAATTACTACAAGGAATATTCTATTTTTAGCCAAAAGTTTCATCTTGAGATTAAGGCCTTGGATCTTGACTAAGGATTTGGCATGGTTTTTTAATTTCCATATTATGGTTTCATGTATTACTTCTTCTAGGGTTCTCAAGATGGAGGTTTCATAATTAGTTTTTTGGGTACCATTGTGTTTCCAATTTTTTTCTAGATCTCTTGTACGTAATAGTTATATAAAGGTTGAGTCCCTACAAGTATATTGTAACTATTTATTATTAAAGAATAAATAATATGGTTTGGAGTATAGTTTTGCTCCAAAACCTGTTCTTCCCATGTAAATGACTATTGCTATGGTGTTCATTCCTTGTAACTATATGATCATTTTAATTTTTATATATACATCCTCTCATATATTAGTTTGGGAATAATATTCAATAGTTCTACGTCCTTTACTATATAAACCCTTTTTATTTTACTAAATTTAGCTATATAATGTTCAAAGATGAAGTTTAGGGATCTCTATGAAGAAATCTGAACTTGTGATTTGCATGGAAATTATAGTTTGGAACTCACAAGTATGATTGAAAATAAATCCTAAGGTATTTTTTAAGGGAGAAATATTTGAGTAAGAAACATATAACTATTAACTAGATATATATTTTATAGAAAATTAGGTATCTATTTAAAAAATGGATATGCATTTCTAAAAAAATAAATATTATTTATTAAAGATGAATATCAATTTTGATTTACATTTATAAACTTGAATTAGAAATGTGAACCCAAGAATCATTACATGATTTTGGCCATCTCTAAGAGATATTTCCCCTATTACTATTGATTAACCCATCATTATCTTGTACTCACCCTAGTATTGAATTATTCTATTTTCAAGAAAATGTCATCTCTTAAATCCTCTTGTAACTTGTGTCCAAACTTGCATGTTGGATTAAACTACTCTCAAAAAGTTGGATGTGGAATTTTAACGAAAATTGAATGTATTATCACATCTCACATGGTTTGAATAATTTTATTTATGTACACATAAATATTTGTAGCTCCTCTAGATCAACCCTCATGAATCATAAATTAATTTTATTGAATATATATTTTTTAAAATTATTTAGTGATATTGTTAAAGAATCTCTCATATGAGTGAACAAAGTAATAAACATTATATAAAGATATAGGAAACTTATTACTTTAAATATAGTGTATTACATACTATCTAAATTTTCTAATCACTTATCTTTTTTTTTCATGCATTGTAACCAACACATTTAACTAAAAAAATCTCAATAATGTCAATTTTTCTTTGAGAAAATCATAGGTTTCCATTAAATTCATATTTGAAGTATTTTGTAGTAATAAAAGTACATTGAATACATAGATATTGTCTTATATCTTTAAGACACTTACATTTTCTAAAAGAATTTAAATCAAACAATAAACATTTAGAAAAACATATATAACGAACAAGAGAAATTAATTTGAATTTTTATATGGTTACATGTTAAAAATATATTATTGTCTTTAACGGGAATAGCTATTTATATTTCATCTATGGTGATAACTTGGTCAATAAAGAACAATGAGATAAAAGTCCATTTTTATTATATTGATTAAATTTATTTTTCATTCTTCAGGGATTTGAGCTTCAATAATTTGACTCGATCAATTCCAATAGCATTAGAAAATGTGCGAGAAGATTATAGACAACTAGAATATTTGTAAGTATAAATTATTATCAAACTTTGAGATCTATAAATTTCTATAATAAATTACAAAGGGCAATTTATGGAAAATATAAGTCTTGTTAGCTCTTCTAATATACATATAATTAGAATCATAATATGTATTTTCTAATTGACCAAATAATTATATAATTAGGATTCAGTAATATAACTAGATCCATATTACAAATATGTTGGTAAATTATTGAAAAAATTAGAATATTTATAAGAATAATGCATTGTCAAATAGTAATATACTATTTTTTTATGACATATATTAGAAATTTATATTTTTAAAAATATATTTCATTTATTATAGGAAAGATGCAAGTAAAATCGTAATAGACATCACTTGACTAAATAACTAGTAAAATATTTTCTTTAAATTATTTGTAAAGAAGAAACTTGTAATCTCTAATCATGCAATATACCAAAATCTACACTAAAATTAATTCCTCCAAATTTTTGGTAAATTGTCCATAGCCACGTAATCTCTTATACTGTATATTCATCTTCCCTTATTTTATATTAGATATATACCTTGTTATTTTATGTGACAAATAAAGCATAACAAACACCTAAACTATAACTCTCTCTCGCACTCTCGTTCTGTCGAACCTCTGCAATTTCAAATTTCCCCTATTCTCCCTTGGTCCACCATGGTGATGCCTTGTAGTGGGCCCCACCCAGTGTCCCCTTATAAAACTGCTTCTTATGGGTTAGTGGTTGATGGTGGGGATCCCAATCTTGTAGCATTAAGTTGCTGAATATTTGCTGACCAATTTTTGGTTACCTCACATCTTTTTGTAATTATCTTTTAAAATTCAATATAATACATATGGGCTTTAAGCCTTTTTCCCAAAACAAAAAAAGGTTCCTAACTATTTATATTTTTTTAAAATAGAAAAATAATTATTTCTCCATAATATTCTCAGCTTTTTTCCTCTCTCTAAAATGTGCATTTAGAAAACATGTGAATATTTTTTAATTTCAGTCATTAATAAGTTGCAGTAGTTCTAATATTTTGCTAAGAGAACATTTGTGGCATTCAAATTAATTCTCATGTTGGAATTTTAGGTATCTTGGAAACAACAATTTATCTGGAAAGTTGGAAGAAAGATTAAGCACAATTCTTAATGTGTAAGACATTTTCTATCTCTTTTTGAAATAAACATAGATATCTACATGGTTAGATAGTTTTTATGTCATTAGAAAGAAAACACAGTGTATAAAAAGAAATATAGTTAAAAAATCTAAAATAATTATTGTAATTAGTAATTGTAGCATAAAAATAATCATCATATTTTTTCCCTTAAATTTATAGGTATTTTTAAGTTTTGTATTTTTATTGAATTTTATCAATTATTCTTTATCAATATAATTATTTGAGTGTACCTTAATCACCATGTCATAGATATTCACATAATTTATGTTATGTTAAATTTATTGAGGATTAAAAATAATATTTTATTTAGCATAGTGAAATCACCAAGAACATAAACAAATAACTATACCTTTTTCCCTTAGAAACTTTCTACCTAGTATGAAATGTAACTATATCAAATTTAAGACAACAAAATTGAGTCCTATAAAGATCAAGCTGTATACCTAATATATGTACTATTCATATTGTAGTTATCAATTTTATAGTTTTTTTTTAACTTAACATTATTTAGAATATGACGAATATTATAAAAAAACATTTCATTAATTTATAAGAGTTTGAAAATTATCATTTTTGACGGAAAAATATTTTAATGAACATAATAATTAAGAAACATCTAATTAATAGAGAAAAAATAAATAATTAAAAT
This sequence comes from Sequoia sempervirens, assembly GCA_007258455.2. Taxonomy (NCBI): domain Eukaryota; kingdom Viridiplantae; phylum Streptophyta; class Pinopsida; order Cupressales; family Cupressaceae; genus Sequoia; species Sequoia sempervirens. Next base: position 807,091,890 of record VDFB02281492.1, read on the forward strand.
ATTTCTCTTATTTTTTATGAAAAAAATATTATCTAATTCATTTAAAATTTATAATACAACCTAACATATAATGAGGTTGATTATCTTGGATAATAAGAGGATTTTCATTTTAGGAAAAAATATAATTTTTGGTAGTCTAGATTGATCAATTAATGATGATATTGAATATTCTTTGAATCCTAACACAATTGTAATTTTTGAGGTGTGTCCTTTTGAAGATAATAATATTAATGAAATCCATGGTTATACAAAATAATAGAGAAACAATTAGACACTTAGAACCAAAGATACTTAACCTAATACAACTTTGTAACCTCTTAATAAAAAATTGACTCCCCCAAACCCCAAATTAGGCAATAATACTCTTCCTCTTAAAATAAATTATTCTAAAGGAAATATTTATAATATAAATATCAAACCTATTTTTAAAAGTAGATATTAAACAATGGACATATGAAAATACTAAATCTAACATATCATTAAATGATTTTTCTTAATTTTATTAGAATAGAAATTTAATATTAAAATAAAATAAGTTTAAAAAAAATTAAAGAAGGGTTCAATGTTATAATTTTTTTGGTATTTTTTTATAATTGCTTTGTTGACAGGTTAAAATATCAAGCCATTTTCATTATCAACTGTAAGAGCTCATATAGGTAAGGCACTAGAGGGCATCCTTGGAAAATGAATCATTGTAATAAAAAAGGATCAGTCATCATGTTATTGATCATAATTCAAGCATTAACATCTTGGAAAAGAATTTGAATGTGAGACTAGATTTTAGGCCCGAAACCCAACCATTGTAGAATTTTAATAATAAAACTCCAATGAATTGTATGATAGGCCTTATCAAAGTCAAGTTTAATTAAAATAGTACTTTGGCATAGTTTTTGAGCCCATTCATAGGTTTCCCAAGGTAACATAAGGTTATCAAGAATATATATGCCAACAATAAAACTTGTTTGTTCTGTTCTAACAATCTATTTGACCACAGGTTTTATTTGAATAGCTAGAGGTTTAGAAATTATTTTATATGAAGTTTTTAATAAGGTGATAGGGCATGAACCAGAAATAGAGTCTTCCATCTTTCCTTTAGGAAGGAGTGTAATTATGACACCATTAATGTTCAGACCTAGGGAGCCTTTGTTAAGGGCCTCCAAATATAAACAATAAAATTCATCCTTGATATGTGGCCACATAACCTAGTATAATTCCATAGAAAGCTTGTCACTACCCAGACATTTATGAGGGGCCATAGAGAAAAGACCATGTTCCAATTCTTCCAATGACAATGATCTATCAAGATATTGGCTGTACCCTGGGTCAATTTTATTAGGAATATGATCTTTGACGACATCCTCAGCAATTTGTTGAAAATACTCCCATTGGTCATCTCTGAAGAGCTTCTCATAAAAACGTTTTAAAAAATTACAAATATCAATGGGGCTACTTTGTAAGACATTGAACTCATCCTTTGTAGCACTAATTCTTTATTTTTTATGTTTATAGTTGAGATAATTAAAAAAGTACTTTGTACCCTTATTTTCTTCCTTTATCCAATGTAATCTGGATCTAATTTTGTCCCCCTACCCTTTATAATTATCAATTTTATGTAGCAAATCCTTGGTAACAACAATGAAGGTTTGAATTCTGATATTATTAGGATCAACATTAAGCAATTTTCTATCATGCACAAGTTTTCCTTGGAGGGATAATTTTTCCCATTTACGTTGCCTAGCCATTTGTTTTGCAAATGAACACAAAAAACTAGTGCATTTATTTATAGAAGCACACAACCAATATATCCAAGACCCCCCTCATCAAGTTTGGTGATGGAGTTCCAAAGGCCTTCAAGAGCAGCTAGACAAGAAGGATTATTTATTGGGATACATTAAGTTTAAAAATAAGTGAACTATCTGAGTTTGATTTTGAGGACAAACCTATATTGAAAATGATGGGGTAATGGTCATAGAGAGTGGTGGAAATGTCCACCTAAACATACAAAACCAAAGTGGTTTGAATGAGGGGAAATGTAGGAGATATGTAAAATCCATCCAACCTACTTAATTTCTTGTCACACCCCAATCTGCAATTGGACCAAGTGTACTAGAATTGTTTGAATGGTTGGAAATATTATCATGAATAGGATCAACCACTCCCAAGGAGTTTCGACAAAGAATCCAACTATCAAATTAATCTCTATTGAGATTAAAATATGTAAACTAGCTCCGATCATGAGCATGCTCAACCATGTAAAAGTCACCCCTTATTACTCACTCAACATTGGGTAATTTATTAGCCAACTAGTTCCATAACTCCACATGTTCCTTAGTAGAGTTTAGGGCATAAATAGAACAAAAATCGACGAGTTGTCCATTTATAAAAGTAAGGGCCCAAGAACAACTATGTGAGGGGTCCTCCCCTTTATCAATAACATGCTTCAAAATCTAGGGTGCAATCCCAATAACAGCTCCACCTTTTCCCTCAATATGAGAGGTAAAAAAGAACATGATATCACCCCAAACCTTACATAATAACATTTCAAGCTTAATTCCCCCAATTTTGAGTTCTTGAAGGAAGAGCACATCAAGTTTCCATCTCACAATAGCCTCATTGAATTTATATTTGTGAGGGGGGGGAGAAATGCCTCACACGTTCTAGGACAATATCTTATAATTCATGATGAGGGGAGGATTCTTCATCTTGAGTCAGTACAATAAACTGATTTTTGATATTCAACTCTGAGTTCTTAGCTTCATGATCATGAGAGGTGGAAAAAGGAGATCTTGAATGATGATGGGTTCAGGAAGGAGAAAGGATCAAATTAGGAGTGTATTGGTGAGAAGAATAGGGGCAAGGGGGGAGAGGAATCACGAGAAATGGCTTTGGAAGCATAATGGGGGGGAGAACGATAATGCACTTGGTGTAGAGAATAAGAGGAAGAAGGAGAGGAAGGCTCTTTCCTCTTTCTAACATCTTTCCAACCATTTGACATAACGACATCTTTGAAAGATGGGACTATCTCACCAAGAACATGAGGATTACTACTAGGGTTGGAATGAGGAACAAGAGAAATTTCTAAGGTAGGTGATGAGGGACGAGAGGGTTGAATGGTATGAGGAAAATGACTGGGTGAGGATAAATGGTCACTAGCTGGAGAGGAGACTATTAGCATCTGAACCATTTTTTGTTTTGTAATTGGGCACTCACAAATCAAATGGCCTTCTTTTCAATAGTAGAAGCATGCATTTGGATTATTTCATTAAAAAACTAGTTGATTCGACTCAAAACTAGGGCCAACCACATTTAAAATCTCTGGCAGGGGCTTGTTTAAATCAAATTCAACACAAGCCCTAGGATGAACCCTAAGACTTGAAAATTTATCAGAACTATGCTTGCACCAGATTACTCTACTCAAGTGAGAAACAATGTCTTTTAAGAAAGGTCTAAAAGAAAATTTGAGAAAGGGAAACTCAAACCACATAGGATAGCAAGAACGAGAAGGGCCTTCAGGGTGAAAATTAAAATTCCAAGTGCTTAGATAATAGATTTGACCACAGATTACCCATGTCCCATATTGCAAGACAACCTAGGCATGGTCTCCAGATTTGAAGATACAGGACACATACCCCTTTCCAAGACCCCGCATAGTCTCTATTTCCCATCCTCAGTTCTCCCAGTTTAATCTTTCCCATTTAAAAAAATCACTTTCAAAATGCACACCTCTTAAAAAAAAAAATCACAGTTCTATTTTGGTACTCCACAATTACGTCAATAACATCATAAGGGAGTTGTATTTCCAAGGTTTTACTGGATTTTTCTTCCAACATAGGCTCATCTAGGTCTTCATTGGAAATGGTTGGTCTTTTCTCCAAAGTCATCTCCAGATTCACAGCTTCATTGTGGCAGTTTTCCTTTGAATCTATCTTGTAATATGTTGTATTTCCTTACCCTGCATGCGAGAGGGGTCACCCAACAATCGAGCTTCAACCTTTAGCCACATTGGGGCTGAGAGCAGCCAAAAACTAGAGAGTTATGGTGACTAGGGTTTCAGGAAGGTTCGCTTCAAACGCTTCACCATGTTACCTATCTTCGTTGATTTGATTTTCTTGTTGTTACTTGTGTTATTGGTATGCAAATGCATGTTATTTTTTTAGGTTATATTATTTGAATTATCTATGTGTTCTCTTGGTTCTCATGTCTATAGTGTTCTATAATGATTTATTTTCATCTCATATTTTATCATGTCTAGTGTTAACCAATAGGTATGTTCTCCTAGAGATGTGATGGTAAGCCTAGAGGGAAGATTAAATGTGGTACAAATATTTTAATGAGTATATATTAGGATTAAAAATGGTGAAGGGAATGGGAGCGAATAATCCTACATGTGGAAATAAAGATTCCATGATATTTAAGGAAATTTTGGTTAGTGAGGAAAAGGTGAAGTTTTCTATGAGTGAAGAGTTTGATCAAATTTTCAATAGTGGCATATTGACCTAAGCATAAAGAAAGGAAAACAATACCAAGAAGAAGAATATTTAATATTATCATTGAGCCCTAATAAAGCAATGATTTATATGATTAAAAGGGAAGAAAATGAGCTAAAATTAGTTATAATTGTTTTCCTTATCTTAGAGATCTTTCCCTTGCATAAGTTATATGAAGGTTTAATTGATTTTGTGTGGGAAATAAGTTTCATATTTATTTAAAAAATTTATAGAATTTCTAAGAATATTGTATTTTTCATTTTTTTAAAATAATAATTTGTAGAGGAAAACAATTTCCATTTTTTTGTAATGTTTGTTATTCCATATTCTGAGTCTTTGTATAAGATCCTATTATGAACCTTGTAATCTCTAAAATAGACTATTTTTTATATTTCTATTCACATCTATAGTTTCTTCTACCTTAGGTTTTGAAACCCATAGGAGAAGATGATTGGATACAACTAAGCTAGTTATGGGATAAACTTATGGAATAGATATGATACTTAAATTCAATGTTAATATGTTCAACAAAATAAATTTAATTTTAATCCTTAGTCAATATTGGAGTTTATGCAAGAGAATCTAAAGTTGTAAGAGTAATATTTCATCACATAAATGTTTAATTTTAATTTTAATTTGGTTCAAGACAAATACTCATTAAGTCTATTTCCTCTATAAAGTCATAAAATAACTAAATTAGTAGGTCTAGTATGTTTTGTAAATTTGAATTTGAACATGTAGGGACCTAAAATTATGCCAAAAGCTCCATAATTTAAAATTACACATTACTAGTGAGTTTCAAGCCAAGATAAAATTTGGAAGCAACAATATTAATGATTTAAGTTTTAGAAAGTCTTATAAAATTCCATAGACTAAGTTTTGAGGTCCCAAAAATGGAAAAATGCAATTTATTAAATTTCTAGGATGTATATCACTCTAGACTCTATTAAGTTGAATTATTATTGGGAGGGAAATTGTGAAGTTTAAAATTTACATGCAGCTACTAGAAACTATTAATGGCATAGTTTTGGCCTTCCCAAAAATGAGAAGGAACACGTGGTCAGTTGTGAAAAAACAAGGAAGGTGGAATTGAGGTACTATTTGGAAGATACAAAGAGGAAGAAGACTCCTAAAATAAGTACAATGAAGCTATAATGTATTGTAGCCTCTTAGGAATTGGATCCTCTATTTTTTTAATGTTACTATATTGTAACCAATGTTTAATTCAATAAAATATCTCAAGTTTTCATGTGTGAAATATGTTTTTTTTATTAGAGGTAAAAATAAATTTTAAAGGGGCCAAAAACCCTTTACAAAATAAGATAGCTGAAACTAAAGAGAACAACAATAAGCATAAATCAACCAAACAACGAGCTACTTACAAAGATAACTCACATACCACTAGCAACCCAACAACAACCTCTAGCAGATTATCATGACATCACTGGCCACAAAAGACACACAAGCATGGGCCCAAAGCCCATATACAACCTAGTTTTATCTGGGACCAGAAGCCCCACCCAAGTTTTGACTGTAAAAACCACTTGAAATAATCAAGAAACATACCAACACTGCAACAACCAGCCATCTACTTAGAAATAGTAGACCATAACCCAACAAAATAAAAGGAAATTTAATGGTAAAGAAAACCATTAAACCCAACCTCCTAATCAAAAACATCAACACACAAGAGGAGAAACACCCCTTGAAGCTCCCAAACACACCACAAGCCAACTCCAAGTCCACCTCAAGAGGACTAAGCTCCCCTCTATAGGAGAGGATACTGTGAAAACCCAAAAACCAAAGAGAACACCTCTCTAGCAACCTCGATCTCCACCTCGATAGGAGAAACTTCCACCTCAATAGGAACACCACCAGAGGAAACCAGAAAAGAGGACATCCATCCATATCCAATACACCCACCTCCAACTCAATAGGAAATGACTCCTAACCATCAGGAGTTTTCTTCTCCTCAATTCTTCTCCTCAATAGAAGACATAGTGCATAGGAAATGGAAGAGATTCAAAGCTCTAGAAGACTAGGGAGACACACCATCCTTTGGCTAAGCATACACGAGCTCCAAGAGAGAGACCACACCCAAACCAACATGAATCTCCAATGGAACAAGAGGGAAAGGCATTCCACTCCACCAACTTAAAACACCGCCCAACTTCCAATTCAAACCCAAAAATAGACAACTCCTCCAAGAGAGATCCCAAAGCCAATAGCAAAAGAAAACCCCCTTCAAGAAAGATATCTAAGACAACCACAAAGAGTACCCAAAAGCTCTGACATAAGAAGCTAATGAAACCCACCTCCCAACAGGCACCATCGAAACTCCATCATCTGAAACACTTTCCTCAATAGAGAGAACCCACAATGGGTACCCAAAAGCTCTAAAAGAGAGCCCAAGAAACAAAAAAAATCTCCAAAATCCTTGCAGTACAAGCATGTGCCACACCTCCAATAGCTAAGTAGATCCATCTTTCAGTAGGAGAAAGAAAGTGCTTCTTCAAGCCAAGAGAAGACCCACCCCTTCCCAACTCAGAACCAAAAGCCCTAGGAGGAAAAAATCCTCGTCCCAAAATACCATGACTAACATTAACCACTCCCAACCAAACAAAGGGGAGAGTCACAAAATGCACATTAGTGCAACAAATGCTTGCACCAACAACCACAACTAGGGTAGTCCCATAGCTTCTCACACCCATGCTCACCATAACATTTGCATAAGACACATTAGATCCCTCAAAAGAAAGGAAAACAACACTCCAAATAGGAGTAACTAGCACCCAAAGTAAGCCAAACATCGTCCAAGGAAGAACAGGACGTAGCCCATAGGCAACAAAGGAAAAGACCCCTCCAGTGAATCTGATGCCAAAATCCTCTGCCACAACAACAAGCGAAGATAAACCCATAGGAGCCAGGCTAGCCCACAGCGCAAACACGACTCCAAAAATAGCTCATTGATCTCCATCGTCCTCTGTAGAATCCTCCTCACCCTTAGAGGATTTCAAATTCCCTCCTCTGTGCACCTTTTCATTCACTCTCCTACTCTCCATAGTACTCTTAAAGGTGTAAAATGTTACTGTGAAATACATTTTGTTATGATTGAGCAAACCCTTATTTGTAGTGTAAAATTATGAATTTATTTAATGATTATATGCTTAAGGGTTGCAAGTAGTGAAATAAAGCATATTTATTGAAACATAAAAATGTGGTGACCTTAAGTTTAACTCCAAAAACCTAAGGTCAATTATTCCAACATTTCTAGGATTTGACATTCAACCTCTATGGTGATTCAATCAAAAATGGATCTAATTCTTATGAGTCTTAGGAATGAATTGGAAATGATTTAAAATGGTTGACCTAATTAGACTATATGAACTAATATGGTGAATGTCATTTCTTGAAAGTAAATAGACTGAAATAGAACTTTACAAGTGGATTTGGAAAGGGAAGACACCAAAAGTTGGATTCAACATGTGCAAAGAGACTAGGTCACCCCTAGGTGACTAGATCTTTGGTAGGCAGTCCTAAAAATATTCTTTCAATCCTCTGGAGATAGATCGAGGATCCTAATTCCCGGTAGTAAACTTGTTGAAATGTGGTTAGTAAATTTTGTGAGTTCCTATGTATTGACAAGGTTGATGCTAACAAATACAGAAATGTAGAATTTTCCTTCAATCTGTTGAATAAGACAACTAAGAGGGGGGTGAATCAGATGTCATAGAATTAAACCTTTAATTTAGTCACCATAACTAATACTTAAAACTACTTAAATGATTATTCATCAAATGCTAATGAAGAAACTCATATCCAACACATAAACACAATAACACCATATTTATGTGGAAAACCCAATGAGGGAAAAAAATGGTGAGGATTAACTTACACTATAGAGAATATCAAAATTGATTACAAAAGACTCAATGCCTAAAACAAGGCTCACTGCTTGAAATAAGGACTCACTATCTAGAACAAGGACTCGTTGTCCAACAAGTTTGCAACCCAGAGGGCTCACTGCCACAAAGATACACAAAAGACAAAGAAGACTTGTTACAAAGAGACTACAATCCCAATGCAACAAAGGATTCCACCATAGACACTCAATCAACTTGCATGAATGATAGAGTTCACCTTCTACTCACTGCATCTAGAAACTAAGCATTAAGCTTTGCACTGATCTCCCACACTCTCAAAACACACACACTTACTAAATAGAATCAATGTCACATCAAACTGCACTTTCTCTTTTCTCTTATCTCTTTTCTTCTTCACTCTTGCATCTTTATTTCATCATTAACTCATCTTGCATTTATACCATCTTCAACTTTGAAACATATCTAAAGTCATCCATCCAAATCTAAATTCAAATTAGGTTGGCACCAAAAAAATCCTAGGGTGGAATTATAGTGAGGGTAACCCAAACACACGCTTCAAGGGACCTAAAAATATCCAAAACGCTTCATCATCCTCAAAAGTAGTAATCCACACAAGGTTAGACAAACTAGTGTAAAACACATGGAACCATTACAAAAAAATATTTAAATCACAAAAACTATCTTTAATAGAACCAAGGCAACACAACTCTAGAACCATAAATTATAAAGCTTCATCATAGAGAAATCCAAACCAGCAACATTTATTTTAGACCTCGACCAAAAACATAGAAAAGCATAGTTTACAACTAGTGAACACAACTTGCATTATACAATGAATGAACAACCAAAAATATGGATATAACAACTACTAACAACCATGAACAACATATTTGAACTGCACAACCAAAGGAGAAAATATGGACCAAAAACCAAAGCAACCATTGAACACATGCAACATATCTTTATTACAATTTTCTTAATATCCTCGACATATACAACCAACAACAACTAGTAGATAATTAGCTGATTGATTGACATCAATGACAACACCTTCAATCTTTTTATGAAGTAATTTTCTTCAATCTTCTCTTTTATTTTTAGATTTTCTATGTTTTGGCTTCAGGATGATCTATGCTCAAAGAAAAAGTTATTTGAAAAGGTGCTCAATGTGCCACGTGGTAGCTACATGACTTTTGTTTAAAAGTGTTAGCTCAGCAAGGATTTCCTCTAAAACTATTTTCATAAATCTGAGAATCCTTGCTTGCTCGACATGTCATCTCTTTATTGCAAGCAGGATGAGCTTTAAGGATCAATCTCTTTTGGCATTTGATGGAGCATGCTAGGTAATTTTTTTTTCTTGTTGGAAACTTCAAGTCAGCATCGTTGATCTACGTGATTGGTCAACTAGATTTTTCTAGGCTATTTTTTAGGATTTTATTATTTTCAAATGGTGGTCTTTGCTAAATATCTAAAAGACATTAATGCGGAAACTGGAAATTAATGAGAAAATATTGTCATGACCTAATTAAAGATCTACGATTAGATCGTGAGCTATCAGATGTTGGCATCTGCTAGTATTTACTTCTAGAATGTTGGTGGTAGTTCTCTCTTTTTTCAGCTATAAATGGGAGGCGGTGATAGAAGGAAGGGGTTCCAATTTCTTTTTTCAAACCTAAAAGTTCTTTTAGTTTTCCTTAGAGATATAGATATTTTCAGAAGCAAAATTGGTAGAACATTGCTTTTCTCTGGCATGTTATATTGTTTCAACTCAAACTATTATCAAATTGATATCTGACCTTTGTTTTTTAACTTCATTTGATATTTAAGCATGAATTGTTTGGAATAAATCTTTGAAACTATGCATTTTATCACCTTTATCAAGTTCCTTCTGTATGCTTTCATTTAGAATGAAACACTGTGTGAAGCTTAAGTCAAATAGTTTGAGTAGTTTATTTCCATGTTGTATACTTATATGGTATAATAATAACTTGCAGAAATTGGATTATGTCTGTTGAACTTCTCCATTTTCTTGAATGGTTGTTGTGTTTTCATATTATGTTGAAAAAAGGGGAAGGGTTTATGCAATTTCTGAATGTTTTTATGTTAACCTTGGCAATATTTATACTTGATTGGACCTTAATGAACACATCCCACAAGGAGATTTGAAAGAATTCAATGTGCTTGTATTTAGCCTTTGCTACTTGTTCTCTTCCTAACAATGAAGGGTTGTGGCATTCTGTGTCTAATATATCATTCATAGGAAAGAATTTGGTTTGAAATGTTATAAAGTTTTGGTGCATCACCATTTTCATGTTTTATATTTACATTTCCTTCTACCTCTTTCTCCAAACTCAGAGAAGAACCGACTTTCTATAAAAATCCTGGAAGTATTCAATGAGGTGCAAATAGGTCCCCCACTCACTGAATTTCCCATAAGGTTGTTGGACAGGAATAAACTTTGATGATCAACATTTCTTTTTCTGGCACACCTGGTGGGACCACAAATTTTCCAAATGCATGATTGGAAGTCTGAAATATTTCTTAAATCAAGCCAAGGAAATAAGATGGAAATTTCATGCCCAGAATCCAAACAAGAGCATCCTCAAGAGTCCATTTCCAGTACTCCCAGTTACATACCTCAGTATCAAGGAGAAGAAGACTTATAGGTTTTATATCACTTGTAAGGATTAATAGAGCAAGAAGTTAGAGCCCAAGATCTAGAGCCTTATCTACTCCACCTTGAGGCCAAAATTTCTGAATTAGAATACCAGTATACCCAATTCATAGGAATCTATTCTCCATGGCTCATGTAGCTTCCCCTGCTCCTAGAAATTTCATAACCTAGGATAGTGGTAGTTCACTGAAACCACCTATGCCCCTAGATGTATGTCCTACCATACCCACTAATTCCCTCAAGGATATTCCAAAAAATTTCATAGAAGACTTCAAAACCCCCTCTGAACACCTCCAAGATATAACAGAGGTATGGAGGGTACATAACATAGTAGAGGGAAATATTTCTCTTAGGCTATTGTCCACTTGGTTTGAGGGAAAAGCTCATGATTGGTATTGATATTTGGCTTTTGATTATATTCATTCTTGGGATCAACTTGGAGAAAAGCTTTTTGAATTCTTCTGAAAGAAGGGATATCGATCCTTGTTACTATAGCAATTAACAACCATCAAAAGACCTCTATAAGAGGCCATGAACGACTTCAACACTATGTTTGACAAAACTTGGAAAATAATCCCCATGATTACTTGACCCCTAATTGTGATGGTGTTTATGTTCTACCTGAAGGATTTCAATTCATATATCATAGTTATGATAACCTATATGGGAGGGGATATATTAGCCAATGCATATGAGTTGGTTGTGCATGTGGAGAACAATTTGATTGACGCTAGGAAGATTCCACCACAACCTTTGATGCTTGTATTTGTAGAAATATTTGGTGGTCCTCAGGAAGAAGCTACTCCAAGAACTTCTTCTACACAAGTGGTGACATTATCCATGTTGTAGTCCATGTATATGTACGTCATTGCTCAGCCAAGCATGTTAGGCTCTTCCTCTATAGCAGCTAACATCAATGATATGAAGAGTCTTATGTGGTCTTTCGCTAATGAGTTAGTTCTAATCAAAAGATATAAAACGAAACCTCTAAAGCAGGCCACTCAGACCTATGGTGAAGGAAGGCCATCCTATTAACAAAATACATACCAAGGAACCTCAAGAGGAGGAGGTCAAAAAATGGCATCTACAAACTAGATAGTTGCAGTCGCTATGCCACTATAGATAGTCAAGGATAACTAGAGTAAAGAATTAATCCTAGGCTAGAACAACATAGAAAAAGATGAAAATGTATGGTGCTTCCCATGTAGTGATAATCACATGCCCAAAAATTGTCTAAGGGGAAATATACAACAAAAGATAGCAGAACAAAGAAGCAAGGGAATACTCCAAACTATAGAAGAATATCAGCCTCTTGAAATGGAAAATGCCTACTTTAGAGTAAGAGTTGGATATTGCGCCTAACCAAGCACTATTTTCATAGATGGAGGAAGAAGATATGGCATTCACGAATGAAGCTCTGACCACTAGTGCTCCACAAGTACAATCAAACTACAAAACAAGATCCAAAAGAAGGCTCAGGGGAGAATATGTACAAAAAGCTCCATCGTGACCTCAACTACGCCAACCACCACTACAAGAAAAGAAGAATTTGTAGGCTATTGGCTGACCTACTCAATAGCCCAAACTCCATTATTTCCAGCGAAGGATTTGGATAAGATTCTGAGCCCATTCATGGTAGATTGTTTTCCTTTGAAGATGAGAGAGATACATCATTTAAGCCCAAGGTCCATCTAGTTGGAATGCTCAATATGGTGGAACAATTGAAGAAGGTGCCTACTAAGATATCTATGTAGGACATCATATTCATTCTTGAACAAAAGACATTGCTTTGGGAAGCATTACAGAAGGAAGAACAAATATCATGGATGGATGCGACCCCGCTACATGATAAAGATAAAGATAAATAACCCATGTTGGAACCTCAAGCTTTGAAGGCCATAGCTTATGTGAATGACATGGAAAATGAAAAAGAGGAAAAGGTAAGTAAGCCAAATCTTGCACCTTTCTTTTTAATACTTATTGTGGGAGATGAACTTTTACATAATAACATGATTGATTTGAGAGCTAGTACAATGGTCATGCCAAAGCAAGTGGTCGATGCCCTAAAACTTAAATATGTTCCCTTTGAGAAGGGAATCATGCAATTGGGTAGGAAGAAGGTTTTGACCATCAGTTGCATTAAAGATCTGTATTTAACCCTCTTCTCATCTCCAAGCCAAATGATCACAAAATAAATAGTGGTGATAGAAATTCCCCCAGTCTTTGGAATTGTCTTTCAAGAGATTTCATAGTAAATCTTGGAAAATATTTATCATTCAATTGGTCTCACTTGATATTGAGGACTAAGCATGGGGAAAAGATGAAAATCTTATATGAATCTTTGCATCTGAAAAAAATAGTGGACAATGCAGTCTTATTCTTTGAAGCAACAGATACCTCTTTCTTGCAAAGGGAGAGATATTGTGTAGAGCTATTGGAAGATGAAGATGACATGAGTGATCGAACTCCCCAAGAAGAGGTGCTCCTCAACTAATTCATTGACTCTGACCCATTCAACAACTTTTATGTGATGGGACTAGGAACCTATGTGATCTTCGATGGTGATCAAGTATTTTTGAAATTGATAAAGGATTGAGAGGAATATGATGATCCGAGTGACAACCATCTCTGGACCTTATAATTTGATGGCGCCAAATGCAAATCCAGTTCTGGAGTGGGTATTTGACTAGTGTCCCCAACAGGACTAGAGACCCTCAAGGCTATTCATTTTTAGTTCTCATGCTTGAAAAATGATGCGGAATATGAAGCCTTGGTTCATGGTCTAATTCTTGTAGAGCAAATGGGCATAAAGAGAATGCAAGAATTTAGAGATTGAAATTTAGTTGTAAGCCAAGTCCATGGGAAATTGACTGTGAAGAATATAAGAATGAAGTCATACAAACACCAGATATGGGATCTGATTGAGAGTTTTAAAGCTTTTAGTATACAAGTCATTCCCTAATTTCAAAATAGTGTTGCCAATTCGATGGCTTCAATCAGTTCACAATTTGAACTAGTTCTAGATTCAACAATAAAGTAGAATGTAGTATAGATCATCTTCGATTAGAAATCCTTGATAATGATAAAAAATGGTAAGTATTTAAGGATGATATTTAGATTGCTACCTTTCTACAAAAAATAGGTAGAGCTTCCAACTGTTCACAACCAAGAGTAGAATCTCCCAAAGAGAAGGTTATCTAGTTAAAAGGAAATAAGCTTCCTCAAGGTTTAATCTCCCATGAAAATATTTTTAACTATGAGGACACAAGAAATGGAAAACAAAGGTTTGCTATGAACATGAGGGATTATGAAGAGCTTGATGTTGGAAGTGGCAGAAAGTTAAAAGTTGGAAGGGATGTTCTACAGAAGGAAAAGGAAAGACTAAAGGATCTATTTTATAGATATGATGGGGTTGTGTCCTGAACCTATGATGATCTTAGAGGGTATGATCTAGGTATAATTCACATATCATTGACTTGGAAAAAGGATCAAAGCTTGTCTAACAAAAACAAAGGCTAGTCAATCTGAAGGTTGAAGTGTTGATAGCACAGGAGCTCACCAAATTGATTGAATCAAGGATCATATATCTGAATAAGCATTCCACCTAGGTGTCTAATTTGGTACCCATCCAGGAAAAAAAAATAATGGTGATATTTGGCTCTATGTTTATTTTAGAGATTTGAATAATGCCTCACTAAAAAATCACTACCCTTTTCCATCTATTGAGCAGATCCTGTAGACCGTGGCTAGATCAAAGATGTTTTCATTGCTTGATGGTTTCTTAGGTTATAACTAGGTATATGTAAAGGAAGGTGACCAACATAAAATAGTGTTTACCACTAATTTGGGAATGTTTTCATACTCAAAAATATCGCTTGAACTTTCAAATGTTGGTGCTAATTTTGAATGAGCGATAGATATTTCTTTTAGAGGATTAATTAATTTGATTATCTTAATATAAATGGATGACCTAATGGTCAATTCAAAGTCAAAGGATGATTACTTTGATCATATGGAAAAGGTTTTCCATAAATTTCAATAGTTTGAGATTTCCTTGAATCCCAAAAAAGTGTTTTCGGAATGCCTTAAGGTAAGCTACTCCATTTGTTGGTATCAAAGGAGGGAATAGAAATAGACCCTAGAAGGGTGAGATCTATAATGGAGTTACCCCTACTAGTAAATTAGAAAGGGCTACAGTCTTTTCTAGGGAAGATCAACCTTGTTAGTAGGTTCATTTTAGACTTTACAGGCATTGCGAGACCTATCGGGTTGATGCTCAAAAAGAGCCTAATGTTCAAATGGACCCCAGAAGGAAAAGTAGCTTTTGAGAAAATAAAGATAGCTATCTTCACTGCTTTGGTGTTGGCTAATCCAGAAATGTCCAAATATTTTCTACTCTTGATAAACAACAACCAACATATCATAGCTTTGGTACTCACTCAGAAGGATGAAGGAAATAATGAAGATAATCTTATCATATTTCACTCAAGAAATCTTAAAGGATATGAAGCCAAGTATATTTTTTTTGAAAAGAAGGATTTTTCCATTGTTAAAAGCCTGAAGAAGTTCTGACATTTGGTGTCAGCCAATAGAATCACTATTATTGATGCACTCCCAGTGTGCGGGAGTATATCACCGAAGGTGACACAAGTGGAAAGAGTTCTTAATTAATTTCATAGCAATCCTTAGGGTGGAAATTTCTTCACCAATACTACCACCTTAAATATAATGCAAGTGGATATTATTGGCCCTCTATGTTTTTCAAAGTGCACCATCTGGTGGAAAAGTGTACTTAGTGCCAATTATTTGTTGGAAAAAGAAAGAATTCCACCCTACCTTTGAGCCCAATTATAATTGAGGAACCCTTTACTCAATGGGGTTTGGATTTCATCTGAAATGATAAATCCTATTTCTAGTGCTCACCATGAGTGGATCCTTATAGCAACTGATTACTTCACAAGGTGGACAAAGGCCGTCGCCCTAAAAAATTCTATAGAGGTCGAGATCATCAATTTCCTTGAAGAGTTGGTAATGAGATTTGGTTCACTATAAACCATCATATCAAACAATGCTCAAGCTTTTGTAGGTTCGGGGATGTCAAATTTCTCTATCAAAGATTGGGTTTACATTAAAACTTCATAAAATTACAACCAACAAGGAAATGGGTTAGCAGAGTCAACCAATAAAAACCTAATTAGGTTAATCAAGTGCATCAGGTCAGAGCGACAAAGGGATCGACACAACCACCTACGAGTTGCTTTGTGGGAATACCTGATTATTTCCAAGAGATTGTAAAGGCCTATCCTTATGAACTAGTGTACAAAATAGAGGTATTTTTACATGTTTCCATAGAGATCCCTGCCTTGCAATTGCTAAAAGCCCTGGAGATTGAAGAAAGTGGTGGAATGGAAGGTTGGTGGAACTCCTCAAACTTGAGGAAGATAGAGTAAAGGATTATGAAGCCATGATCGGTCTCTAATAGATAGTAAAAAGATGGTTCAATAAAAAGACCTCCAACCCATATTTCAAGGAAGGGAGCCTGGTACTAAGGTACGACAAGTTCATTGTGAAACTAGGACAACATATAAAATTTGAAGTGTTATGGACAGGACCCTTCCGTATTATCACATGCAAGGAAAATAATGTGTATGAGCTTGAAGATATAAAAGGTAACACTTTGTCTATACCAAGTGAATGATATTTATCTAAAATTGTTCCACTCAAATGTACAATTCTTTAAAAATTTTAATAGTTATGTACCATATGTAATTTTTTTTGTAAATTTACATTTTAGTTTTGAGAATAAGCCCTGACAATAACATAGAGGAAGTAGAAATGTATTATATTATATTATATTAATAAAAAAATTTACAATGTAATACAAGCTTGAAGCTCAAATTTAAACATGAAGCTCTGTCGAGAAAACCCAAATAGAGTCACAAAGCAAAAGAAGTAAAAAGGAGGCAATGTGCAAAAAATAGTAAAAGCTAAGCCTTTAACCATTGTTAAGTAGTCGAAGTGGATCGTTGTTGGGTTCTTCTTGTACTTATTCTTCTTCTTTTTCAAGGTGAAAATGGGAGTAAAGACACAACACATGTGGACTCAACACAACAGGGACTTTGGTTCTAATTGTCGTAGCTATACACTAGAAACTCAAAGTGCTTCTTCCAGTTAAGTCCAGAAATGCATTCCATGTTGTACTACTACAACAAGAAGGTGGTTGCTGGTAGAGATGATGAATGATTCCTTTCAAGGTCCATGGTGTGGAAGTTAGTGAGGAAAGGTAACCGAGCTACGTATATCCCATAGTCAACATGACTGTGGATGTCCATGGTGCTCGGAATGCCGACACCAGGGATACCCACTTGCATGATTTTTTTGAGCCCTTCTAACAATATAGTGTCAAACAACTGGTGGAAAAATTTGATTATCATGGGCTTGACGATGTTCAAGACAAGAAGGGAGACGAAAAAGCCAGAAACAAAGTTATAGTTGCTTCTCAACTAGTTCTCATCTTCAATATAATCCTAGCTGACTACCCACTTGAACGTAACAACACCAAGATGGTCACACTTCTACACCAGATACTTAATTCTATTACATGTGACATCCCCCATGAAGGCATATTGTTGCCTCTATGGTAGAAGCTGAATAGGATTTCCTAGGCACACTAACATTATGATAAAGTAGTAGATTGTAGAGGAATGGGAGATAGAAGGAAAAACTTTCTAAACTTAAAAAGCTATTTTTTGAATGAATATTGCAATAAGGTGGCATAGCTATATATAGAAAAGATGTGCCAAAAAACCCAACCAATGGGAAGTCTATTATTGGTGGGACAAAAATGGAGAAAATATCAAGCAGTCGAAGGGTAGGAGGCGAATCATACAAAAAATTTGACAGTAGGTCTTGAGAAATAAATTTGGGCAGTGGGGGTAAATACTTGCATAGGATGATCATCAACTAGCTTTCTTCTGACAAATTAAATAGGCACATCTTTCCAAAATTACCTTGCACTACTTAAGCACCTTTCTCATAGCTAAAAGAAAACCTTCAAATGCAATTAGCTTATTTGTGAAAGAGGTAGTAGGGAGAATGTACCAATTCCATTCCCGTGGCTTTTTCGACAGTCCTGAGGGATAAGGATCCCAAATCAACATGTATCACCTTGGTGGAAGAATTCAATGTACTAGTGGTAATGATAGAGCCTTAATTGCAAGTGCGTACAAAATAATTAACTGCACCCAAAAGAAAATTTTTCTAAGTAGCAAAAAAGTAGGTGGCCTTTTCATTAAAGAAATTCTTTGCAACTTCTTGACAAAACCATGGTAGAAGCATCAACATCTGGTAGAAAGGTTGTAGCCTCATCTAAAATTTTGGGTTACATCAATATCTTTCAGAGGAATTCATTCACCAACACCCCAGTGCCAGAAGAATGATAGTTTGATTATTGAAAATTAGTGCAATTGAATAATTGTTTTAGGAGAGAGGCGGTGGAAGATTTCGTCGACAACATTTTTGACCCAAAGTTGGTGACTAAACCTAAAAGCCTTAGGGAGGGTGCATTCCAAAGAATGATGTAGCATGGTTTTTTGAAGGTTTCGCATCTCGGCTCTAGAATTGTGCTTTCTCACAATTCATCTTTCTTGCCATACACCAATGCCTAAAGCTAGTGAATGCATGTGCCAAAAGATTCAACAAGGAGACACGAGTTATTATGGGCAACAAGATGAAGGTTAAAATTTTTGTAGCTACAATATGAGATATGTTGTGTATCCCTACAACTTGGGGCACCAAAAATTTTGAAGAGGAAGAGATGGAAAGTTTCTAGGAACCCAAAACGAAGAAGGGAAAATTTTATGAGGATGAAACAAAGGGAAGATCATAGAGATATCACTTTTCTTTTCCTCTTGTGCACAAAAAGTTCAAGAAAGACACACAGTCTATTTTCTCAATGTTGGCCTAGATTTACGGCCTTGATGATGATGAAGCGTCCATCCCTTTTAGATGGGCTTTTTTTTAATGCTTAAAAGGGAGAAAAGTCAGAAGTATTATGATTTTGCTGATGCAATAGCTGAAGGGATGTTGGAGAAAATAAGGACCTATGATACTGAGTATAAATTCAAGTATTCTTCTTTCTTGGTTCACTTGCTTTTGCATCAAAATTCTAAGTTGTTGGAGAAAAGTTTTCCAGTGTTTAGATTTGATGTAAAGGGTTTCTATTAGCCAATTCTTGTATGGACTCATGTGCTTTCAAGAACATGGGGATGCTACTGGTTTGTAGATTATCTTACGAGGCTAGTACTTCAAGACTTGTTGCCACACCCTACAATCCATTTCTCTCCTAAGGTCTCGCAATGGATGAAGACTTCACCGATCCAGATGGATTACTTCCTAGGTGAATATTTTACATTTATCAGATTCCATGGTTTCATCAGGTAGCCTTTCAAACTCCCCAAATTTGTAATAGATAGAGTTTTTGCATTGGAGAAATCCCATAAGGGAACCCTTTCTGACAATGCCTATGGCACTAATAGGAATAAGAAATGGCTTTATCCTATCCCCTTTAGCATTTCCAATAGCCAAGTAACACTGACAAGAAGGAAGGCAAAGGGTGAGCTTACAAACAAATTGGAGATCCTAGGCTTGGTTCCTATTTGTGACACATGGGACTACAATCTAGCAAAGCACCTCACTTTGAAACATGAGAGTTGGGAGTATTTTGAGTCAAGGAAAAATCCAACTCAGGAAAGGCTAGAAGTATACATCGAATTGGTTCACATACCATTGAAATGACTAAAATGGCTGAATTTCTATGTAGTGCAAGCGGAGTATTAGAGGAACCTCCTGATGGGTAAATCCCTCAGAACACTGAAACACAAGTGGTGGTTAGAAAGGAAGAGGATAGATTTATGGAGGTTCTAATAAGAGATGAGATGCCTGAATGCCCTATTTGGAGAATTGCAACCACATGATGAAAGGTTTGAAGAGGTTTACGATGAAGAGGATGATACCAACAATAGGAATCTGGAGACAAGTCATGAGATTGAATAGGAGTAGATTCTACATAGTGCTTCATGCCCTCAGGAATCTAAAAAGAGAAGAGGATCAAGGAAAAAGGATTGACAAGTCATATCCTCCATTAGTGCCTGAAGCAAAGGGAGAAGAACCTGATGGTCCCCAAGAATGTTTGATGTGGTTATCGAAGTAAAAAATTTAGTGGGATCACCCACCAAAGGATCAGAATGTAGTAGTTCCAATCATGCAAATAGAAGATGAGTCCAGGATTTAGGTAGACCTAGTGCATCAACCAGCGGATAAGAAGTGGAGTCTGCTCTACTAAGTTTTTTGACCGCCACAACCTAGGTGATTTTTTCTCCCTCTCTTCTTTTTTCCTTTTCATTTTTGGTTACTCCTCTACCCCCATATGTGGAGAAGATTCCTCCTTTCATAGACCCTAAGCTTTTGGTCCTTAATTATCCCCTAGCCATTTTTAGCAATGAACCTTGTGAATTAACCTCGCACATCGAATGAGCAACATCTACTTCAATTGCTATTGATTATTTTATCACCCTATTAAGGGCACCCTTTGAAAGAGCTGAAAAATCCATGTTGCTCGTTACTCTAGGTCCATCCACTTCTGGGAAAATATCTCCCCTTCCACCCATTTATCTTTTGACTGGTTTTCCCCTTGCCAAATATTAATTCAGTATCTTGCCATTTTCCATGAAAAAACTTTCATTTTCCTCCTCACATTATCATACGTCTAAGGTTTCTCCTTTTGTCACCATGTTTGGTCTCCCTACAGGTGCTTCCATTGCTGCACAAATCATTGACACCCCACAGAGTCACCAAGTACATTTCAATGTAACCAAGCAAACCTAATAGGCCATAAAATAGAAGCAGTAGTTAAAGAATTCCACATTGTCGACTTCCAAGAAGATTGAAGCTTGCTTTAATGAAGAGAAAAATTCACTACTAATCACTACCATGAATTCGCTTGTATCCAAGCCCGAGGGAAAATGTAGATGGAAGATTATGACATCAGATCCATGGGTCCGAATTTCAATGAAACTTGCCTGCACGAAAAGGAGGTCCTAGCTAAGGCCACCCAGAATGTGGTATATGCGGATTATGAAAGGCTAGATAGGAAATTGAAGAAGCGTGAGGTAGAGTTGATAAATATAAGGGAAACAGTGAGCAAGTTGTAGACAAAGTTCAAGGCCAAAGATGTCGAGATGGCCGACATAAAACATATATAAAATTAGCAAGGGAAAGCAACTAAGTTGCTTGAGGATGCCCAAGGTGAACAAGTTGAGTTGTATACTAAAATTGAAAATTTAAGAGTTGAACTTGCTACTAAGCACTAGAAAAATGTAGAGTACCAATGTATTCAAGAAAACATACTGAGAGAGTTGGATGGCATCTAATCTCAAGCTTCTGACAATCTAAGAAAGGCCCAAGTAGAAGTAGAAAATTTAAGACAAGAGAAACAAGAGATCATGTCTACTTTGCATGCTCATGACCAAGAGATCAAAAGGTTAAACTTAAAACTAAAAAATTCCCTCCAAGAGAATAATCAAATGGAGGAGAATGTAAGAGCAAGAAAGTAGACTTGAACTTGCTACTAAGTGCCAGAAAAACATAGAGTACAAATGTAGTCAAGAAAACATACTGAGAAAGTTGGATGGCATCTAATCTCAAGCTTCTAAAAATCTAAAAAGGGCCCAAGCAGAAGTAGAAAAGTTAAGACAAGAGAAACAAGAGATCATTTCTGCTTTGCATGCTCATGACCAAGAGATCAAAAGGTTAAACTTAAAACTAAAAAATTCCCTCCAAGAGAAGAATCAAATGGAGGAGAATGTAAGAGCAAGAAAGAATCAGTTCCATCAGGAGTTAGTTGTTGCACAAGGGTTTGGGACCCTCCCAATATTGAAGAAGTTGATATTCGCACACTGGGAAAGGATCATTGTTATGCTCGCTATCCTCAAGCCAGCCCTATAGTTTTTAAGGGATGCTCGGGAATTAAATAGAAATGTTAGCCCATTAGCCAACCAAATTCTACAAATATATGCTCCCCAAGAAATGGAATCACAAACTTTGATTTCCAAATTGTGAGTGGCCACTGATGAGACCCTAAGAACTGCAGGTTTTGTGGATTGGAGGGCCACTTCAACAGAGAAAGTGAGTTTTTCAACTGCCACAAGGTCTTAGCAAGAAGCAAGGAATGTCTGGAAATGTTGAACAAGAGGTTCAATGAAATCAAGAAGGATTTCAATGTGTTGGTTAGCTTCGGTTTTCCTCCCCTTTTTCACTAGATGGAGATGTGCTATCAGTTGAGCATATCATATATACAATCAAACAAAAGGTCTAGAATTCTACAAAACTCTCAGGTTCAAGTGTGACATGCACTACTGATGACATCAAGCATGAGATATTTCCCCTTTCTCATCTCTATTATCACCTTGGGGTTGTTTCAAAAAGATGGGGAGTTGTTTCATTCAAGGAAGTCTTTGAATTAGATCAAGCATACAAGGTCATATGTGCTCTTATCCAACTGAATAATTTGGATTGGGAGGTGCAACATTCTTATTTCTTCAAACTACAATAATTTCCAAAGCTCTAGGTTCATGCATCCACAAGTGAAGAACCCATATGAGTCGCTAGAACTATGAAGCAATTTTTCCTTAATCTTCTTTTTGATTTTTAGATTTTATATGTTTTTTGCTTCGAGATGAATCCATGCTCAAAGCAAAAAATGTTCGAAAAAGCATGCAATGCCCCATGTGGTGGTTGCGCTACTTTTGTTTATCATCTTCCTTTTGAGAGAGAGTCAGGCATGTGTGAGCTTGGCAGGGATTTCCTCTAAATCTATTTTCATAAATATGAGAATCCTCGCCTGCTCGACACTTCATCTCTTCATTGTGGGAAAGATGCACTTTAAGGAGCAATCTCTTTTGGAATTTGACCGATCATGCTAGGTATTTCTTGTTTTGATGTTGGAATATTTGAGTCTATTCCGTTGATCTATGTGATTGGTCAACTAGATTTTACTAGACTATTTTCTAGTATTTGCTTGTTTACAGATGACAATCTTTGCTAAATATCTAAAAAAAATTAATGTGACAATTGTGAATTATTGAGGAAATATTTTCATGACCTAATTAAAGATCCACGATCAGATCATGAGCTATCAAATGCTACCATCTGGTAGTATTTACTTCTAGAATGTTGGTGGTAGTTATCTCCTTTTTTTAGCTATAAATGGGAGGCGGTGATATAAGGAAGGGGTTCTAGTCTATTTTT
The DNA here is from genome assembly GCA_007258455.2 of Sequoia sempervirens. NCBI lineage: Eukaryota > Viridiplantae > Streptophyta > Pinopsida > Cupressales > Cupressaceae > Sequoia > Sequoia sempervirens. The sequence continues at coordinate 807,115,241 of VDFB02281492.1, forward strand.
TCAAAACTAAAAGTTCTTTTAGTTTTCCTTAGAGATAGAGATATTTTCAAAAGTAAAATTGGTAGAACATTTCTTTTCTTTGGCATATTATATTGTTTCAACACAAACTATTATTGGATTGGCATTGAAACAAATAGACATATTTTCAGAAGCAAAATTGGCAAAACATTGCTTTTCTCTAGCATATCATATTGTTTCAAAGCAAACTATTATTGGATTAGCATCCAAAATTTATTTTTAAGTTCATTTGATATTTAAGCACAAACTATTTGGAATAAATCTTTGACACTATGCATGTTATGGCCTTTATGAAGTTACTTCTTTCTTCTTTCATTGAAAATGAAACACTATGTTAAGATTAGTTCAAATAGTTTGAGTAGTTGATTTCCATGTTGTAGACTTATATGTTATAATAATAACTTACTAAAAATGGATTATTTTTGTTGAACTTCTCCATTTTCTTGAATGGTTGTTATTTTTTCATATTATGTTGTAAGAAGAGGAAGGGTTCATGCAATTTCTGAATTTTTTTCCGTTAACCTTGGGAATATTTATGCTTTATTAGACCTTAATGAACACTTCCTGTGGGGAGATTTGAAAGACTACATTGTGCTTCTATTTAGACTTTACTTCTCATTCTCTTTCAAAAAATGAAGGTTTGTGGCATTATGTGTCTAATATATCATTCATAGGAAAGAATTGGGTTTGAAATTTTATAAAAAATTTAGCGCATCACCATTTTTATGTTTTATATATACTTTTCCTTCTACCTTTTCTCCAAACTTAGAGAAGATTTGGATTTCTATAAAAATCCTAGAGGTATCTAGTGAGGTGAAAATGGGTCCCCCACTCGTTGAATGTCCCATAAGGTTGTCAGAGAGGTGAAAGCTTTAATGATCAACACTTTCCACAACACTTTCATCTTGCAAAAATCTCCCCCTTTGTCATTGATGACAACACGTGATGTGAAAAACCATCAGACAACATACTAGATCTAAATACTTTTTTCTATTTTCTCCCCCTTAGAAGATGATCTCTTATATTCTTCTTCTCATTCGCTTTTCACATGCTTATTCGCTCCCCCTTTGACATCAATGGAAAAGGAAAAATAATATTTTCCATTAATCTCTCCTTTGACATGAAAATCTAAATACTCATAATGACAACAACTGATACTACCTACTCCCCCTAAGAGGTAGCCACCAAAACATCATCCTAGAAGAAAGATAGACCCATAGAACCATAGGAATAATGCATCTCCATATGCATATAATTCAAGAAAGAAGGGGAAATAACCCCTAACTTCTCCTAGAGATACTCAAAAGTATCTTTAGAAAGAGCCTTCATGAAAATATTAGAAATATTTGTCGGAACATAATCAAACTTTACTTCATTCTCCATGAATTTCTCTCTCAAGAAATGATATCTGATAGATATATGATTCATCCTCTAGTGCATCACAAGATTCTTAGAAATATTAATTACACTTTGTATTATCACATAAAATATAAATGGGATCATCATATAGCACTGTGTTATCTTTCAATTTTTATTTCATCCATAGAACTTTTTTACAAAAAGATGCAATAGAAATATACTTATCTTCACTAGTAGACAAAGAGACTGAATCTTGCTTCTTACTCAACCATGCCACCAATCTACATCCAAGAAAGAATGCACCACCACTTGTACTCTTTCTTTCATCTACACATCCAACCCAATCTGCATCTATATAGGAACTAAGTGTAAATCCAATATCTTAAGGATACCACAATCCATAATCTAGAGTGCCATTCAAATATCTAAATATTTTTTTAACTGCAACAACATGTGTTTCCTTTAGATCTTCTTGAAATCTAGCCACAAGAAAAACTACATTCATGATATTTGGTCTAGTAGCAGTCAAATATAATAGTCCACCCATCATAGATCTATACTTTCTCTGGTCAACCTTAGGTGGATTATCATCTTTACCCAATTTGCAACCAGACACAATAGGAGTACTTACCAGTTTGGAACCATCCATCCCAAACATCTTCAACATCTCTCTCACATAGTTAGACTATGAAATGAAAATTCCTTTCTCTATTTGATTAATCTTTAGCCCAAAAAATAAATTCATCTCCCTAAACATAGACATTTCAAATTCTTTCCACATCTCTTTTGCAAAAATATTGCACATATTTTCATTTCCTCCAAAGATAATGTCATCAACATATACAACTATAATCAAGATTCTGTCATTTTCAATCTTAAAGTACAAATTAATATCTGTCATAACTTTGTTAAATCCTTATTGAATCACGTACTTATCCTAACCTTGCATACAAAGATCTAGGAGCTTGCTTCAACCCATATAAAGATTTCTTCATTCTGCACACCATATTTAGTTGATTTGTTAACTAAAATCCTTCTAGTTGTTCCATATAAACTTTTTCTTCTAGTTCACCATTCAAAAATGATGACTTGACATCCATCCAGTAGACCTTAAAGTATTTATAAGAAGCAAGTGCCAATAAAATCATTATAGATTCCATTCTTGCTACTGGGGCAAAAGTTTTCTGAAAATCTATTCCTTCTACTTGTGAGTAGCTTTTACACACAAGCCTTTCTTTATTTTTGACCACTTCTCCATTTTCATTCAACTTATCTTTGAATACCTATTTTGATTCAATGATGTTTTTATCTACCAATCTTGGGACAAATTCCCAAGTTTGACTCTTTGCAATCTGCATAAGTTCTTCTTTCATTGGGTATGTGTAGGATCATGATGGGCCAAAAAGTGGTGATATGACGGGTATGTGGCTGACGAATTTTTTTACCCAAAATTGATGAAACAAAAAGGGTTTTTTAAAGGATATTCTCAACTTTCCACCAATATAAATTATGCTTTACTTTGAATTTAATAAATTATTATTATTCATTTTCTATTTGAATTATGACTAAAGTCCTAATTGATAGGATGATTAAAAAACATCTATAACTTTCAAACAGTATCACATTTTTTGAATTTGAAATATGCACCACATTCTATGCTTTGCCTACTATAGGATTAAAAAAAAAATGAATTTCATGAAGTTTTTCCCAAGTTAAGGTGGTTAGACATATGATTTTTTATATTTTTTAAATGTTGTAAAAAAATTCATAATTAATTATTACTTGGAAAAAAATTACAAAAAAATATAAATCACATCAGGACATGAGTCCTCTGCTTATATCTAAAATCTTATAAAAAATAATTATCATTTTATTGTGGTTAGGGTGGTCAGACAAACACCTACTTCTTATTTTTTCCCTGAAATTTAAGTACTAATGCATTGAAATTTCAAATTTTCACCAAATACATTTTATTTTTAAATAAACCTAGTAGTTTAGAAACTACATTCAATTTTCTACATATTATATTCTTACATGTTTTTGAAATAATATAGATAACATATTCAATTTTTTACGTCAAGTTGCCTATTTCTGATTTTTTTGAATTTTTCGTGACTTAAGGGCTTGTTTTTTCAATGATGATCCTGCACATAGCCTATTGCTTCCTTCCAATGTCCATATTTACAAGCTTCACTTACTGTCTTTGGTTCAATCTTGAAAAATAAACATAAATTCACTTCAGTAGTAGCTTTGCTTCTAGTTAACACACCTTTTGTCTTATCTCCAATAATCTAACTTTTTGAATGATTCTTTGGTACATATCTACGTTTCCTAGGGGACATCACCGAAGCATCTTCTTGTTTTTTCATTTTGTTCATTTTACTTCTTTTTCTCATCTTTATCTTGTTCTTCCACAATTTATTCTATTCTTGCACAATCATGTTCATCAAATACATATCCATCAATGTCAATAGAAATCTTCATTGCCTCATCAACCTTCACATTCGAGTTCTCTACAATTTTTCTCAATCTTTTATTGAAACATTTGTATGCCTCTCTTTTAGTAGAATATCCAAGAAAAATTGCTTCATCACTTCTTGCATCAAACCTACCCAAAGTTTCTTCATCTCTTCTTATATAGCATTTGCTTCTAAATACCTTGAAATATATAACTATAGGAATTTTTTGTGCCATATCTCATAGGGAGTCTTTGTATTGTTTTCTCTTAATTGAACTCAATTGAATACATAAACAATAGTATGAATATCTTCTTTCTAGTAAAATTCTAGTAAAACAACCTTAGTAATCATTGATCTAGTAGCCTCTTGAACTGTTCTCTTTTTCATTTCAACAACTCCATTATGTTGAGGAGTTCTCAGAGTAGATAACTATCTCTTTATTCCACGCACTTTTCAAAAAATATTGAACTCGTGGGAGGTGAATTCTCCACCTCTGTTAGATCTTAAGCATTTTATCTTCAAATTCACTTCATTTTCAACTATTGCTTTGAATTCCTTGATTCTATCTAATGCATCTAATTTATCTCTAAGAAATGTAACCCATGCATATCTAGAATAATCATCAATTAAAAGGATAAATTACTTTTCACCAAGTAGAATTCTCACTCTTGTAGGACCAAAAAAATATGTATGAACTAAATCCAATAGTCTGATAGTAGATTGTTCTTTTGATCTATAATGATTTCGTTCTTTCTTTCCAAACCAACAATTCTTGCAAATAACACTAACAAGATTTGTAATTCTTGGTAAATCTCTCACGACCTAAAAAACACTAATCCTTTCCAAGTTGTTAAATTTCATGTGACACATTATCCTATGCCATAACCAACTGTCATTTATCTGAGTCATAAATCATCATCCATCAAAACCCTTAAGTTGATGGATATTCCCTTTAGATTTCTTTCCTGTAGCAATAAATTTTTTGGATCATTTTTGTATCTCCCATTTTTCATCCTTAACCACAAGATCATATCCTTTTCTTCACATCTAACCAACACTCAAAAAATTATTCCTTAATCCCTTAACATAGTAAACATCGTCAGTATGATGCTTTCCATTAAAACTTACTAAACCTATCCCACAGATTTTAGCACCAATATCATTTCCAAACATAGCCAAGCCTCCATCATATTTATCAAGCTTCAAAAACTTACTTTTCTCACCATTCATGTGATGTGAACAACCAATATCAACTACCCAAAAATTATTCTCTTGTTTAGCATTTAGGGAAGAGATAGCTATACCTTCATTTTTCTCCTTCTCCTTCTTTGGAGGGCTTTCCTTTACCTATTTTCTAGAATTAGCAAAAGTATGTTCATCCTTAATCACCAAGAACAATCATTAATTTTCATATAGATATTCACATTTTGAATCCTCATAAAAAATACTAGCATTCTTAGTCACATAGTAAGCTTTGTTAACCTTCTTTCCTTTTTTTTCTTTCTCATATCTTTGTTTATTTCTTTTAGCTCTTTCTAGACACTTTGCAACACAATGACCTATTTATCTACTACTAAATCATTTAAAGGGAAGTTTACCTACATACTTACTAGAGCCTTTTCTCATTCTTCTTACAAAGTTATCTTCATCCAGATCTTCAGCTTTTGCAGCTTTAAAGGCAGTCTCTGATTTACTTCCATTCCTTAGACTTAGTTTTCTAATCTCATAAGATGTCAAAAATCCTAATATCAGATCCTTAGTACAAGTATTATAATCTATAGTCTTCTCAATAGACCTCACTTTCTCACTATGATGAAAACTTCAAATTTGCAAAATTTTATGTGCCCATGTTGAAAATTTTGATTTGCACACTCAAAAGTGCACCTGAAAAAGCTGCACCAATGACCTACTTTGGGGGGTGATAATTCAGAGCCAGTTGACTTTCATGCCAAATACCCTGGTAAGTGTATTCATTTGACATATGTGAACATGTATGTCTGATTCTAGCTTTCCATGATGAGTTTTCATAGGGTTTTGAAATGCAAAGATGGAGGGTTCTAGGACTGTCTTGTAGTTTGCAAACTCTTAGTCTTGCGAACTAGCCTCATATTCAAATTGATATTTCATAGCTATATGATCATCATGGAAAATTGATCTATGCCCTATATTCCCCTCACATTCATATGATCCCTAGTCTAGTTTTACAGCCGCAATATCAAGTTTGATATTTTTACCAGATCAAAAGCAAAAAAAGTTTCTTTATTCTAACATAGATACCTTTCCAGAATGTTTCAAGGAGGTCCAATTTGACCCTTAATATCTTGTGAGAGTATATATTGGTGAAGATCCATCTTTTACACATACTTAATGGACCTAAATGATCTAATGTTTCGAGTGGTAGCTTCCTAGGAGGTGATTTGATATTTTTTCAAGGAGGTGACTTGGTGTGCTTGAGTTGGTTTTTGATAGGTGCAGTTGCAAAAAAGTCTAAGTGAGCCACTTTGGCATTGAATATCTTGCACCTCAGGATAAATTTTCCTAAGATATTTGTTACATTGAATTCTTGGGTCAAATTTCTACATGCCTGTGCATTTTCATGACTTTAGGAGGTCATTTGACTAGTTTTCTAGGGCGATTCCAGAGGCCGCTTGACCTATTTTGACTATTAGAGTAAATTTTTTAACTTAATTATGTTAATTAAGTTACCTTTATTCCTCTCTTAAGATTTCACTTTTGTTTGCATATTGTAACTTTTAATAATTATATTAATTATTAAATGTCTACCTATTAGGGTTACTTTTTAGGTTTTGTTTGATCTCCTTTTAAGGATTGATCTTTGTAAATAATTCATTCTATTGTTCTAATAATATATCTCTCATATTATAGAGCTTCAAACCCTCTCTTGCTTTTTTCTCCATTATCTTCCTCGTGATAGGTATCTCTTTGTATTGTAGGTGTTCTTGGACTCTGAAGTTGGTTTTGACAACTTCTACATGGTATCAAAGTAGACCTACTGCAACCTGTTCTTGTTTTGAAGATTTTTGAGCTACGAGGGTTGGATCTGGATTTCACAGGTTTTAAGTTTGATTTTTTGTGGATTTGGGGGTTGCCTAATTTTATGGGCATTTTGGGCCAAAACAGACCTCACCATTGAGTCCGTAGCACCCAAAAACCCATATTTTCATATAAAATTTGTCCAATTTGGACATAGTTGCAGCAAAAGGGAAAAAAAATTGGCCCCAAGGCTGTACGCCCTTAGGGCACGATTTCTGAGGTGAAATTTTTTAAAAAAATCAATTTTAAATTGATTTTTAAAGTTTTTTTTATTCAAAAATTTGAGCTTCCCTCATACTTGGAAGTCACCGCCACCCTCCAGCCAAGCAGCCACCAGTAGAGGAGGTGGCCACCAGAAAACTCTGTCGGGCTGCCACCTCCACCGGCTTGCAGCCAGCCAATAGCTCAACTACTGCCAGTGCACCACCGGAGCACTACCAGGGCCCTTCTTCATTCCTTTTTTTTACCTTTTTCACAAAATTAGACACATCTCAGGCGTTTTAGCTCAGATTTTCAAATGAAAATTGGTGTTGGAAAGCTGGCTCCGAGCACATCGTAATAGCGTAGATTTTTTTTCAAAATTTTCTAGTTTGATTGTATTTTTTTGCAGTCAAATTCAAGTGATTATTTTGCACTCTAAGATGCATAACTTGCTTAGTTTTGCTTCATTTTTTGAATACGAATAGGCATTGGAAAGCTATTCATGCGCTCTATTCATATATTCTATTATTTTTTCTAGAAAAATTATCAGGTACACGAGATTCAGTTTAAAACCTTGTTTTCTTTTTTCTTGCTTTTTAGCAAAAAATCTCTACCGGGGTTTGGTTTCTTGCAATTGTGAGGGGGAGTTTTTTTCTTTCTTTCTATCATTTACTTCAGAAAACTAGAAACTATTCACATTAAACATTCATTAAACCTTCCCAAACATGGCCTAAAACCCTTCTACTATTGAACTTCTCACACCTCATAACTATCACACTTGGAAGGCATTCATGACATGTCTTCTCATATAAAAGGGGTTGTGGTCCTATTTAGATATAGTTCAACCAATTTTGAAATGGCCGTTTGAGGTTATGCAACACAAAAATAAGATGGATAAGGCCATGGGTTTGATTTCCTTAAATGTTTTAGACAACTTGTTGTTACATCTTGATGGGTGTAACAATCCTCTTGAAATGTGGACCAAGTTTTATGATCTATTTAGTACCATCAATCAGTTTCATGCAATCCAGATTGAGGTAGAGTTGACTTCACTTGTACCTAATTATTTTCCTACTAGTGAGGACTTTCTGATGAAATTCAAACAACAGAGATCTCTTCTATAGGGTTGTGGTAAGAAAAAAACAAATGAGCAGTGTATTTACTTGATTCTTTCTAAGCTTCGAGGTCCTTTTGAGATCTTCTCTTTGAATTTTTATTCCACCATGGATGCATTGGACAACCACTTTACCATGCCAACATTTGAGTTTTTTTGTGATCATTTGACATGAGAGCAGGCCAAGATATCACAATTGGATGCTCTCACAAGATCACAACACCAAGCATTGGTAGCATAGTCATCTCAGAGGAAGGAAAAGTAGAAGCAAAAATAGAAACTAAAGACCACAGAGCATTGGAAGGATTCTAGTTCACAACACACCTCTAATTCACCTTCTCCTAAGGGGGAATCATCAAAGAAAGATAGACTTAAGTGTGCTTATTGTACTAATCTAGGACATGATGAGTCCAAGTGTTATGAGAAGAAGATAGATGGATATGCCAAACAGGTTTCAGATTTGACAGCTCTTCTTGAGAGCAACAATATTCATCACTCTTCTTCATCTACATCAGGTGGGTCTTGTTCTTCACCTTCATTATAGACAGATGGAAAAGCCCCACATAAGGGTCATGCATTATGTGCAACCACCAGTTCACATTCATCTAGATGGCTACTAGATTCAGGTGCTTCACACCATATGGCATCTTCTCAAGACATGTTCTCATCTTTTGAGGCTGCATCCTCACCACACATATTGATGGGTAATAACACTTATATGAGTATATGTGGGAAAGGTTCTATCGACATTAATGTTGGTACATTCAATGATGTACTATGTGTACAATCTTTTTCCACTAACCTTCTCTCCATCTATCAGATTGCTCATAGTGGGATAGGGAAGATAGTTGAGTTCACACCTGATTTAGTGCACATCAGAGATATTCAGACTAGCAACATTGTTGCAATAGGGACAATTGATCATTCTTCCAGTTTGTATGCATTCACACACTTTGGTCCACCATCTCCACTTTCTGATTATTCCTCTATTTCTACAAGAGAGCATCCAGTATCTGAGGTGAAATTTGGTTACTTGAACTTATGTGTTCTTCCATCTTTTCATGAGACTAGTGTTGAGACTTCTACACCTCTACCTCCTGTTGACATCACATATGTTCAACAGGATTCCTCTTCAGCTGTGACTGACATTGTAGCTCCACTCATCGAGCCATCAAATGCAGTTGTTGAGGCCATATCAGAGGATATTCCTTTCGTCACAAATGACAGTTTAAACACACCTGTTATTCCATCTTCATTGGAGATCCCATTTTAGGATCATCTTGAGTTATTTGATTCACCATCCTGTTATTCAAACACTCATACTACCATTCAGTTCTTTAGTGAGCATCATCCAGGACTTCCATTTTAACCTCACATCTAGGGATTTCCTCTTCCTCGACTGTTGGATTTGTTTCTTCCTCCAAGGAGACACATTGGCACAAGGGTTCTCTCATTTTCGGGGGGCTTTGGAGTCTCTTCTCTCTCCTATGGGGGAACATATTTTGTACTTGTGTGATAGAAGCAGTTCTTGAGGGGTCATGTTGAGTCCTCCTTCTATCTCTCTTCTTCTTTCACTCTTGTTTTTCATCTCTTTTTGTAGTAGATTTTTTCTCATGCAGTTTTCTCTATTTCTCCACTTTACATAGATTTGGTTGTATTTGGGTACCTGATCAGGCCTAGTTGTCGGGACCCTTGTTTGCTTTCATGCATTGTAGTTACCTTTTCTTTCTTGCACATGTTTGTATCTGCACTCTTGCTCATCTTAAGGGGGGTTGTTAGAGTAAAGGTTTTAACTTAATTATGTTAATTAAGTTACCTTTATTCCTCTCTTAATATTTCACTTTTGTTTGCATATTGTGACATTTAATAATTATATTAATTATTAAATGTCTACCTATTAGGGTTACTTTTTAGGTTTTGCTTGATCTCATTTTAAGGATTCATCTTTGTAAATAATTCATTCTATTGTTCTAATAATATCTCTCATATTACAGAGCTTCAAAACCTCTCTTTCTTTTTTCTCCATTCTCTTCCATGTGATAGGTATCTCTTTGCATGCAGGTGTTCTTGGACTCTGAAGTTGGTTTTGACAAATTCTACATTGACTACTATACAAAATCCCATAAAGTGGATTCTGATGGTTTCCCACTTCAAATTTTTCATGCTAGATGAATATAGAAGAAGCTTTAGATCACTTCAAGTTAAAAACTTGTTTCAAAATGATTTTTTTTTAGTCAGTCCCATAAGGAGAACCAACATGTGTCACACAACTTGACGAGGCTTCTATCTAGTTGATTCAAAGTGAAAACCATAGTGAAAATAAAGGTAAAAATGATAAACAATCATAACCTCATTTTCAAGTGAATGGATATAAAGATCATATGACTTTATATAATGATTGTGATGAGGGGTTTTCATAAAAATATGCATTCTGGGATGTCTCTAGATTTGTGTGAACCATTTTTTGAAGTTTTTAACATGGATATGCGTCATAATTTTAAAGTTGAACTAGAATGCCTTTTTGAACAATAAATGAATTTATTTATGCATGATATGGGTGTTAATGATTTGGATATGGTAATACAGACAATCAAAGAAACATGATTTACCTAGCATGGATTTTATATTCATTGTGATGGAGCTCTATTTGAGTTATTGGTGCCTTTTATCAAGTAGGAACCAAAGATGTCTCTTTAGAAACTAATTGGAAGTGTCAGTGCATCTAGGCATAATTTTGTTGGATGTCCTATGCTATGTGGTGTTCAAATAACAAGGATTGAGCACATAAATTCACTCTCAAGAAATGTTGAGTATCTTGCATCTACATATGCAATAATAATAGGAAGCCCCAATGGACATGCTCCTATATTTTTATGGTACACCTTGAATCAAAAATGTTATAAGGGATTCCAGGAAGAAGTGTAGAAATTCTTAAGGAATGCACATTACCTGAAGGGTCACTTACAATATTATGGGATTAGTGCAAAGCTAAATTACCTGAGTAGCATTACTATTTTTGAAAGACCACAAGATGAAGCATTTGTGTACAAGTGGAAAATTTTCTTCCATTGAAATAATTCCCATGTGGTTGTGATGCCCAAAGTAACCATTGAGACATTAGAGCATTTTGTGAATGAGTTGATTGAGAACCGACCAAGATGGTTTAGTGATGTGAATGTTGTGACACATGATTCCATTAGAGATGGCTTGAGAACATGGTGAAGTAGTAAAGCAAGATAGATGAATGGCTTGAAGCAAGAAATAATTAAAACTACCTAGAGTCATTCAAATGTGAAGAATTCTTATTTGTATTACACTTAGGAATTAGAACTAGTTTTTAGCTTTTTGAATGAGACAAGAGACCCAAAGAATGCAGTCATTCCTTTGGAGAAGATTTAAACTACACTATAAAGTGTTGCACAGTGATGGGAAATAAAAATGTCTATGGGGCAGATATCGTTCAAACCGAAAATGTGAGAGGATGGATCTAGTAAATGAGGTAATGCATCTTGAAAAGGCTTGAGCCCTGTTTTGAAAGGCATGGCATAAAAATCAAAAAGTGTTTGTGTCGCTAGGGGAAAACCATCATGATAGATGCATAGAGTTGATTTAAGGTTGCAAAGGAAATTTTTGCACAGTTTCAAGAGGCTATTGCACAAAACATCCTTGGTCAAAGGACCTATGCAGTGGAAACCCTAAAGCATGGTTATTTTTCAATAGTAACAGTTGATGCTTGCATTTAAAATGTATTAAAATTGTTTGAGGAGTTTCTATTTGGCACCTCAACTCTATTATATTCAACTTGAATGCACTGTCCAACCAAATAGTGGTGGGATAATAAGAGGACATTCTTATTGAGCTAAATTTTTGGCACCTTAAAATCATAGTGTCTAAATAAATGAATGCATCCTTGAACCATATATTTTTGGGTTAGGGATGCTAGGTCTCCTTTACTGGATTAGGGTATTTCACCTAATGGAAAGAGATAGATCCCACACTTAAAATCTAGGTGGTTCACTCAAATAGAGTATTTTATGATGTTGTATGAACTAAATGAAGTGATCTAAGTGAAAGTAAGATATGAAATTGATCAAACATGAATGCAAAATCTAAGAATTATGAATTCCTTGAAAACACATTGTGTATTACAAAATCAACTACAAATGAATAGAAAGATGCAAAAAAAATGATTTAGACTGAAAGTGTGCACCTAGAACTTTGATGAGGACTAGAAATTGCTTTTGGAATGTTTTTGATGATGTTTTTGATGGAAAACTGAGTCAGGATCTATTTCTATCAAAAGGGTGTCAGAAAATGCAGAAAACATGAAACTGACCTAGAAGTGGAACTCATTCGCCAGCCATGGTGAATGATTCCAATTTTTAATTTTTGAATATTCAAGAGTGGATTCTAAAGCTTTCAATCTATATTTCTGCTTCCTACAGGTGTCTACTTCTGAAATTGACGGATTCGGGTCTAAGAGTTCATTTTTGTTGATATTTTGACTTGAATGACTTTTGAAATTGATCTTCAATGATTTCCAAGCTTCCAAAGGACCTAAATCTACAAACACACAAGAAGAGAAGAAGAAATGTTGATTGTTAGGGCATCGGGGTTTGCCTTAGTCAAACCACTTATAGGTAATTAAACCAAAATGATGAAAGAATGGAATGAAACATGCAATAATGGAATGGATTACATTTCCATGATGTTGATATTGGATTTCTCCAGCAATGGAGGAAGATTCGGCCCTTGAATGTCTTTAGGAACTTTCTTGATGTCTTGCAATAATAAAACCCTAATTTGCTTAACTTGAGATGAAAGATTTGTGGATGAATAATGAAGAATAGATGTGAATTGAGTTAATAGATGTAAAAATGATATAAGAGAGGTGATTTTATAGGAAATTCACCTTATTTTCCTGTTAATTGGATCCCTAAGACAGACATGGAGAAAAATTAAACTCAAAACCTAATTTTTCCTACTCAAAACCCCTAAAATGGCCCAAATGAGACTCATTCGCCACTAATGGAAAATGGGTCCCACCTAGATGAGAATAATTTTCCACTAATGGTGAATGGATCCCATAGGGGCTATTTTTACTAGCTGGAATACTAAGAAGTGAGAAAATTAGGCTTATATGATGACTATGTCAGCTATTTGATGAAATTATGCCTCAGGATGCACAATATGGGTTAATAGGGGCCTACTAATGATGATGTAAATGTCAAATAGGGCTTGGGACACAAAATTCAATGTGAAAGTTTGATTAAGTACACTTTACAACACTAAAATGAGGTCTATAGAGTGTAAGAAGTCACAAGAACCAATGTGAATGTGCAAGACACATTACAACACTAGTTTATCATTAAATTTAATTCAAGAACCTTCTAGATTGATGTAATAATGTCATTAAACACATTTTATAATGTTGAATTAGGGAGAAATAGGTTGATTAAGTCTATAAAAGCATGAAAGTCCTTTACAAGACTTTACAACACCTTTACAAGACCTCATTAAAAGCATATTATTAAATTTGCAAGGGTCCAAGACCTAGTGTGGATGCATCAAATGCCTCACAATAATAGATTAAGACCTCATTGAGTCCATGTTATCATGAGTTGATCCCATGTCAAGCAAAGGGTCCATTTTTCTACAACACATTTAGCCCCCACTTTAGTGAGAGGATGAACCTACTTCAAACTCACACTAAAGTAGACATTCAAGAGAGGTCCTCATACACAGATGTAGATGACAAAGAATGAAAGAGATCAAAGGAGGTGGCCAAGCCTGCAGGATTGAAGATCCCAAGTCAATCCCCCAAGATAAAAAATCATGCAATAGCAAGGAAGAAGGGTTGAAAAGGATGTATCAAGCTTTGATCGTTTGTCTAGCTAGTTGTGGATTAGATCTATGCTAATTATTTGAAAAAGAGAATGTGTACTCACTTTGGGGCAATAGAACACAAGATGGTCCAGTAGGTGAGAAATCCCAAATGTACTCACTCTGGGGTCATAGAACTTTTGGCTGTCTACAGGGTGAGAAAGATCGAAAAGGTAAGATACATATGCTAGTTGGTATATATGCACTCACAAATACAAAGGTGGCTATGGGGAAAAGTCATGCCACTAGGCGGGCTTCCTGCTCAACCATGCCAAAGTTATACCTCCTTGTAACTTTAACAAGGAACCACAAGAAAATTATCATGAAAAAAAAGAAAAGGTACCACAATCATGCACGTTGCATTATGCAAGGTGGCAAAAGAAAATGTGAAATGTGGGTATGTGCAGGATCATGATGGGCTGAAAAGTGGCAATATGATGGGTATGTGGCTGATGACTTTTTTTTTTACCCAAAATTGATGAAATGAAAAGGGTTTTTAAAGGAGATTCCCAATTTTCCACCAATATAAATTATGTTTTACCTTGTATTTAATAAGTAATTATTATTCATTTTCTATTCAAATTACGACTAAATTCCTAATTGATAGACTTTGAAAAACATCTGTAGCTTTCAAATGGTATCACATTTTTTGAATCCAAAACATGTGTCACATTCTATGCTTCACATACTATAGGATTAAAAAAAGAAAAATTGAATTTCATGAAGTTTTGATAAAGTTAAGGTGGTTAGGAATACGAGGTTTTATATTTTTAAAAGTTATAATAAAAAATTCATAATTAATTATTTACTTGGAAACAAATTACCAAAAATATGCATCACATTGGGACATGAGTCCTCTACTTATATCTAAAATCTTATAAAAAATTATTATCATTTTATTGTGGTTAGGGTGGTCAGACATACACCTACTTCTTATTTTTTCCTTGAAACTAAAGTACTACTGCATTGAAATTTCAAATTTTCACCAAATAGATATTTTTTTAAACAAATCTAGTAGTTTATAAACTACATTCAATTTGCTAAAAATTCTATTCTTACATATTTTTAAAATAATATAGATAACTTATTAAAAAAATTACGTCAAGTTGGCTGACTCTAATTTTTCTGATTTTTTTCCACTTAAGAGCCTATTTTTTCCATGATGATCTTTCACATACCCATGTAAAAATGAAAAAATACAAAAATGTAAAGATGTTAAATGTTAGAAAGATTCTTGGTTAGTTCATGAAAGGTCAGTCACTTAGGGAACATTGTGTCTAATGTCTCCAAGAGAGGACCAATCAAAGAATAGTATAATCACAACTTATGGGATGTAGTGTGTCACATCAGGCCACCAAGAGGAATGTAATATGTTGAGATAGATCATGCTTATGAAGGTCATAACACCCAATGTCATCCAAAAAGTGACAAACACATCATATAAATGACAAGGCTACACTAGGAACCAAGAATGCAAATAAAATAATGGTAATGTTTGCCCCCCACTTTAAATGATTTGCTACACATCGTTCTATGAACAATTACTTTAAAGTAGAGAAGAAAAGAAAAAGAAAAAGGAAAAAAAGACATGAGAGCCAACTTGGAAAGCCCTATGCCAAGTCATATGTTTTGAAGTTAGGCTACACCATGTCAACAAAAATGAAAATCAAAGAAAGGTTGTATGTCACATGTGAGTCAATCTTAAGACATGTCATTCACATCTCAAGCTTTCTCTTATATGTTCATGAAAAGTTAACGAGTAGTGGAAAGAAACAACGAAAGGGTTACATACAAGGGATAAGGCTATCTAACCCTTTTCCCCCCATTTAGTGCAGGACAACGGTGAGCCTAAAGTGGATGACAGTATGTTGGCCCTTGCAATGGATGCAAAACATGCAATAGTGCGTATGTTATGATCCTAGAACTATGGCATGGAAAGGAGTAGCAACTAATGTTATTTATGTAAATAAGAAAGAGTCTTGGAATAGTCTTGTGTGATAGTAGTGAGTTGAGTGAAGGTTTGGTAATCTTGGTCAAAGGAGAATAACCAAGACCATGAGTTGTTTGTTGTGTGTTTGGCTCTATAGGGTTGTAAATACCTTGTTCTTTAGCACTAGAGCCTTTTCCACAATACCCAAGTTGTTTCATGAGGTCATACCATTTTCCATAAAGCTATTTCAATGCTTTGGAATTGGTTGGTTGTTCATTGTTGTGTTTGTCAATGTTTGTTGCGGAGTTTATGGTTTTGTCTAGAGTGGGTGAGGTGGATGCTTTCAAAATATTATTCGAATTTTGTGTTGAGATGATGGCTGGTTATTCTTGTTTCTCATCTTTCTTTTGTGTGAGTATGTATTCACCCATAAACAAGGGTGTGAATTCCAAGGATCCCCAATCATCACCAAATAATTTAGATGGTCATTCCTCATCGTTGTGTTCAATTTCTATGTTGGACGCGGGAATCAATGTTTCTAGATGACTTGTAGCTCCTTTTCCAAGCTGCAAGCAACTTTTAGGCTCAGGATCTACTTCAATTTGATAAATTTTATTGTCATAGACATATTTGATTATACGATGAAGGGTTGAAGGCAATGCATTCATCTCATGAATCCATGGTTTGCCTAAAAGAAGACTGTACAAAAGATCATAAGGCATGACATGAATAGTAGTTTGTAAAGTAACCACCCCAACAATAATATGTAAAGTGATTACACCAAGTGGTTTCTTTTTTGTATTATCAAATCCTCGAATAGAGATAGAATTAGGTATTATTTGTGACCTATCAACATGCAATCGATCAAGGAGACTCACACTACACACATTAAGGGAAAAACCATTATCTATGAGAGTGTGTTGGATACTTGTGCGATTGAATCAAGCAATTATCATAAAGGAATCATGTTTTTTATGCAACTCCAAAGGAGGGAGCCCATGTTGATGGAAGGTAATGTGAAGATTCTTTTTGTGGATGAGAGCTATGAAAACATTCAGAGTGGTACTAGGAGGAATTGTGATTTGTTTTAAGTCTATTTGAAGAATGTTTTTGTAATTTGGTGATTATTGAAGTAAATCCCAAAGGGAAATATTTGCAGGAGTATTCTTTAATTTTTCAACAAGATCATATTCCTTTGTGTTTGGGATGTAACAAGGATTGCTAGGCAGATTATGTAAAGGCAAGGAGGGTGAGATTGGTTGTGATGGTTGTGAATTGTTTTGGGTGTTATATGTATGAGCAACAATATCATTACTAGATTTTTGTGATACATTGGTTTGAGGTTTATTTTGAGTGTGTTGTTTGTGTGAAGGTGGGTAGATAGTTAACTTGGGTTGGTTTTGAGGTGGAGGTTTATGTGAAGGGGGATAAAGGATGAGTTGAGGGTGAATAATGTTAACATCCTGTAACAAGTGAGATTCTTCATTCTCTTTGAAGGGCATGTTATCTTTGTCTTAGATCATAATATCCTCCCTAGAAGGAGAGTTTAGAGGAGAACCAAAAACAATATGTTCATGACAATTAAGGTTTGGTTCATCCAAAATAACTTCTTCACAACCAAGGGAGTGATGAATGGTTGAATGTGTTTGATTATTGATAATGGGGAGATTAGGGGAAAACTTTATGCAATCATTCAGTGTTTGTAATGTATCATTCTCTTGTTCCATATTATCTACCCTACTAGGAGAGCTTGTAATATGTTCATATAAGTTTGAAATGTGCAAAGTAGCTTCATCGCAAGTGCGAGAGGTGTCAAGAGAAGAAAAAACATCACATTCTTGTTTTCCAATGATTGGATCTGCTTGATTAAGTATGTTTTCTTGAATGGGGGAAACATTAGGAAAAGGAGCAAGGAAATTCTCATGATTATCTTTGATTTCCTCCCTTTTTCCAATAATGTCTTCCAAAATAGGGGAAGAAAAATAAAGAGGATTGTCATAGGTCTTAAAGATTTGAGCATTTAATGTCAATATATCCTCCTCACAAACATTCTCACAAGTAGGGGAGAATTTGGGAGATGAATCTATGGTCTCATTATCATGATGTATTGTGTGATCATCATGATTAATTAGTGTGATGTCCTCTTCTTTATTAATGTTATGTCTAATAGGAGAGGTAAGAGGAGAGAAAAAACTTAGATTGTCACAACTCTCTTCAATTGGTTCTTGTAGCACTAAAATATTTACTTCACAAGTGTGAGCGATAATAGGAGAAGAAAAAATGTAAGTGTTATGAATATCCAAGGTTTCTTTCACTAAACTAACCTCATTCATGAAAGGGGAACTAGGAGAGGGATATATGAAGAACAAAAAGAGAGGGGAAAGGACCTCATATTCATATGCTTTTAACAAAAATTGCTTACAACATGCAATAATATCTACAAAGAGAACATGCGAGATGAGAACTATATAATTTTTTAACAAAAACATGATGGAATGATTAATATACAACTTTTAAATGGAACAATGCTAAAGCAAAGATGCAAATGAAGAATAATGTTTTAGATTGCAAAGATGACAATTGAATGATTATGAAATGTAACATGATGAGAATACAAACTTGAAATGGAAACCATGCATGAGATGAGCTAATTTAGACTAGATTTTATGAAATTCATGCTATAGAAATGTAACTAACTGATATATACAAGTTAAGGTACCAAACAGAAGCCTAAAAAAAAAATTCTAAGTTCTGTAAAATGTTGTTTCAAGGGTCAAAAGGGACTGATTCACCCAAGGTTGTGAATGAGTCCTAGTCTAGAATTTTTTCAAAAAAATTAGAAATTTTTTATGGATTTTGATGCTTTCTGAGTGCTATGATGTAGAACTAATTGAAAAATGCAAAATTTCAGAACTGTTCAATGATTAAAGATGCAAAAAGTAAACCTATTATGCACTTTTACACATGCAAAAATGAAACTCTAGAATGGAAGAAAATTTAGAATGATTAAAGGATTCCAAAATTAGAAAAGAGGGGATTCAAATAGTAGGCTCACCAAAATGAACCATAGTTATTTGGGTTAGGGATGCTAGGTCTCCTTTGCTGAATTAGGGTCTTTCACCTAATTGAAAGAGATAGATCCCACACTTAAAATCTAGGTGGTTCACTCAAATATAAGATTGTATGATGTTATATGAAATGCATGAAGTGATATAAGTGTAACTAAGCTATGAAATTGATCAAACATGAATACAAAATCTAAGAATTATGACTTATTTGAAAACACATTGTGTATTGCAAACTCACCTACAAATGAATAGAAAGATGCAACATAAATGATTTAGACTGAAAGTGTGCACCTAGAACTTTTATGAGGATTGGAAGTTACTTTTCAAAAAATTTTGATGATATTTTTCATAATTGGAGGGACTCATTTTCCATTTTGGGTGAATTAGTTCCAGTTTTGGTAAACTGATCTAGGATATGTTTATGTCAAAAGGGTATCAAAAAATGTAGAAAACATGAAACTAACCTGGAAGTGGGATTCATTCACCACCCATGCAAAATGAGTCCACTTTTGAATTTCTTAATATTCAAGAGTGGATTTCAGAGCTTTTGATTTGCACTTTTGATTCCTACAGGTGTTCGCTTATGAAATTGTCGGATTCAGATCTGAAAGTTCCTTTTTGTTGATATTCTGAATTGAATGATGAAGATATGACTTAAATGACTTTGCAACTTGATCTTCAATGATTTCCAAGCTTCCAAAGGACCTAAATCTACAAACACAAAAGAAGAGAAGACAAATTTATGTTGATTGTTAGGGCATGGGTTTTTGCCTTAGTCAAACCCCTTTTAGGTAATTAAACCAAATGATGAAAGAATGGAATGGATTACCTTTCCATGTTGTTGATCTTGGATTTTTGTAGTAATGGAGGAATATTCAACCCTTGAATGTCTTTAGGAACTTTGTTGATGTCTTGCAATAATAAAACCTTAAGTTGCTTGACTTGAGATGAAAGATTTGTGGATGAATAATGAAGAATAGATGTTAATTAAGTTAATAGATGTAAAAATGAGTTGAGAGAGGTGATTTTATAGGAAATTCACCTTATTTTCCTATTAATTGGATCCCTAAGGCTGACATGGAAAAAATAAAAATTAAAACCTAATTTTTCCCACTTAAAACCCTGAAAATGGCTCAAATGGGACTCATTCGCCACTAATGGAGAATGGGTCCCACAAGGGCCATTTTTACTAGCTGGAATGCCAAGAAGTAAGAAAATTAGGCTTATATGATGACTATGTTGGTTGTTTGATCAAATTATGCCTTGGGATGCATAATAGGGGTTAATAGGGGCCTATTAATGATGTTGTAAATGTCAAACATGGTTTGGGACACAAAAATAAATGTGAAAGTGTAAATAAGTACACTTTACAACACTAAAATGAGGTCCACATAGCCTAGGAAGGCACAAGAACCAATGTGAATGTGAAGACACATTACAACATTGGTTTATCATTAAATTTAATTCAAGAACCTTCTAGATTAATGTAATAATGTTATTAAACAGATTGAATAAGGTTTAACTAGGGAGAAATAGGTTGATTAAATCTAGAAAAGCATGAAAGTCATTTACAATACTTTACAAAACCTTTACAAGATGTCATTAAAAGCATGTTATTTAATTTGCAAGGGTCCAAGACCTAGTGTGGACACATAAAATTCCTCACAACAGTAGATTAAGGCCTCATTAAGTCCATTTTATCATGAATTGATCCCATGTCAAGAAAAATGTCCATTTTTCTACGACACAATCCCTATATTCTGTCAAATGCTGACTCGATGGGTTGAGTCCTCATACACATGGCTCTAATAAGGAAGATAGAGTTACATATTAAGTATTGTAAGCATGTTCTTAACGTTGCTTATATCCATTATGGTGTAGCAGGAATGTGAGGAGCAACTAAGCAGTGGAGTTCCCCTGATTTCTATAGTGTATCTCAATTTTGTTTCTCCTCTTCCACAATACATTAGTGATTGGCAATGATGTGCTTTCTCCATTGTGCATCATTGTTTGTTTCTACATTTCCATATTGCATTAACGATGGATCAAAGCTCTGTCATGCATCCTTTTTTTTTTCTTTCTTTTCTCAGCTTATTCATGATATGTGATGAGAACAACCGAATAAGTAATGGTGGTAGGCCCATGGTAAGTATGAAAGGGGGAAATGTTTAAGGTTTCAGCCATTACTTTTGATGGTGGGAATAAATCAATGGAGCCTGCATAGGTAAGAAGTGAGGTGCATCCCAATCAAAATTAAAGCTTTCATTAGGATGAAGTAAAATTTTAAATGTGGATAATGTTTGTGTAAAGTGTAGAAAAGCCATTACATATAACATATCGTCCATCATTATTAATTTCTTCATTCAAAACGCCAAATTGGAGATGTGCGATGGCAATTAGTAAGTGTTGGAGTAAATGATGGTGGGACCCCACAAATTATGTTTAAACATTTTCATTTGATAATATTTTAATAGTGATTAATAATCAAGGAAGATGAAATTGAATAGAAAGAAGTTACTATTTCCTAATTTAAATGTGGGGGTGAATTAAAAGTATGGTGACGAGATAAATATTTTTATAAGCTTGAGTGAAATAAATCAAAGCTTCCATAAGATTAAAATAAATATTTTGTGTGTGGAAATATCTAAATGTGAGGATGAAATATAGAAGCCCAGGTAAATAATTATTTTAATTTTCCTAATAAAATGTTCTTAAAATCCTTCATTGAGAACAAGGGTAAAATTATAAAATGAAGGGAAATAAAGAAAAAATATAGAAGGATTTGTATTGTTGGGTGAGAAGAAGGTAAATGAGTAGGTGAAAGGGGATTTTTTATAGCAAAATGATGAAGGAGAGTGAAATATTTTTATGGAGGGCTTCTATTCTATTTTTCTACAAACAAATATTTGAAGCTATAGGGGAATAATGTGGAATGGATATTTTCTACAGCAGAGCATAGAGAATGATGAGTCTTCCCATGGGGAATATTTTTTTGTTGCAGGGAAATGAAGTGATGAAGTGGGAAAACAAATTGTTGGATGAGGCTTTTCTTCAAGAGATGGGCAGTTATTGATCTATAGAGCTGAGTTTTCCAAGTGTTTGCAGGAGATCTTCACTTAGGGTTTAACATTTTCCTTTAAGTGTTTTTTTCCTCCATTTGTAAGTGATGGTTGTTTTTTAATTAATCACGAAGAACATTTTGATGAGAATATAGAACATTTTAGAGTCAAGTCTTCTGGTTTGAGTTTGTAAATATCTATGTAATTTTGGTTGCAATACTAGAAAAATAATACTGGATGGTGCAAGTTCAACACCATTTTACTCTCCTATGTACTGGTTTTATAGATTATCAATAATATAATCAAGGTTATCTTATTTGTCTCTATAAAGTTTACATAGATGTGTGGCTCTATTCTAGTTTTTTAATTCAAAGAATTAATGTAAGTGCTTGAATATGGTTGTAAATTTGTATTAAACTAAGTGCTAGGATGCTAGTAAGAAGTAAAGGTTAAGACAAAATCCTAAAATATTGTAATACAACATTTCAGACCTTCATATAATGTTAGGTATGAAAATTGTTATTAGATTATGTGGGTGTTTGACTTGACTATGTTCTAAGGATGAGGCACTGATCTAAGTGTGCTATTCATGTTACATTTGTTGGTTAATTCAATAGCTAATCAAAATTTATAATCAATTTAGTTATCAATCTTGTTGTGGGTGTGTGTAATTTAATGAATCATATCTCTCATGTTTAATGTGTACACTTCCATGAAGGTCATCCATACCTTCAAGGTATTGTGTTTGTTAAGCATATAAAGGATAATTATTTGTTTATTGTGTGTTTGATAATTTGTCACACAAGGATCTGAAAGAACATTGTTGGGATTACCCTCCTAGGTTTAACAGAGCCTGAAGTATAGGGGAGAAAATATTATATATCAAGCTCTCATTTATTGGACACCGATGTTGAAGATTCTTGAGCATAAGGGTTGGGTACCCTTTAGAGGATTTTAAGGTTCTGCTAGAAAAAACACCAAAAAACTAGTGAATCTACTGGGGAAAATTTTGATGGGTGTTTTAGCACTTCTCAACACAGAAAATGCTCAAGTGGAATGTCTCTCTTGAAAGATAAAAATATTCAACTAGGTTTCATACAATCACCCCAAGGTCTCTTGGGTGTCAAGTCATGACAATTATTGGAATAGTTCAATTAGTTGATGTGATTTTTTTTTAATCACAGGGCGGCCTTTATGGTTTACAAAGCATGGGAAGTTGAGTCTTCAAATGGAGTTTCAAGGTTGTTGGAAATGAATGAACAATGGCTACCCACTCAAAACAACAAGCTAAAACTCGCCATGTTTATCAAATTTAGCATTGTTGTGATGCTTGGAATCCTACACTAACAAATGACTAAAAGAAATAGAAAAAGTGAAAAGGGTTGAGAGAAGTTTCTAACTCTAAGCTATGAATGAACAGTAACAATGGAGGATGCCAGAGTAGACAGACTCCCATAACCAAGTATTTCTTGACCAAGAGAACCTACAACTACACAAAACCGGTGTAATCTTCTAAGGTCTGTAGATTTTTAGATTGTGTATTCACCTCATGACCATACAATTGAACTAAAGTGCAACATATCAATTAGCTTAGACTATATTTTTAAAGTGATTCATCATCAACAAATCAAAAAAAGCATGAGCTTGGGATTTCATCAAATACTATAACAACAACCACCATTGAAGACATTCAAGAAACTAAAACTAACACTATCATGGAAATTGAATTGTGCATCCACAATGAGAAAGTTTAAAGAACACACCCATAAAACAATGCAATGATTCCTTCTATTGTTGCAATATGCCTCTTACAACAATTCACCATCACTTACAAATGAGGAGCAAACCCCTATTTATAGTTTCGCAAAAGTGAAATGAATGGCCAGGATTTAATTACAATGTGTGGCCCAAATTCAATACAAGTTAGGGTTTCACCTAACCCCCCAATATTTCACAATTTCAAATAGGTTATTTTATCCTATTCTCTATTTTTTCTTGTAGCCTACTTTTTCTTTTAGCCACTATTGTTGTTTTGTCTTCTAGCTGCCTTCTCTGTTGTGGCAGAAAACTGTCAAAGTTTTCCTTTTGTTTGGTATGTTTGTAGCAATTCTTTCAGCCAATCCAGTGGGTCTTGTTACAAATTGGTAATACTGAGAAGCATATGAGCTACTCCTAATCCTAGTGGATAGCTCCTAGCAATCATGATTATTTAGTGGAGGATAAAATAGCTCCCTTCTGTCATTCTGCTTGAAAGCACACCCTTAGCTACTACATTCCTTGGTGCAAGTTCATGAATGGATACTAGCCTTTACATTCTTAGGTGACATCTTATGGGCATATATCCAGGGGTAAGGAGATCTCCCCTTCCTTTGGTAATCTGGTACATTCCTCCAATTAAAATTCTGTTGCAAGTATGTCTTCATAGCTTATGTGAGAGCATTCCTTCTTGAGTGGAAATCCATAAATGGGTCATATGAATACATCCCTTCAATACGCATGTATTCCATTTTGATAAATTTATATATCCTTTGTTATGTTTCATAAGCAGGTTCATTGTGAGCACCAACTCTATCCTCCTAAATTCTCCCTGCACATGATACCTGCAAGCAATATTCACAATGATGCCTAGTAGTTGGCTTGAGCACATAGTGAAGTAGTAAAGAAAGACAAATGAATGGCTTGAAGCAATAAACAATTGGAACTACCCAGAGTGATTTAGATGCAAAGAATTCTTATGTGCATTACACTTAGGAATTGGAACTAGTTTTCAGCTTTTTGAATGAAACGAAGGACCAAAAGAATGTGATCATACCTTTGGAGAAGATGCGAACTATATTGTAAAGTGTTGCATAGTGATGGGAAATGAAAATGGCTATGAGGAAGATACTGTTCAAACTAAAAATGTGAGAGGATGGATCTAGTAAACTAGGTAATGTGTCTTGAGAAGGCTCGATCCCTATTTTACAAGGCATGGAACAAAAATTAGAAAGTGTTTGTATCAATGTGGGATAGCCATCATGATAGATGAATGGGGTCGATTTAAGGTTGCAAAGAAAATTTTTGCACAGGTTCAAGCAATTGTTTCATATAACATCCTTGGTCAAAGGACCTATGTGGTAGAAACCCTAGGTAGAACATGGTTATTTTGCAACAATAATAGTTGGTGCTTGCAGTGAAAATGTATCAAAATTATTTGAGGATTTTCTATTTGGCTCCTCAACTCTATTATATTCAACTTGAATGCACTATTAAGACAAATAGTGGTGGGATCATAAGAGGACATTATTATTGTGTTGACTTTGGGGTGCCTTCAAATCACAATGTCTAAATTAACTAATTCATCCCTATATTAAGTCAAATGCTGATTCAATGGGTCGAGCCCTCATAGACATGGCTCTGATAAGGAAGATAGAGTTACATGTTAACTATTGTAAGCATGTGCTTGATGTTTCTAATATCCATTATGGTGCAGCAAAAATGTGAGGAGAAGCTAAGTGATGGAGTTCCCTTGATTCCTATCGTGTATCTCTTTTTTGCTTCTCCTCTTCCATCATGCATTAGCAATTCACGATGATGTGTTTTCTCTAGCATGCATTATTGTTTTTTTCTGTATTACCACATTGCATCAATGATGGAGCAATTCTCTATCACACATCGCTATTTTGTTCTTTTTATTCTTAGCTTATTCACCATATGAAATGAGAACAGTGAGATAAGTAATGGTGGCGGGCCCATGGTAAGTATCAAAGGGGGAAATGTTTAAGGTTTCAGCCATTCATTTTGATGGTGGGAGTAAATCAATAGAGATTGCATAGGTAAAAAGTGAGGTGCATCCCAATCAAGATTAAAGACTTCATTAGGATGAAGTAAAATTTTAAATATTGGGTACTGTTTGAGTAAAGTGCAATAAATCCATTCCATTTAACATATCATCCATCGCTATTAATTTCTTCATTCGTCATGCAAAAATGGAGATGTGCAATGGTGATCAGTAAGTGTTGGAGTAAATGATGGTGGGACCTCACAACTTATATTTAAATATTATCATTTGATAATATTTTAATGGTGATTAATAAAAGAGAAAGATGAAATTGCACTAGAAGAAGAAGTTTCTATTGCTTGATTTAAATGTTGGGGTGAATTAAAAGTAAGGTGATAAGGTAAATATTTTTATAAGCCTAAGTGAAATAAATAAAAGCTTCCATAAGATTAAAATCAATATTTTGTGTTGGGAAATATCTAAATGTGAGGATGAAATATAGATGCCCAAGTAAATAATATTTTTATTTTCCCAATAAAATGTTCTTAAAAGCCTTCACTAATAAAAAGCGTAAAATTTTAAAATGATGGGAAATAAAGAAAAAACTATAAAAGGCTTTGTATTGTTGGCTAAGAAGAAGGTAAATGAATAGGTGAAAGGGGTTTTTTACATCAAAATGATGGAGAGTGAAATATTTTCATGGAGGGATTCTATTCTATTCTTTTACAAACATATATTTGCAATTGCAGGGGAATAATGTGGAGTGGATATTTTCGACAACAAAGCATAGAGAATAATGAGTCTTCCTATGGGGAATATTTTTCTGTTGTCGGGCAGTGAAGTGATGAAGCGAGAAAATAAATTGATGGGTGAGGCTTTTCTTCAAGTGGTAGGTAGTTATTGATCTATGGAGCTAAGTTTCCCAGGTGTTTGTAGGAGATCTTCACTTAGGGTTTAAGATTTTCCTTTAAGTGTGTTTTTTAGCTCCATTTCTAAGGAATGGTTGTTTTGTAATTAATCGCAAAGATCATTTTGATGAGAACATAAAAATATTTAGATTCAAGTCTTAGGGTCTGATTTTTTTAATGTCTATGTAATTTTGATTGCAATAGTCGCAAAATAATACTGAATGGTGGAAGTTCAACACCATCTTACTCTCCTATTAACTAGTTTTATAGATTATTAATAATATAATCAAGGTTATCCTATTTGTCTCTATCAAATTTAGATGGATGTGTGGCTCTATTCTAGTTTATTAATTCAAATAATTAATGTAGGTGCTTGAATATGGTTGTAAATTTGTATTAAACTAAGTGCTAGGATGCTAGTAAGAAGTAAAGGTTAAGACACAATCCTGAAATATTGTAATACAACATGCCAAAGCTTCATATAATGTCAGGTGTGAAAATTGTTATCAGATTGTGTGGGTTCTTGAGTTAACTCCATTCCAAGGATGATGCATTGATCTAAGTGTGCTATTCATGTTACATTTGTTGGTTAATTCAATAACTAATCGTAATTTATAATCAATTTACATATTAATATTTTTTCAAGTGTGTGTGTAATTTAATGAATCATATCGCTCATATTTAATGTGTACAGTGCCATGAAGGTCAACCATACCTTTAGGGTATTGTGTTTATTAAGCATATAAAGGAGAATTATCTATTTACTATGTGTTTGATACTTTGGCACACAAGTATCTGAAAGAACATTATTGGGATTACCCTCCCAAGTTTAACATAGCTTTAAGTGCAAGGGAGAAAAGGTTATATATCAAGCTCTCACTCGTTGCCCAATGACCTCATAAACTCTTAAGCATAAGGATTGGATACCCTTTAGAGAATTTTAAGGTTCGGTTCGAAAAAATACCAACACACTATAAGCATTATGAAGAGTTTTGAGAATCTTCTTTAAAATCCTTTTTTCCTCAATACTTGCACCAATTCCTCACATTCTAGCCATTATCTCATCCAATCTTTATACATAAGCTTTAATATTTTCATCTTCAGACATATGTACAAGATAAAACCATGTTTCTAAAGTTTTTAGTTCACCTCTTAAACACTTTCATCACCATCATGTTCTCTTTATAAAGCATCCTAGACTTCCTTATTTGTCTTTGAATTCTAAACCTTAATCAACTTAGAATGTACAAGACTATGAACTTCAAGATGAACCTCGCCTTATTGTTCATTTCATGTAATTTGATCTCTTTAGGTGTACTCATACCATTGGAAGGATGAGTGTAAGGATTCTTGTAAGCTTTCTCCACATCATATCTGCAATACTCCAAATATCCTTCCATCAATACTTTCAAGATACAATAATTATTTCCATCAAACCTTGGATAATCAAAGACCATTTTGCTAGCCATCCTGGACCTTCCTCAAGTGGTTAAGCTCTTCACCAATGAACCTTTCTCTGATACCAATTTTTTAATAGGACAATTGGGAGGGGTGGGTGGGTGAATCAATTGTCACAAAATTAAAACTTTAATTTAGTCACTGGAACTAATACTTAAAACTGCTTAAATGATTATTCATCAAATGCTAATTCAAAAAATAAAATCCAACACATAAACACATTAACACTAGATTTACGTGGAAAATCCAATGAGGGAAAATCCATGATGAGGATTAACTCACAATATAGAGAATACCAAAACCAATTACAAAAGGGTCACTGCCTGAAATAAGGACTCACTGTCTAGAACAAGGTCTCATTTCCAATAGGGCTACAACTTGGAGGGCTCACTACCACAGAGATAGAAAGAAGAAAAATAATATTTACTATAGAGAGACTAAAATCCCAATGCAACAAAGGATTCCACCATAGAAATTTGATCAACTTGCATGAATGATAGAGTTCACCTTATTCTCACTACATCTGGAAACTCAACATTAAGCTTTGCACTGATATCCCACACTCACAACACACACACACTTACTGAATAGAATCAATGCCACATCAAACTACACTTCCTCTTTTCTCTTCTCGCTCTTATTCTTCTCTCTTGCATCTTTAATTCATCATTAACTCATCTTGCATTTATACCATCCTTAACTTTGAAACATATCCAAAGTCATCCATATAAATCCAAATTCAAACTAGCTCGACACCTAAAAATCCTAGGATTGAATTAGAATGAGGGAAACCCAAACACCCACTTCAAGGGACCCAAAAATATCCAACAAACTTCATCATCCTCGAATTTAGTATTCCACACAAGGTTGTCCAAACCAGTGTAAAACACATAGAACCATTAAAAATGAATCTTTCAACTGCCAAAACTATTTTTAATAGAACCAGGGAAACACAACTCTAGAAACATAAATTATAAAGATTCATATAAGATAAATCTGGACAAACAACATTTCTTATGGAATTGAACTAGAAAAGTAGAAAACCATAGTTCACAATTGGTGGACACAACTTGCACTGTACAATGAATCAACAACTAAAAACCTAGATATAATAACTACTAACAACCATGAACAACAAGTTTTGTAGGGAGGACCAAAAAAAGTGTGAAAATGTAAAGAGATAAATTTTTCCTACACTAAATTTAGCCCCCACTTTAGTGAGAGGAGGAGCTTTCTTCAAATTCTCACTAAAGTAGAAATTCAAGAGGGGTCCAAGTTTACCAATTTGGATGGTATAGGGTGACAAATATCAAGGGGGAATTCAAGCCCCAAGGATCCAAGATCCTATGTCAAACCAACATAAGCACAAAGGAACACACATAAGGTGTATGATATGCAACAACAAGATGAGATACCCAAACACACAATGTCAAAGACTAAAAGAATGAAAAAACAAAAACAAGAAAAAAATAAAATAAAGAGAGGTGTATCAAGCCTCAACCATTTTTTCAATGAGATGTGGATTAGATTTTTTTATTTTCCAAAAGTGCACACTCACTTTGAGGTAACAGAACTTTAGGCCATTCACTGGGTGAGTATCCAAATGGGTGGATCAATCTTTGACTGTTTTTCCAACACAATGTGGATCAAGTATCAACTATTTGTCCAAAATGAACACTCAATCTAAGGGAATGAAACTTTAGGTTATCCATTGGGTGAGCATCCAAAAAGGGTGGCTTAGTGATAAATTCATTCCTATGTATCAAATTTTCACCGTACAATGAGAAAGCCATGCCCTCTTTTATGCTTCTCATCATACTAACCATACCAAAGCTATACCTCCTGATAGATTTGACAAGGAACCACACAACACCAACAACATGATTCAAGAGACAAGAAAAAATTTGTATTCTTGACACTCATGAACAAACAAGATGGCTTCACAGGCAAGCAAAGTGTGTTATGCAAGGTGGCCATATAATAGATATTGTAAATGCAAAATAGTGTAAGGTATGTTCAATGGAGTTTTTATTAGTTCATGTAAGGTGTTAACATAGGGAACATTGTGCCTAATGTCTTTAAGAGGGGACAAATCAAAGAAATATCATGCTCTTGAAGGAAATAAAACCCAATGACACCACCAAGAAAAGGACGCATTAGAAGAATAGAGAAAATCACATAGTGAAACATGAGTATCGATGTATGCCCCCACTATAAAGTGTTTTCTTACACCATCAATGTGAGAAATTTCTTTATAGTAAAAGAAGACATGGGAGCTTGCTCAGAAATCCCTATGCCAAGTCATATGTTCTTGAATGAAACTACATCATGGATAGGGGGTTGCCCCCAAAACTAAGTATGTCACACGCAATCCAACTCAAGACATGTCATCCACATCCCAAGCTTGCTCTTATATATACATGGAAGGTGGTCAACTAGCCAAAAGAGACAATGATAAATTCCATATGAGGAAAAGGCTACCTAACCCCTTGCCCTAACTTCGTGTAGGAAAAGGATGAGCTGACATGATTGATGAGAAATATAATAGAATGTCAATCAATATCAATTAAGGGAACTAGGTTCTTCAACATAAGGAAGAGCACAAAAATCCATAAGATGTTGAATTTTATCACTTAAATCTTTACATTCATTAGTAGAATGACCATGAACTCTATTGTAACAACCCGATCCTTCAGTAAAATAAAAATTTCCTTAATTTACATCCTACAAGTAAGTAAAGATGTTAACATGACATTGTAATAAAAATTTTCCTTTTCTTTATTGATAAAACATGAACCAGTTGCCATATCAATTTACAATAAAGATTCCATTTCAATATAATAACTTCACAAGTACATGAAACAAGAATACATACCTCACTAACATAGCTCCAATGAGCTTTAGAAAAAATAGTAGTAAGAAGGTCCAAAATTCTTTTCCTTTCAAATCTTGGTACATTAGCCACCTGTTGTGTAGGAGAAACATCACTCAGGCACTTTTCTGCCAACCACAAACTTATAATACAGTCCCCTAGACACCCATTATTTAATAGATGGACCTCCCTTCATAGAAGAGATTGGTAGGGTATCCTTTAACGATTACCAACTGAGCATAGTGTTGTGTCCTACAAAACTAGAACCTTGCTATTTCACAATCTTGAACTAGTACAAGGATCACAATGAACTAACAGTATAAACATCGCATAATCTAAGAGGATGTAGCTACATTACACTACTTTGATCAAATATTTTTAGTTCAGTAAATGATTGAGAGAGTCATCTATCATATACACTACTCAAGGCTGATTTGACTTAAGGCTATCTTACATTACGAGTAGGTTATGCCCTTCATTGGGTAATCAGTCACCCTAGACTTCCTACATCATTCTAACTGCTATAAATGAAACATCATAACAAGTAATTCACCTATTACCCCTATAATAGAAATGTTTATCCTAGGAATAACCTGGGCTTACCTTAGTTAACCTAATAACTTAAGCCGATAGAATTTACTTGACTCCTGTCCTCATTTCTATTCTAGTATATAGTTACTATTGCAGCAATACTCTCCTTATATGGATATCATACAATTAATGTAGATTACAACTAGAATGCAACATTTCATTTCCTATGCATCGACAACAAACATAAAACATCCCATGCTCAACATAGCTAGTATAATTAAATACTTATGTTATACTTTATATAATGTTGTTGAATTCCTCTATCAATTTCTTGTGGAGTACTTAAAAACACCTTATAAAAGTGGCTCTAATGCTTCAATTCTCTTTCTTGAAAGTAATCAGGCTTTTAGAAAATAATATCCATGCCAATAGTGTTCTCTTCTTATGGAGATCATATAGAATATGCAGTTTCATACTAACATGCATTTTAAATCCCCTCTTATCTCTTTTTCATAAATTTTCCCCTTTATGTTAAACAAATAAACCGATACCTTAATTTCTTTTCCACTACTTCCCTTTAATGCAAGATAAGTTAAGCTAATCCCTTAAGTTCCTTCAACACTTGATCCCATTTTTACAACCCCTTTATCCTTAATTCCTTTATTTCATCTACCATTAAAATGCATTGAATTCCCTTATGCATTCTCCCTTAATTGTAATGATTTCCCTTATACATTTTCCTTTTAAATACAATGAATTCCCTCATTCATTTTCCCTTAAATGCATAGAAAGTTTATCAAGACTTTTCTAATTCTCCATGAGTTAATGGAAATCATCAACACAAGAATATGAGAATGCAACATTTCAAACAAGAATTGTATTAAATTAGATATCACACTTGTTATAATGAGCTCTTTTCCCAGCACTGCTCCGTCAGCAACTTCAAGAATTCCCAAATTGGAGATGGCTACTTTGCAAATGACTCTCTTTCAATGTCTATGATTCCTTCAACTCACTCTTCTTAATTAACACTTCTCTATTAGAAGTTGTTAAATTACTATTCTAAAAGGGATTTAGCACAGTCAATTATCTACAGCTAATAAAGTTTCTAATTCTCACACTCTCAGCAAAATGATGAATTGCAGCAATAGAAAACAACACAACAACTTGGAAATTGGGCAAGAAAGCTCTCAAAATTTGCAAAGGACAAATTGCACAAGAATATTTTTTTAATGAATGGCTAGGCAAGTATTGATAGGTCTGTAATTCCAACTATTTCCTTTATTTTGGGCATGTAGAATGACAACAAGGCACATATACCCAGTCAAATGTCACTTGGAAAGCAACTAAACCCTATGTCACATCAAAAAGGAGTGAATAGACCTTCATGGATCCAACAATTGGAAAAAAATTCAACTCTAATCTTAGAAATAGCCACCTACAGGAAAAATATTTTTGCTAGGCGTATAAAAATAAATGACTCACTTTGCTGCAATTTTTGTTAAGTCTTAGCTTGTTACAACACATAAACTTTGGTTGGCATTCCCTATTATCCAATTTTGAAAGTTTCCTCCTCCATTTTTGTTGCATTGAAGATTTCTTCATTTCCACATGAAAACTCTTAGCTGAGTTTTGTTTATTTTTCAAATGTTTTCATCAAATATTTGACTCATAAAAAGGTTTGATACTTTTATGAAGTTTCATATTTTACTCAAGACTAGCATCTATCCTTTTTAAATAATCCACTTAAACAAACTTGCATATGTTAAAAGATTTAAATCTTTTAACTTTATTAATTTGGAGTTCAATATTTATTCATTTAAATATTTACAAATATTTCCACTTTGGAGTTTATAAATATTTACACTATATATTTACTCCAAGTAAAATTTTAATCTTTTAATTCACTTTAAAGATTTATAATATTAAATATATAAATATTTAAATACTCAAATATTTAATATTTATATATATTTTAATATAACTATACTAATATTACATGTAATCTTTAATATATAGTTAGATATATATAATTCTATATTTTTAACAAATATAAATATATCGTGAGCCAGTAAGCATTTACCTGATATAGAAATATATAAATCATATATATATGTAGTCATCAAGAAATAATTTTATAATATTATTTATAGCTACAGACAATAGGTAGTGTGTGTATGTGTATAATTGTATATACCTCCTTGTATATGTATGTATATGTATACCATGTTGACACATACGTATGGGAATATCCATTTCCCGATCATATGTTTGTATTAATATGCTTATACATATGGATATGTCTTTATAATGTATACATGAGTATACATACCTATTCAACCTATACAGGCATAACCTTTCATGTTTCCACACAATGATCATAGTATAGTAAGTCAAACAAATAAACAATCATCACTCACAAAACAAAAAGAAGTAAACCAAACTCCTAGAGCCTATGGATGACTTATCAAGACTAACTTATTTGACTTGGTTCCTCTATACCCTTCATGATGTGTGTGTATGCTCAACTAGTTCTTGTTACTGTTTACCCGACCAAGCTCCTATCCCAAGTGATATTTCTCCTCTGCTTGGAGGAACGGTCCTCATACTTGCATCCACCGTCATAAATTCATGGCAATAAAATGCTCACAACAATAGCAGTATATATGATTCATTAACCTCCTTATGTAATATTTTACCATGAATAACATCAACTAAGATAACATTCATATTGAAAACAAGGTACATGCATCAATAATTCATCTGCATAATTCACACTATATTCATATTTACCCTATCTATTAATGGTAAATAGTAGCTTCACAATTTGGGATGTAACATCTATGATATGCACAAAATGAACTCTTGTAGTAAAAATTATTTCATATTCTTGGAGGGAGAGATATCAAATGATCTTAGAGGAGTCTTGAATAGATACACTCTTTATCAATAGTAGAATAAGTTCCTTCATTTTTCAACAAAGTTATGTCTTGCTTATTATTAGGTGTCATACATAAAAAAGACTCTTTAGATTGTGATAGTTTGTACTCTTCTCTAAAGGAAGGTGTAAAATCTAAGAAAATCCAATTGTTAGTGTTTTTGGTAATGACATTGATATTAAGCAAATATTTATTTCTTTCTTTCAAAGTATAATAACTAAGACTACTAGTTTCTATCAATTCAAGATGCAATAATGTTAAAGTTGGCTTAGAAGAATTTTTTGTAAGAGTGTTGATATTAATTGAAGGCTTATTTGTTTCTTTCATGGGACAATAACCAAGAACATTAGTCATTTCTTGCATGTTAGGCTCTATAGGGACATGGATTCCTTATTCTCTAGCACCACATCCTTTTCCACTATATCCAAGTTGTTTCATAATTTCATAACCTTTCCCATAAAGCTTTTCATTTCTGTTGGATTTGGTGGTTGTTCATAATCTACTACATCAAATTTTGTTGTGTAATAGGTGTCTTTGTCTAAAGTGGTCGATGTGGATGCTTTTGAATGGTCTTCTAAATTTTGTGTTGACATTACAAATTTTTATTTTCCCTTTTTACAATCTTTTATTATGATCTTGTATTCTCCCATGAATGTTGTGAAATCTAAGGAACCCCAATCATCTTCTAATAGACTCATGGGTTCCTCAATATGTTTTTCTTTTTCTTTCTATTGCATGGGTTACACTTATATAGTGGATGTCAATGTTTTCAAAGGATTCTCCTTGTCTTTTTCAAGTTGTAAAATATTGTTTAAGGCTCATGATCAACATCGAGTGTGTACACTTTGTTGGTTTAGACATACTTCATTTTATGATGAAGGGTAGAAGGAAACACATGCATCTCATGAATCCATGGTTTTCCTAAAAGGAGGTTGTATGGAAGATCATGATGTATAACATGAATAGGAGTTTGTAATGTAACTTTGTAAACTTTAATAGGAAAACTGATCACACAAAATAGTCATTTTCCTAAATTATCAAATCCACTAATAGATAAAGAGGAAATTTGCATTCTTGGTTTATCGATTCCAAGCCTATCCAAAAGGGTTACACTACACACATTAAGGGTTGATCCATTATCAAAAATGGTTTGTTTTATCCCTATCATATTATATTGAGCTACTATCATGAAAGTACCATTTTTTTTTTTGCACTTCCAAAGGAGTGAGCTCAATTTCATGGAAAAAAATGTCAACATTCATTCCTTGAGTCATGGATGTTATGCCATTTGGTTGCACATTAAGGGGGGTAGGAAATTTTTGTAAGGAACTTTTAATCATGTTATGATAATGAGGGGAGGCATGAATAAGGTCCCATAAAGATATATTAGCAAGAGTATTATTTAGTTGTTCAACAAGATTGTATTCCTTTTCATTATGTAAAGGAAAATGAGGAGGACTAGGAAAGATAGGGTTAAGAAATGGGAGGGATGTTGAAGGTGTTTTTTTTTTTATTGCATAATATTTCTATTTTTATATGTATGAGCAATAGTGTTATAATTTGATTGTTCTGACATATTATTCTTAGGTGGTTTAAGGATGAGAATAGGTTTGTTTTGAGTTTAAAGTTTGTGTGAAGGTGGGTAAAGGAAGAGTTGTGGCTGAATAATATTAACTTCTCTTAGGGAGGAAGAGTCTAATGTCAATTCATCATCTTCATCTAAGTAAGCCTCATTACTAGTGTTTGAAAGACATGTGTCAATGTTCTCATTTTCTTCCACCATGATATCTACCCTAGTAGGAGAGGTTTTAGGAGAACTACTAACTAGATGTTCATGACATTCAAAGGTTGCTTCTTCTAAAATGGCTTCATCACAAGTAAAGGATTTATCAATGGTTGTATCAATGATGGAATTATCTTGCTCAATAATTTTTTCCCTAGGGGAAGATAGGCACATAATATTCTCATGAATCTCATTGGTTGGATATTTTAAAACCAAAATATCTTCTTTACAAGTTGAAGATATACTAGGAAAAGAACAAATGTGATTGTAATGTTTATCTATGATTTCATCCTCTTTCACTGAAAAATTCTC
Source organism: Sequoia sempervirens (assembly GCA_007258455.2). NCBI lineage: Eukaryota > Viridiplantae > Streptophyta > Pinopsida > Cupressales > Cupressaceae > Sequoia > Sequoia sempervirens. Next base: position 807,151,949 of record VDFB02281492.1, read on the forward strand.
ACAAGCAAGGGATGAATGGAGACTAGGTAAGGTGATGCTTAGAAATTTTTCTATGATCTCATTCTCTTGTGCCATGATATCTTCCCAACGGGGAGGAGGATAAGGACAAGCAAGAATTTTACAACTCTTAATGATTGCATCTTCTTTCACCAAGATACCTTTGTCACTAATTGTAGAGGTATTAGGAGAAAATAAATTGTGATTATCATGATTTTATATGCTTGCAGCTTCTTCTATCACAACATTCCCACAAATAGGAAAGATAGCAGGGGTGTAGATTTAAGGCAAGCATCAACATTTTCACTCTCTTGCACTAAGAGACTCTCATAACTAGGAAATATATTGGATGAATGACTAACATGTTTATTGAATAAATTCTTCTTTGAAAGCTTGGAAAAGAAATATACTAACATTTTTTAAAAGTAATCTATATAAAATTCATTTACAAACCTAAAATGTGAAGAGGCTTAACATGCAATGCAATGACCTACAATGAAATGTGTAAATGCAATTTTTCAGATTATAAACAAGATAATTTATGTAATACACTATGAAAAAATATTAAAATTAAATATCCTAAATTTCATTTGAAATTAAAAAATGCACAAAATTAACCAAATTAGTCTAGATCTAATGAAATGAAAGAAACTAAAACTCAAAAAACTAAAATAGATAGCCAATAGCAGCAATCAAAAACAAAAAAATGATGTTTTTAATAATGTAAAAGAAGTTTTAGGTCTGATCTGGGACTAAATCACCGAAAGGGGTGTACGAGTCCTAGTTAGGGGTTTTGAAGGGTTCAAATTCTAAAAAATACATAACATGAAATTCCTAGAAATCTAGAAAAACCACCTATACATGGACTAAATTGCCCAGAGGGGTAAATGAGTCTTGAATTAGGGTTTTTGCACCAAATTCAACAAATTCTGAGTGGATGTTAGGGTTTCTAGCTTGTATATTGACTTTACTATTTGTAATTGTTGAATTTTAGTGAAATTGAATGATCTAAGATGCAAAAATGCAACCTATATGCATTTTTCACTAATGCAAGATTTAGAAGTCCTAAATGCAAATTAACTAATGCAAGATCTAATGCAAAGCTAATGTAAAAAAAGATATAGGAATTTAATGGATTCTAAATCAGAAATAAGGTATCCAAAGGTCGTGTTCACCAAAATGAACACAAGGAAATAGGGTGCTCCACCTTTTGGGAGATGGAACTAGGGATAAGGGCCTATTTCACTCTTAGTTCATTAAAGGAAGCCAAGATATCTCAACCAATTCACTTGGTTGAGGAATGGGATAGGGTTAGGATGGTTTCCTTAGGTGTGATTAAAGGGGGGTTCACCACTAAGAAAATGCTTAAAAATAAAGGAAATGAAAGCAATATGCTAGTCTAGCTATGAAACCTAGACAATTAAGAACATGAAATTAGATTGAAAAAAGAGAAAGAGATAGAAAGGTACCTAGAAGAGTAATGTAGTCAAAAAAATATCTGAAACCCTAAAAATATGCTTTTTTAAGTGTTCTAGGACTCATACGCCATCCTAGGTGATTTAGTCTAGATCTAGAGTTTTTGGATAGGATCTGGAATCTCTAGATGACTATTCTGGATCTGTCGAAGATTGGTAAAAAGGAAGTATTGGGACTCATATGCCTAGACTATCGCAAAGTGTCCTATTTTTTCATGAAGTGTTCTAGGAGTAGAATTTTGAAGCAAAAAATTATGAGCCTCTAAAGATGGATTAGATAAGCACTTTCACACTACTTTCATGCAAATAGTTTTGTTATCTTTCTCTAGATCTTATTTTTCATGAGCCTTGACATTTTCTTATGAGAACTTTTCAAACTTTACAACTTTATCATTTTGGTACTTTTGAAGGCTTGAAATCCGCTTTTTCTTCAACCTATAAACCTACAATTAACATCAAAGAAGAGGAAAATAATAGTTTTTTAGGGAATGGGGGTTTTCCTTGGTCAAAACTTGTTTTGGTAATTAAACCTTAATGAGAAATTAAGCATGAATGAAATGAAACATGAAACATAAGATGAAACAATAGAACCTTGTTTGAAACCTTGTAGATCTACAAACAAGGATGAAGTGGCCTAAATGGATGTCTATCTTGATCATGATTCTTGATGAAAGATAATGGATTTGAATGCTTAAATTTATCTTGACTAATACATCACAACATTAGCTCCTCTAGACAAATATTTTGGCACCACAAGGCTCTCCAACACTTGTAGGATTTTTCACCTAAAAAGGAGAGAGGTATGACAAAAATTGCAATGTCCCCACTCAAGACTAATGAAAATATGAATGAAATATGCCTAAATTTAATGTTCCAAATGCAATAAACTGATAAAATTTATTGATTATTAATGCAAAACTAATGAAATGCAAGATATTTGAAAACACAATGTGATATGAAAAATGATCTAACAATACAAACAATTTGTAACAAAAATGAATGAGACTGGAGAGGTGCACCTGGAAACTAGAATGTGATGCAAAGAGGCTTTGGAATCCTACAAAATTTATTGTTGAATCTAGTTGGGAAACTTAGTCTTGTTTTAGGGAAATTCTATCGAAACAGGTTTTAGCCAAAAGGGTATCCAAAACTACAAAAAACACTTTTCAGGCTTGGCAATGGGACTAATTAACCATAGATGGGGACTTACTCCACCTATGAATCTCAAGAAATTTGGGACAAGAATTTGTAACCTTCGATCTATTCTTCTGTTCTTGACAGGTGTCTAGATTTGAATCTACAGAATTCGGTTTGTAGGTGATCTTCAAGCTTATTTTAGGGTTTTGTTGACTTTGAATTACTTTGATGGATTTATGAAACCTTCTAACACCTTTTTCTTTGAAAAATATGCATACAAGACCTACAAAACAAACATGCAAAGATGGGGAAAAGAGGTTTTCCTTGGTCAAACCCTAATTTGGTAATTAAACCCTTGAAAATGGAATGAAATGAAAAGAGAATAATGAATGAACAACATGCAATGATACAAATCACCAAACCCTTTGATGTACAAATATGAAGATATACAATAATGGCTCCAATGAATGTAGACTTGACAATGCCTAGAATGCTTGAGAATTATTAAGTGGATGAATTACTGAGTGAATGGATGTATGAATGTATTGGGGGGTGAAAATGAAAGGAAAAACCTTTATTTATACATGATTATACAAAATTTCCAAAAAATACCACATCATAGGCCGACCTCAAGGTCTAGAAAATAATATCTCACCATAATTTTCAAATAATTTTGATTTTTGTGCTAAGTGGGACTAAGTCACCCTTAGTGGCGACTTGGTCCCACCAAGGAAATTTTAATGGGTGTTGGGAATTAAAGTGAATTAAATGATGTTTAACATGATTATTCTCTAAAACACACTTAAGTAGGGCCTATAAATGTATTAAGGGGTCATATACATATAAGAAAGGGTCAAATTATTGATGAGAAGCCTAGAAAAGCATGAAAGTTTGTTACAACACTTTACAAAACTTTAAAATAAGGCCTGGTAAGTGATAAAAAGGGGTTATTTAGGTGAATTATAATAAAAAGGTCCTAGAAAAGTGTGAAAGTGGGTTACAACACTTCACAACACTTTTACAAAGAATCATAAAGTTTTTAATGATTCACAAGGACCCAAGACCTAATGTGAATGTGTTGACCACATTACAACATTAAATCAAGGAAAAATAAAGCCAAAATCATGAGGGTCCAAACAAGAAGAACAATTAGAAGGGTTATTGTTTCCGTGTCCACATTTAGCCCCCACTTTAGTGAGAGGATGAACCTACTTCAAACTCACGCTAAAGTAGATCCACATGCAATCAAGAGGGGTTCCAATGAACTAATGCTAGCAAGATGAGACAACAATGATCAAGAGGGATGATCAATCCCCTAGGATGAAGATCCCATGGAAAACTAAACATAATAATAAAGTAACACACATGAAAATGATGATGAAAGAGAGAGAAGAAGAGAGAGAGATAATCAAATCAAGATTTTATCATTTGTCAGTCCCGATGTGGATCAGATCTAGGCTATTTTTCCAAAAAAAGAAATGTATACTTACTGTGAGGTGCCAGAACTAATGGATTTCCACTGAGTGGGAAGGCCTAAAGGTGAGAAACATACACTCATGGATGGTATGCACTCACACACATGCAGATGGCTATGGGGAAAGTCATGCCTTGGAATGGGCTTCCTACTCAACCATACGAAAGTTATACCTCATGATAAATTTAATAAGGTGCCACAAAAGAAAATGAATTTTCAAGCTTCATGAGACAATAAAAACTTCATATGCTTGGAGCTCATGAACAAATGCAATGGCACCATAGGCATGCAAGTTGTGTTATGCAAAGTGACCATATAACAAATGCAAAATGCAACATGCAAAATATGTTCAAAGGATTCTTGATTTAGTTCATGTGAGGTATTTAACTTAGGGAACATTGCTTCTAATGTGTCTAAGAGAGAACTTATCAAAGAATAGAAAATTCACAACTTAGGCGATGTAATGCATCACATCAAGCCACTAAGAGGAATGTAATATGCTAAGAAAGATCAGGCTCATGAAGGACATCACACCCAATGACATCCAAAAAGTGATGAAACACATCGTATGAAGGAAGAAGGTTGCACCAAGAAACAACAAAAAGAAAAAAATGCAAAATGATAATACCAATGTATGCCCCCACTTTAAAGGAATTGCTACACACTATGCTGTGAGAAATTACTTTAAAGTTGTAAATGAAAAATGCACGAAAGAAAGACATGAGAGCCAACTTGGAAAGCCCTATGCCAAGTCATATATTTTCAAGTAAGGTTGTGTCATGTGAAGGAAAGGAAAAATAAAAGGAAGGGGTTTCCCCCAAAAGGAAAACACCAAACACATAAGGGATCTATGGATTTGGGGTTAGTATGTTATTGGCTACAATGTTTTGTAAGGAGCTTGGAACTATCATCATCCCCCAAATACATAGAACTAGAAGAATGCCACAAAGAGAGCGAAAACAAAGAAAAAGAAAGATTTGTTTGGGTCAACATGGAAGAGACATAGGGTGTCTCGATGCTTTGCATAATCCCCAATAGGAAAAAACAAGCCAAATGAAAATGAAAAGGTGAAAGAAATTGAAAAAGCTTTTGGGTCAACATGAGAGAGACATGGGGTGTCTCAATTCCTTGTGTCATCCCCAAAAGGAAAACACGAGAAAAATAAAAAAAGAAAAGGAAAAGAAAAAGGCCTTTTGGGTCAACATAAAAGAGACATGAATGTCTCAATGCCTTGTGTCATCCCCAAAAGGAAAACACAAGAAAATGATAAAAGAAAAGTAAAATAAAAAGAAATCCTTTTGGGTCAACATGAAAGAGACATTAATATATCAATTCCTTGCATCATCCCCAAAAGGAAAAAGAAAAAGAAAAAGTCAAAAAGAAAAGGAAAAGAAAAATTCCTTTTGGGTCAACATGAAAGAAACATGAATGTCTCAATGCCTTGCATCATCCAAAAGGAAAACACAAGAAAAAGAAAAAAAGAAAAAGGAAAAGAAAAAGGCCTTTTGGGTCAACATGAAAGAGGTCCATTTATGTCTCAATGCCTTGCATCATCCCCCAAAAGGAAAACACAAGAAAAAGACAAAAAGAAAAAGAAAAGGACCTTTTGGGTCAACATGGAATGTCTCAATTCCTTGCGCCATCCCCAAAAGGAAAACACAAGAAAAAAAGAAAAAGAAAAGGAAACTTCAATGTATGAAATAGAGAAGAATGAAGGTCAAAGTAGAAGAATTCCACAAAGAGAGAGAACATCAAATAGAACATCATGGGGGAACATGTTACTCACATGCAAAAACTGAAAAGAAAAAGAAAAAGAAAGTGCAAAAGACTAGTAAGGCAAATGCAAGTCAACCATCGAGCAAGTCATCCACCTCCCAGTCTCATTTGGTATAAGTGGAAAATGAATAACACAGCTAAGGGACAACAAAAAATGCATTACTAGGAGAAGGCTAGCAACTGATTTCCCCCATAAAGTGCAAGACAAGAATGAGCCAAGGTAGGTGATGGGAAAGATCATGTAATAGTGAGAAGGGAATGTTCTGCAACTATTACATGATAAGGAGTTGGAGGGTGGTTTATGGAATGATTGGATAGCAATTATCACCATCGAAATGATACTTGCTTAGTATTTCTTTCAAGTGATGACACTCATCACTTCTATGTCCAAGAACACGATGATATGTGCAATGGGGAATGTTAGCATCCTTAGGATATATCACCAACCTATTCATAGGTGGTAATATTATGAGTCCTTTGTTTAAGAGTATTTTCAATTTCCTTTCACATTTAGGTGGTGGACAGAGAGAAAACTTGAGTTTTTGTAACTTGTAAGGTCTTTTGCATTTTCTAGATTCACCCTTTTCTCAAATGGAAGGAGGAGAACCCAAAGTTATCCTCTCATCCTTGTCATTGTTATTAGGTAAGGGTTGTTCTCGAGGAAGAAGAACATTCAGATTAGGAGGGGAATCAAAGATCACTGTGCCATCATCACGAAGTCTCCAATATTCTCTAGGAGGCTTGTTGTTATGAGAGGAATCTTGATAACCTAATCCCATTGTGTTTTATTATTTTGGATTTTTCTCTAAGAGTTGATGAATGTCATGTTTAGTTGTTGTGTCACATCCTTATCTACTTAAAATGGTAAAAAAATTTCCATAGGTTTCTTCAAGGTTGATTGGATTATTTGTTATTTTGTTATCATAAAATGGTTGAAGGGTTGTTTGTTTAGAAGAAGTAGGTTCACCTATTGGAGGGAACTTAGGTCCTTCATTTGTTTCAAGATGTAAGTAACCAAACATATAAAGAAGTGGTACTCTAGGAAGGTCATGTTGTTTCATGGATGGATAAAAGGATGCATTAGCTTCGAGGTTGTCAAGGAATTCATTTAGGAACCTATTCATGATATCATCATCTTCTCCAATGATGTCAACATCATGAGGAGGACATTGATGAGGAGTTTAAGGAGCATGAGGAAGTTTAATGTAATTAGGATCGGTTCCAAAGGTATAGCTTGACATGTCAACTAAGGATTTTAATGACATCCAAAGCTTATTAAAACACAAAGCCATGATGCAAAGGAATGAAAGAAAATTAAATGCAAGAAATTGAATAAAACAAAAAATCTAGAAACAGTGACAAAAATGTAACAATAGAAAAACGAAATGCAAAAAATGATCTAGAAATGACAAAAATTATGATGCAAAATGTGCAATTGGACTAAGTTGCCTAGGGTGGCGAATGAGTCCAGGTAGTGATTTTTTTGAAATTCTTTTGAATTTTTTTATGGATTTTTATGCTTTTTATGTACTTAAATGCATATGTAATATGAATATGCAAAATTTTGTTGATTTTAAATGAAATGCAATGCAAAAATGTAGGCTATATGAGCTTTTCACTAATGCAATTTTTAAAACCCTAGGATGCAAATTAAACAATCTAAAATGCAATGCAATGTCAATGCAAGCTATTCCTAGGTTGTAAATGCACTAAAAATCAGAAATATAATGTTCTAAAGTCAGGTTTGAACACTAAAATGTGAACAAATATATTGGCACCACAAGGCTCTCTAACAATTCTAAGGTTTTTCACCTAAAAGGAAAGAGATATGCGAAAAATTGCAATATCCCCACTCAAGAATAATGCAAATATGAATTAAATATGCCTAGATGTAATGTCCCAAGTGTAATAAATTGATAAAATATATTGATTATTAATGAAAAAAAAACAAATGTGAGATGTTTGAAAACACAATGTGATATGCAAAATGATCTAAGAATGCAAACAAACTGTAACAAAAATGAAACTGTAATAGAAATGAATGAGATTGGAGAGGTGCACCTCAAAATTGGAATGTGATGCAGAGAGGCTATGGAATCCTATATAATTTTTTGTTGAAGCCAATTAGGACACTTACGCCAGGTTGGGGACTAATTCACCATAGATGGAAACTTAGTCTTCCTATCAATCTCGAGAAATTATGGACAAGAATTTGTGGCCTTCAATCTGTATTTTTGTTCTTGATAGGTGTCTAGATTTGAATCTACATAATTTTGTCTATAGGTGATTTCCAAGATTCTTTAAGGGTTTTCTTGACTTTGAATCAATTTGATGGATTGATTACACCTTTTAATACCTTTCTCTTTGACAAATCTACATACAATACCTGCAAAACACACATGCAAAGAGGGGGAAAAATAGTTAAGGGTTAGTGAATAGGGATTTGCCTTGGTCAAACCCCAATTTGGTAATTAAACCCTTGAAAATGAAATGAAATGAAAAGAGAATGATGAATGAACAAAATGCAATGCCACAACTCACCAAATGCTTGATGTAGAAATTTGTAGATATGCAAGTAATGGCTCCAATGAATGTAGACTTGATAATTCCTAGAATTCTTGAGAATGATTAAGTGGATGAATTAGTGAGTGAATGAATGTATGAATGGGTATGTGTAGGATCATCATGGAAAGCAAAAGCCCTTAAGTGGCAAAAATTAAAAAAAATTAGAGTTAGGCAACTTGATGTTAAAATTTGAATAAGTTATCTATATTATTTCAAAAATATGTAAGAATAAAATTTGTATAAAATTCAATATAGTTTCTAAACTAATAGGTTTATTTAAAAAAAAAAATCTATTTGGTGAATGTTTGAAATTTCAATGTAGTAGTACTTGAATTTCAGCGAAAAAATATGAAGTAGGTGTTTGTCTGACCACCCTAACCACAATAAAATGATAATATTTTTTTATAATATTTTAGATATAAGTAGAGGACTCGTGTCCTGATGTGATGCATATTTTTTTGTAATTTTTTTCCAAGTAAATAATTAATTATGATTTTTTTATTACAACATTTAAAAAATATAAAAACATGTATGTCTTACCACCTTAACTTGGTCAAAAATTCGTGACATTCATTTTTTTTTTTAATCTTATGGTATGTGAAGCATAGAATGTGACACATGTTTCAGATTCAACAAATGTGATACCATTTGAAATATATAGATGTTTTCAATTAGCCTATCAGTCAGGACTTTAGTCGTAATTCAAATAGAAAATGAATAATAATTATTTATTAAATTCAAAGTAAAGCATAATTTATATTGCTAGAAAGTTGATAATATCCTTTAAAAACCCTTTTCCTTTCATCAATTTTGGGAAAAAAAAGTCGTCAGCCACATGGGCCATCATATCACTTACAAATCACCACTTTTTGGCCCATCATGATCATGCACATACCCAAATGTACTGGGGGGGTGAAAATTAGTGGAAAAACCTTTATTTATACATGATTATACAAAATTTCCCAAGAATACCACATTACAAGCCGACCTCAAGGTCTAGAAAATAATATCTTGCCAAAATTTTCAAATAATTTTGATTTTTTGCCAAGTGGGACTAAGTTGCCTCTAGTGGGGACTTGGTCACACCAAGGAAATTTTAATGGGTGTCGGGAATTAAAGTGCATTACATGATGTTTAACAGGATCATTCTCTGAAACACACTTAAGTAAGGCCTACAAGTGCATTAAGGGGTCATTTAAACACAAGAAAGGGTCAAATTATTGATGACAAGCCTAGAAAAGCATGAATTTTTTTACAACACTTTACATCACTTTAAAATAAGGCTTGGTAAGTGATAAAGGGGGCTATTTAGGTGAATTATAATAAAAAGGTCCTAGAAAAACTGTTAAAGTGGGTTACAACACTTTTGCAAGGCATTATAAAGTTCTTAATGATTCATAAGGACCCAATACCTAAAGTGAATGTGTTAACCACATTACAACATTAAATCAAGGAAAAATCAAGCCAAAATAACAAGGGCCCAAATAGGAAGAAAAAGTAGAAGGGTTACCTTTTATATGTCCACAACTCCAAACTACATGCATGATCCATCAATCCCTTGGCATGATAATGGATCTCAAATTGCTGCAATAATCTTCTTCAAATATGTCCTTGAATGCTCTTGAAATTCTCTTGAATACTCTATAATACTCTTTTGAAGTCTTAGGATGTTTGACTCAAATTTTCTAGGTGACTTGTAAACTTGCTAGGTGAATCTATGTGAAATAACCTTGTATTTATACTTGTTTATGCCAAATTTCCTAAAAATTACAACAATACAAGCCAAAATTAGATCTAGGATAATAAAATACCACCAAGAATTTGATTTAAAACATGTCCAAGTTAAAGCAGGACTCATACACTAGTTGAGGTGTGTTAGTCCTAGTACCCTAGGCTTGCGACACAAATTTCAAAAAATGTTAAGTTCTATGTCAAATTTAGGTTCATGCCATAAAACTTAGGTGGGACCCATATTCCCAAGGTAGCATATGAGTCCCAAATCACTAAATCTAGGGCACACAACCTAAAAAAATAAAATTATAATTGGTCATTAGTTATGTGTTGGGATTATCCTCAGAAAGATGCATTAAATTAGGCTTGTGGATGAAAAATAGGACCAAATAAGGCATAAAGAAGCCCAATTTTAGTAGGGAGGACCCAAACAAGTGTGAAAATGTAAAGGGATACGATTTTACTACAATACACTTCTCTTTGTACATTATTCTATGGGTGATATGTTGAGCTAAATTTTAGATCTATTCTCATATTTTTCCATAGTATCATCCAAAAATAACCTATGAAATTTGTATCTCTATCATAAAATATTCCCCATAGGAATCCATGCAATATCATAAATTCCTTGAAAAATATATTGAAGCAATGTGTAAAACATCATGTTTCTTCCTACTAAGAATTAAATGATCCATATAAGAAAATCTATATACTCCCATGGTTTCTCCATGATGTCAGAGCATCCAGAGTGTAAGAGAAATCTTGCATCAACCAAAAAGATATGTGTTATTTATTTCCAATAAGGGAAGGTTGAACTTACTAGTTGAGGCTCTCTGGAATTAAGAAAACTCTTACACGAGTCAAAATATCCTATACTGTAGTCTTGTATAGGTCTAAATTCTAGTTGGTAGTTTGTAGTAAAGATTCATTCTAAGCTATTTTACACCATCTACACCGCAACCTTGCAACAATGTGATGAAAGAGAATATGTTATAGTGGGTAGCTCACAACCCCATGGAAGAGTTTGAAGAAGGTTGTGGTATGGTAGGATAGAAACCACATCCCCGTGATAGTTTGGTGCAAAAGTTAGCATTATAGCAACACAAAACCTATAGTTCCACATCAACCTGCGAAGAGGGTCCGTGGTATGATGATAACCTGTGAGCACTATAGTGGTAATTTTGAAGAATGGTGGTAGAGTGGTTTCAGTAGTATTGCGGTGAATCATCGATGAGAGGGAGGAGACGTGAGTTGGTCAAAGGTGATGGATGGACAAGTTGGCAGTAATGCATGGCATGATATTACTCATTGATTCCACATTGTTGTTGTGGATTAACATGATCATTAGACAGATGAATCCAAGCATGAAGGTGATTACCTCTCAGAATAAAAGCTAGTGATAACGAGATAACTACTTGGGAGATCTCAATGACTCATTGGATGATGAAGTAGTTCTATGAAAACATGAAGGGAAAGAATGTCAAGCAATGATGCCAACCTAAAGGAGGAGTATAATGTATAGGCATAGAGAAGAGGTGATGGTGGAGTAGGTTGGTGAGATAGTGAAGCGGAGTTTGAATTCCTGATCTATATATTTGATCGATTGAATCTATTTTTTTTAATCAAGTGTCCCATCTAATTCTACAATTAGTTTTCCATTTCAGTATCAATGAAATACCTATGTTCTTTGTACATTTTTTTTCTATGCAAACCTGTGTGTTGTGATGAGTTTTAATTTGTAATGCCCAATTACCCTTCATCAAGTGGTATCAAAGCAGGTTGTCCTAACTCTAGAAACAAATCATCGAACATGAGGTAGTTTGTAGTAGTACTTGTAAGTGTGGGTTGAGGAGGAGCCAAATGATCTGGACAACAGAGAGTATGCACCAGGACCTGCCAGTGAAGAGTTGTGAAAAGTGGGAAGTATGTTTGTTGTAGGAATAAAAGAGGGTTTGTGACTGCTATCCTCCAGCAGAGATGAAGTTGGGTAGAAGGTGTAAAGTTCCTCCACTAAGAGAAGGTGGGTAGAGGAAGCACATTCCAGAGTCTTTGTTGGGTAAAGGATAATTGTGTGAGTAAGATATTGTTTCAAGGAGTACTTGCACGACTACAGAGAGACTTGTGAGTCTCTAAAGTAAACCTGATGGTTGAATATTTTTGATGTTACGGCTTTGAAGAGGACAGGAAAATGGAAAAGAGAAAGCACATTTTCATTAGATGGATTCTAAGGATTCCTAGACTATAGGAAATGAGAAACAAATTTTGAGAAAGAGAGTTGATAGAGTTGAAGAAACAACTAAATGAATTAGAGGAAAAGATAAGAGGGTGGAAACAAAAGAAGCAAAGTGTTGAAGATAAAATTTATCTTTCTAATGATATTTTTACTACAGGGAAGAAAGAGGATGTGAGAGAGTATCATGCATGTGACACCAAGGAAGAGGATGAGTAGGTTGAGGAACCTAAACCTAAATTTGAAGGGTGTCTATTAGAAGACATGAAGGATGAAATTGCTGAGGTTGCAACAATAATATCAAAACAATTGAGTGTGATGGAGAACATTGACAAAGAGGATACAAAATTTGAAGTAGTTGAAGAAAAGGGTGATAGTGAAGAAAACATTGTAGCAGTGAAAGTTGCAAAAAAAAGTGATGAGGTTCACCTAGATTTTGGTGTATGTTCCAATGAGGATCAACTTGTAGCAATGGATAAAGTTGTTGCAGCAATAGATCAATTTGAAGGTGATGATGAACAAGTGACTGTAGCGATACTACAGAAAGAGGTAATACATAATGTTTTATTTTTTTGTGGTGAAGATATGAATAGGTTTTGTATGAATGAAATGATTGCAATAGTGGAAAAGGAGTATGATGCACTGGTTAGAGGGAAAGAAGGTGACATAGTTACATGCTTATCAAAGGAATGAAAGACGAGAATTAAATTACAATAGATGATGAGAAGGTAACATGTTTTCTTAATGAATTTAAGAAATATGATTTTCATGTTGAGGTGGAAGAGTTAGTGGATGCATATGAGATGGTTTAGCTAGAGCCTATTAGGGATGATTGGTATGCAAAGAAGGATTTGCATGGGGTTACAGATTCAAGTGAAGGTGCAAATTGGTGGAGGTGGATGGACTATAGTGGGATAAATCCCACTATATTAGAGGTGAATGAGAGGTACATTTGGAGGAAGTGGTTGGGTTATTATGGAGTTGATTCCACATCAATGAAGGGGAGTAAAGAATGCAGTTTTCAAAATAGGAGGATGCTTGTTCCAACTAAGTGTTCAAAGAGGAGAAAGAATAAGCAATTGTAGGTACTAGTTTCAACAATGGGGTTTGTTGAGGATTGATTGAAGTCTGAAAGGGTGGTACCACCACTCAAATCCATTTTGTGAATCCATATTCAAGAAATTATTCCTACCCCAGGTGTCTAATTTAGGAGAATCCAGGGTGTAAGAGCAATCTTGCATCAATTAAAAAGATTAGTGTTATTTCTTTTCAATAAGGGTTTCTTAAACTTACTGGTTGAGGCTCTCTAGAATCAAGAAATCTATTAGCCAAGTCAAAATGTCCTACACTGTAGTCCTGTGGAGGTCTAAATTTGAGTTGGAGGTTTGGAGGTAAATATTTAGTCAAAGGTTTTTTACACCATCTACATTGCAACCTCACAACAATTTGGGAAAGGAGCCTGAGGTATAGTAGGTAATTTGCAAACCCATGGAAAAATTTGAAGAAGGTTGCAGTATGGTAGGATGAAAACCACATCCCCTAGATAGTTTGGTGAAATAGTTGGCAGTATAGTGGCACAAACCCCTTAGTTCTGCATCAACCTATGAAGAGGGTCTGTGATATGGTGATAACCCACAAGCACTATAGTGATAATTTGGATAGAGCGGTGTTAGCACTATTGTGGTGAACAATTGATGATAGGGAGGAGATGTGAGTTGGTCAAAGACAATGGATGGAGGAGTTGGTTCGCGATACATAGAACAATATTACTCATTGATTCCACATCATTTTTGTGGATCAACACGATCATTGACCAGATGAATTTAAGCATGAAGAAAATTACCTATTAGAATGAAAGCTATTGATAACAAGATAATAGCCTGGGAAATCTCAATAACTCATTGGATAATGAAGCAGTACTACGACAACATAGAGAGAAAGAATGTCAAGCAGTGAGGCTGACCTGAAGGAGAAGTATAGTATACAAAGATAGAGAAGAGATTTTGGTGGAGTAGGTTGATGAGATAGTGAATCATATTTTGAATTCTTGATCTGTATATTTGATCGATTGAACCTGATGTTTTGCAATCAATCAGCCAACATAATTCTATAATTAGTTTTCCATTTTATTATCAATGAAATACCTCTATTCTTCCTACCATTTTTTGTTGTGCAAACCTGTTTGTTGTGGTGAGTTCTAATTTTTAAGGGGAGTACCCTTAATCAAGTGGTGTCAGAGCTGAGAGTGTCCCTTCATCACTCCAATACTATTAAAGGTTTATATAGTCTAGTATTTTGACTACCTCTTATAATTTGATAAGTACTACAAATTTTAATAAAATTAATTATATCCTCATATATTTGAGGCCATAAATAATGCTCACTTACTAAGGCCATAGTCTTATCAATACCAAAATATATTGCTAATACACCACTATTTTCTCTTTGATCAAGTTTCCCCTTATTGAGCTCCTACAAATGCACAATTGACTTACTTTGAATAGAATTTTTTACTAAATGAAATAATCCAACAACTTACTTATATCTATTACAAATAGTTATCTTATTTCTTTCCAAGATTCCACAAAATCTAGATCATTGTTATATATGTGTTTTAGCTCTTCAAAACACATTACTACTATCCTCATTTAAACTGACAATTTTCTTCTTCTAGTTAGTGAATTTTTAACATTATTTGATTTTACACTCTTATGTTTCAACACAAATGTGTAACTTTCCATGATATCTACCAAACTTATATGTCTCTAATTCAACTTCCCTTGACTATTAAAATATCAAATAAGGTGTGATGGTTAGTGTACAACATAATTTTTATTAACAATATAAAATGTTGCCACTTCTTCAAGGCTAGAACTATGGCATATAAATATTGATCATAAATTGACTATCTCTTCCTTGCATCATTCAAATTTTTAATTAAATAAGTTATTTTTCTTCCTTTTTGACTCATACTACTCCAATTTCACTTCCATAACATCAAAATCAACCTAAAATACTTTGAAAAAAATAGGCAAATGCTAACATTGGCTATGTTGGTACCTTCTACTTAAATAGTTCAAAATTCTTTTATGCTCCTAATGTGTACTTAATTTATTCTATTCATCCTTATATTTGATCAATAGTGCACATATAGAATTAAAATGTATAATGAATTCCTATTGATAATTTTTAATGCATGAAATTATATTTACCTCTCTAATGTTTGATGGTGTTGCAACTCAATACTTACTCTGATTTTCTCTAGTTCCATCTTCAATCCTTCCATATAAACATGATAAAAAAAAAGTATACAAGATCTGACTTCAGGAAGCTATATTTATGTATGTTCATTAAAAGGTTCTCTTCTCTAAATCCTTAAAACACTTTCCTAATGTTTCATAAATTATCTTCTGTGTTCCAACTAAAAAAGTAGAATATCATTCAAATAGACAATAAAAAACTTACCAAAAATAATTCATACCTCAATTATCATTCTCAAAAATATAATTGGTGCATTAGTTAACCAACAAACAAATGACTAACCACTCATGCATGCCCTCATTTCTCTTGAACACAATCTTACATTCATCACCCTCTCTAGTCCTTATATGATGATATCCATCTTTAGGCCAATCTTTATGTAATACCTTGTGCCACTCAAACAATCCATGATGTAATCCATCCTTGGCCATGAACATTTGTACTTGATGGTAATATTATTAATAGCTCTTGAATATATATTGCACCATTGAAAAATGACCACTTGTCATTTTCATGGTCTTTTTAGGCCTATCCTCTTGATGTTAGATCTATTTTCCTTTGATTTATTGATGTAATGTGGCTTCAACATTCACATTAAGTCTTTAAAATGAAAATAATGGCATCTTGTGAAGGTATTGTAAAATATTTCTACATTTTCCTAGACTCTATTCATTAAAATTAATCTAAAAATCATCTTTTTATTCATCATCAAGTCCTATGTTGAAGTGTTGTAAAGTCTTGTAACAAGATTTCACACTTTTCTAGGAATAATTTCATTATTTATCCCTTTCTTATACTTTGTTTGACCCCTTTATGGCCTTATAAGGCTTAATTAAGTGCATTTTAGAATGCAAACCTAACAAACAAAATTAAATATAACTTAATTCCCGACACCCAAATTTAAGTCCAAGGTGGGACCCATTCACCATGGGTGGTGAATGGGTCCTTCTTGGCTCAAAATTCTAAATATTTTAAATTTCCTTTTGGGTTTTTAGTCAAAATTACTTGATTTCGGCCTATGATGAAGTATTAATGGGTTAATAAGGCACAAGTGTGTATAAATAAGTGTTTCTCTCATCATTTTTGCATCTTCTACAATCTTCTACTTCATTCAAGCAATCTCATACAATCTCATATCACATTCAAGCATCTTACAACATCAAATCAAACATCAATCAAGCATTCAAAGGAAACCATTAACATATCTTTATATTTTCATCATGAAGGGTTTGGTAAGTTGATAGCATTTGCATATTATTAGTTTATCTTTCTCTTTCATTTCATTATTTTATTAAGGGTTTGATTACCAAAGTGGGGTTTGACCAAGGAAAACCTCTATTTGCTAACCCTCAACCATTTTTCTCTTCTGTGCACGCGATTTGTATGCAAATTTATCAAGAATTTAGGTGTTGAAAAGTGGAGAACAATTCAACTAGGTGCTTCAAGTCAAATCAACTCTATTTCAAGCTTGGAGAATGTTTTAAGTCTGTTTCCCACAGAATTGACTTTGACAACTCAACAAGCAGATATTTCCAGATCTGGTGTTGGAGAGTTGTCTCCTAGTTTCTCAAAATTTTGGGAGAGGAATGATTCACCATTAGTGGAAAATGAGTCCCACCTTAAGGTTGAAAATATGAATTTTGTTAAATTCTGGAACCCAATAGTCATAAACTAGTTCGAGACAGTTTTTACTAGAAGCAGGATTGATTCGCCATCAATGTCGAATGAGTGCCACTCATAATTTTCTATAATTCTAGACAACATTCAAACCATTCTAGATTCTTCAAATCTTTCTTAGGTGCACTCTTTTTTAGTCCATTTCTTTTTGTTCTGCATTATTTCATCTTTTAGTCCATTGTTTGCATATCATAATGTGTTTTGAAACATAACATAAATATTAGTTTTGCATTCTTAATCAGTCATGTAGATCACTTAATTGCACCTATATCATCTCATTTAGGCATAATAACATCATACAGAATCTAATTTGAATGAACTGGTTAGCATTTTTGGCCCTTGCTTTCTCCTTTTAGGCGAAAAACCCTAGAAGTGCTAGAGAATCCTAGTGAGCCAAAAATTAACAGTTCATATACACATCCTCCATTTTCTATATTTATTTTTTGTTACATGTATTGGTACCACACATGAGCTTAAAATATCTCTTATTAACCCTTTCCTAGTGGTAACTTATGTACCTAAAAATTTAGCTCTATTTTTTTGTGATATCATCCTATGTGCCACTTTATTTTGAAAATTGGCTCTTACTATTAGCTCAATCTAATTATTGATGCAATATCTTGGAAGTCTATTAGCAATTAAGTTACAATTTTATGGTAGATATTATTCATTTGTGGTAGTATATTGAGTGCTACACTCCCATGGGATAAATGTAAAGTATGTTTTCTCATGTCTTAATCCTTCCAAATAATTTCATTCATCCACAAAATTTTTTTTTGCATTATTGCATATTTCACCTTTTTCTCTTCTAATAAAGGTATAAGAATATGTTTTATTCCATTTTGACATATTAGTGTAGGTATCATTTATTCTATCATGAATCACCTTCTTTTCATATCACCATGGTCTTCCCAATAATATTTAACATGTACTCATTTCCATAATGTCACACAACAATTCGTCATTATACTTTTTCAGCTTAACTTATTTGGATATTGTTTGCTAATTCAGGATTATGGGTGTTAAATTATCAAAATTGTAATGTATGTAGCTGCTAACTTTTTATGGGATAATTTTTCAAAAGAAAACACTGTTTTAATGTCTATGTAAAATTAGTTTATGAACTTTATTACTGAGATAGATTGATAAGATGTTTTATGGATCCCGTTAATTGGGATGATTTTGTAACAATTTTTTAATTTCACGAGCTACAACCAAAGGTTTTCTTCCTAGTTATTTCCTTTCGGTATGCTTGCCTGAACTAGGATTGTAAGTTATACTTATATTTATTAATATATTATAGTGGTCCACCACTTTTATCAAAAAAATAAAAATCAGTCCTAAGTGAAACTTCAGCAAACATTATTCACTTACAATTATTTTATGTTCATCTTGAATCCATGGGATATTATATGGGTTTGATTATTTTATGCTTTTCAAATTTAGCTTATTCACCATTTATTTTGAAACAAAATTATCTATACTACCACTATCAATGATAACTTTGCAACACTTACCTCCTAATTTTCATAATATTCGAAACAAACTTTTCCTTTGTACTATCTCCTTAGGTGTTTTGACAAAAAATATCTTTGAAATACTAATGATTTCCCTTCTCCATTTTTCCCACTAAACTTGGTGATCCAACAAGTTCCTCCTCTGCATATGTTGATCTTGCATTCTTACCTACCCTTTTGCTAACACTCCCTTGGTGACATTAAAATGTACTGTCATCTTCCACATTTGAAATAAATTCCCTTGAACAACATTTTATTAAATCCCTTTTCAAATTTATAATAACCTTTATTGTACAATGTATTGCTACTCCGACTATTTTTTTGGTAGAAACTTGTGTCATTCCTCCCTTGGTGATATAAATTTTTACTTCTTTCTTCACTATGGTATGTGATTTATTCCTTGTTATGTGACATATATGACCTTCCCCACATTTTACCTACCTTTCTAGAATCTGCCTCCTCTACCTTCCTTTCGATGTCCAAACATTTTTTTTAACTTTTCCTTAACATTCAACACAAACTAATATGGTTCTTCAACTATTTTAATTCTCACCAAACTCAAATTTTTTTAAATAATTGTTCTTAGTCCATTTGTGTACACAAATTTATCCTTATTAGCTTCACGATACCCAGTTCTAATGATTATCCTATGAGATTCTTCAATGTACTTCTGTAATTCTAAAGTTTCCTTTTTCATTATATTTTTTAATTTATTTAGCAATTCTAGCCCATAATCAATAGGTATGAATCTATTGATCAAAATTTTCACCATACTATCTTATTCCTATGTAGTTTAACTTCCTTCCACCAAATAGTACCATATACTTTGAACTTAGTATTTTCAAATCTCACTACTTTCAAATTATCTTAGATATCTTCATACTAAAAGTATTCAATTCTATATCATTTATCCAATCAATTAATTCCTCAAGATTCAAATCAGCCATATTGTTATAAATAATAATTTTAGGTCTCTTACCTATCATGGAAATAGATTTCAACACATTGATATGACCTAATGATGAATGGAACTACCCTTACAATCTGAAACTCATAACAACAACAAAGAGTTGCACAAAAAATATGCAAGAAGGAAGCAAATATTTTCTATCATTACTCAAATGAAAATGAAATTGCATTACAACTGCCATCACATTGGAGCTCTGATTACATAAATTTACAAATCTACAAATCAAATCCACAATCCACTTTTCCCTACCTCCTCTCTATAACTATCATTCACATCCTTTATTTGGAAGGTGTAACTTCCCTAGAATCTTCTCGAAAGTGTAACTTCTTCAAGAAGATATTTTGAAACTTTATTTTGGTAGTACAATTTCAAAAGGTCATAAATTTTGATCTAACAGTTAGATCTTCAATTATAATACCTTTTTGGAAAGTTGATGAGAAGGAAAAGCATTAAAAAGTAGTACCCAATAGGTAGAGTACTTTTATTTGTCACCAATTTTCAGGCCCATTTGAAGCCTCTAAGTGCCTCAAAATTGACTTTGAAGATTTTAACAAGATTTTCAAAAATTTAAATTTTAATATCTCTCAAATGACATGATCTTGAGGTGATTTCTTCACCATTAGCTTCCATTTACCATTCTGTAGGTTTTTGTAAGATTTTGTGCCTAATCGTGGATAGATGCAAACTTACTAAAAATAGTAATGCTGCCAAATTTAGCCCTTATTGAAAAGAAACAATTTTCTTTTGGGTGATGCAAGATTGCTCTTATACCCTAGATGCTCCTACATCATCTAATTCTTCTCCTTATAGGGTTTATTCATCCCAATCTAAATTTTGAGTTCCAGATTCATCATATGTCTATCATCCTCATATCTACGGTTTAGATCCCTTGTCCTATATTCCTCCATCACATCCAATTAAAATTTTATTTTACTCATAATTTCTAACATTTCTTCCATTATTATAGTATTATTGGATATACTAAGTGCCCTTCTTGGTGGCATCTCTCCTTGGATTCAATGATATGTCTACAAGATTGCAACTACTTCATAGTTGGCTTTCTATTAAGAGATTCTTGTAGGCTACCACAAGTTGGAAATTTATTCACACATAGATATGATAGAACATGTTCCCCCCAAAGGATTCAAAAATTCACTTTGATACTACTTTATGTAGTCCTGAATAAAGATTTAGACAAATGATTATTTGATCATCCATCTTAGAGTCAACATAATAGAATTAACATAAAATAATGAAGAACCTTCTCATTGATTCAATATCACATATTGTTACAATAGGACCCACTAACCTATTAAATGGTGATTAAAATTTTCATTCGAAAGATATCACAAATAAACATATTTTTGAAATATTCTACCTCTAATCTAATTCCAATTCTTACGCAAATTTTTTTAGCTTAAGATATAAGATTTAGAAATATATTTCACAATGATTTCTTCTAAATGAATCCAAGATAAATATATATAATAGTTTCATGATTTAGGAATGATTTGTGTCGACTGTAAGATATTCCAAATATTGACATTCTATGAAGCATGTAGGTTGGCCTAAATTCAAAGATGAACCTACATGAGTTAATAAAATCTGAGATGTAGTTCCAATTGGAGGCTCCTAGAAGTCCCATACAATCTTGTGAAATATTTATTTGATCATTGTAATTTATGCAAAGGTACTACAAACTATGCATGTTTTGATTAGATTAATATTGGAAGGGTGAGTAGTCATTACAAAATAACCATTAATGAAAACGAGGGACTCTTGAGAAGTGAAACTCCCAACAAACTAAAGTGAAAAACATAAAACTAAAACTTAAATTTTTTTACCAGTAAACATGAACAAAGACAACACCAAAAAAGACTAGCATAGGACCACATAACACCTACAGGTCTCCTAGCAATTTGAGACCATTGATCACCTTCTACTCCTAAGCCAAGAAGTGGAGCTTATCCTCAAAATATAGAGGACCTTTCTACATAGTCTAAGTATCCATCGTAACATTCATAGCCAAGCTATTCATCACCTTCCTTTTATTCTACTTATGACCTTCATCACGCCCTTCCTAATCTCTTGTTGGAAGAGCTAAATGGTGAGGGAAGTGTTCTTCACAACTACCCTAGTATAATTTGTTATGACCAAGAGAGGCTTAGTGGTTTTTTCTTGGTTCCTATGTATGGCCTCAATCTCCATCTATAAATTATTTTCATCCTCCTTCGTGCCAACAATATCACGCAACTCGTTCAACTCCTTATCCCATATGGTTAGAAGCTATCATTTTCCAATGGCCTTTGTTCTCCACCTCCCTTGGGCAAGGAACCTGCTACATCAACACCGTATTCTCCATAATCTGACTTCTCTCTTTAGCGGTAACCAATTAACCCACAAGCCATTTAAGGATGTCATTTTGAACATTAACCATCTCCCAATACAAACTATGCATGTTAAATTTATTGTCCTATGTTATAAATTGTGAACCTAGTGCTACTTCAAGTGATCATGACTATATGGAATGTGAATCAAATCTCTTGAAATTTGGATATAATGTACATGAGCTATTACAAAAATGTAGTTATCTATCATAACCTAAATTTAGATTATGTGATGAAATTTAGTAAGTTGCACTAGGGTAATCCTACATCATTGATGCTCTCTTTCCTATAAAAAGAGGGCTTAGGTAGGAGCTTATTCATATCATCTTGTGCTTAATTCCTCATTCAATTTAAGTATGGATATCCTATATGTACTTGAATCTTGGAGGTTTATTGTAACATTTTTAATTGTTGAATAACAGATTATTTGGGAGCTCTGAAGGTTGGTTTTTTCTTCAAATAATTTCCATACCTTTTATTCATGTCTCATTCTTTCTTTTTTTCTGTTTCATTGTGATTTTTAATTAAATTTGGTATTTATTTTTTTATGTCATTATAAAATATAGTTGAAATTGTACATATTACATATCATGTAACACTCTTCTTGTTGAATTAATTTTTTATGTTTTACATATTTCGTATTAGATTTTAATATAATTTGTAGAGATATTTCCTATGTTATACTTTTACTCTTCTTAGAGTGAAAGATACCTTCTCCACTCCTTAGTATCTAAAAAAATATTTAGCACTTTTTTAATTTGATAACAAGTGATTCAATGGGAAAAGAAAATGAGTCATTTGTAGAACTATGCATAATTCTTGGAAATCATGTTTTCTCAATTTCCCTTCTATTGAAGTGATACAATATAATATTTTTTAGTGTATAAATATTTTTCAAGCTAGACTTAAACATTGGAATACTGAGTGAAGGGTTATACTTTAGTTTCAATAACATTATAGTAGGCATAACAATTAAAAGAGTTTAATATAAGGTGAATGATGTTAGAAGAAGGTTGATGATATTACCAAAAGTAATATTTCTATAATAAAATGTTGCTTGTAATGATATAATCATAGTGCAATGTTTAGAGGAAGCTCACAATATTCCATCAAAGTTGCAAGGAACACTTAAAATTCAATCTAGTTAGAAAATAATGTAAATTATATTAATAGTGTTAAATGAAAATTTTCTATAAATATCTTTATTATCTAATATGGGTATTAATATAGTTAACTTTTCATTTAACCAAATCAAAGTTGTTGTAAGAAAGCTATGCTACATTTGATACACAACTAATTTACCATAAATTTTGTTGATGTGTTTGATAGTATAAAATTAAAATGATGTGTTTGATAATATAAAACAAAAATAAATTGTGATAATTTTTAAATTAATTTAATGATATAGTGACTTTATTCATACTTAAATAACAATTGAGTCATTAAAATGAAGAAGAAATCAACTTAAATATAATTGAAAATTTCATACTAGCCTCCACTAAAATGAAGGAAATAATTCAAGCTTTATCAATCAATTAGCATAAAGTGTTTGTGTGAAAAATATTTGAATCTATTAAGATAAAGATTAAAGAGATTTTCCATTATTAAAAAATCATGTGTGAATCAAATATTACACTGTTTAAAAAATAATGATGTTAAGAAATAATTCATTAATTAATGAAATTGTATTATCGAAATGCATTTATCACTAATGACTAAACATTTTAACTATTCTATGAGTCTATATTGTCAATCTTGAAACTTATTTATATAGCACTCCACTTTGAAAATGAATTTTATGTTTTTAAACATTGATGTTAGGAAATAATTATTTAACTAATGAAATTTAATTATCGAAATGTATTTATCACTAATGACTATTAATGCTTTAACTACTCTAAGAGTCTATATTATCAATCTTGAAACTTCTTTCTATAATACTCCACTTTGAAAATGAATTTTAAGTTTTTCTTTTGATGTTAATACATTTCTACACTTTTATTCTAGAGATAGATAATCGCCGATGGTTTATTCTTTTTATTCATTTTCAGTTATCGTGCTTGGGGTATAATAGTATATTTGTATTATTAAAATGTAATTCTAAGCATTTATCTTGTAGCTTCTCTAGTTTAATTAGTAGCATATTCAAATTCTATATCTAAGCATTTTATATTTTTATATGAGCTTAAATTTGGTATGTTTTCTAGGTAATTAAATGGTTGTGGGGGATGCATCATGTATTTTTTTGGCTAGCTGATAGACCATGTGATTATTAATCTATTGTATTATATATTTAAATGAGTATCAATTTTCTTCTCTTTGATTTTATTTTATGAACATCTATACATTTATATCATATTAAAGTTGAAGTGTTTTATTTTAGTTATTTGTTAGTTTGTATCCTTTCATTCATTTGATTGGAAGAATTTAACCATTAAATGTTGGAATCAATAGATTTAGATTTAAAAATAATTATTTATTTTGTTGCTTAAAAATATCACTATAATATATCCACTCCATACTTATATTAAAAAGATTTATTAAAACATATTAAACATTAGATTATGCTCTTTTATATTTTGAAACAAATGTATTGTTCTTATAATTTTGTCACATATCCATATTGTTGTTTTGTAACAGAGACCTATCATACAATTACTTCTCAGGGGAGTTGAATGCTTCCTGGATAACAAAAAACAGACAATTGTAAGCATATCAAATAATTTATCTCTTGTCAGTCATACATATTAATTAACTATTTTTTTTTTAACCTTCAAAAATATACTCTTATATTCTTTTACTAATTTAATTTAATAAAATATTGTAATGAAATTATCTTTGAAACTATGGAATCCTAAACCTAGTTTTTTTATGTTTAGAAAAGTAGTTTAAAATAGAACACCATTATATCTCTTTTTCATAGACTTATCTTGTCGCACGCTTCAGCATCATTATGGTTTGTCTTTGCTTTTCATCTGAACTTATGCTAAACTATTGTGGCCGTTAAATTCTACAGAAATTTGATAGAGAACTCATTTAACAGCAATCTTTCTAATGGAAGGTTCGCTTCTAATTTTTTTAACTTTTTAAAATAATGATGTTCAAATTTAATTGATTATAGATATTATTGTAATAAGAATATTAGTGACATTAGTTCTTCTGTGTAAAAGTAAGATTTAATTACTGTCAGCAGTCACTGAAATGTACACGTTTCTGTTGAAAATGAATTGCGTGCAGAGGTCAAGCTTATCTTCAAAGAGGATTCAAGTGCACAACTCCACAATGTGAGTTCGTAGATAGTATTGTTTATGCTTTTTAAGTCGTTGTGATTCCTATATGTACTTATAGGAAATGAACTAATGTTACCCTTCAGTAGGAAAATGATATTAATAGTTTAGCTATGGAATCCATGGTTGAAAATATCAAATCAAATAATTTGACCAGAGTATATGAATCCAATGTGACTCAGAAAAATATATCCCCGAGAGGTAGTCTATCACTCAGTTATGTTTCAGTTCAGGTATCTTCTATTTATTTATTTTTATATTGATCAAAGTTAAAAGAAATAGAAAGAAAATAAATGGCAATTCAATAAAAGGATTGTGAAAGAAAAGAGAAGAAATAGAATAAGGAAAGTGTGAGAACAACAAATCACAATATTAATCAACTTACATATCTCAGCAATGTCCTCAAAATATCAAGAAAGACTAATACAACCATTTATAACATTAGCAAACTCTTGAAACATAGTAGCAGAACACAAATTACATTTTAAATTTAAAAAAGTTTTGTACACAACAGAACTTCTTGTTCATGGAGCTGTAAAATTTGGTGTTTAATCTCTTTCAATCGCTTTATACAATCAACATCTTCTTTGTGCCCCTTTTTTAGTTTGGAACATAAAAAGATGAATTGAAACATGATGTGAGTAAAACTTCAGAATATCTGCTTCTTGATATAAAATATGATTATAAAACATTGCTAAGAATCTGCTTTCTATATATGCAGCAAAATACACTTTCTCATAATATCATCAACTACATTTTTTATGAAGTCTAAAACCAAAAATTGTTTCTTTCCAACATAAGACATGACCAAAACTAGTAGGGATATGATCAAATATAATGTTTCCTTCATTTTAGGTCCATAGCAATCCCAAAAATATGCTTCTTCATTGCACTGAAAAAATGACACTTGGCTAAATGTATCTTAAAATATTTTAATCTATCCCCTATGGGCAGCTTATGATGTAATATTTTCCAAGCCAAAATTTGAGCATTTGCCTCCATCTAGGACATCCTAATTGGAACACTTACAATTCTCCATTTCTTTTCTTGAAATTTACAATTCTATTTTTTGTTTTCTCCGATTCAATTTCATATTCTAAAGAAGCTTAAAATAGATCATCTTACAAAAGGATATTCATCAAGCCACAACCAATCCTTGAAGTAGTTGCAATGTAAATATGTGCAAATTTTCATAAGGTGTTCTATAGGAACCATTGATTTCACAAAAGCAATGAACCCTTTAAACTTGTTTAAATTAAAGGGAATTCAAATCACAAATATCACTGAACTATGTCACCACTTTATTAAATAGATAATGAGTTTTTTTTAGGAAAGGCGGAAGTGACTGACTGCCCATGATATTGAAAAAGCTTGCTTCATCGAATAGAAGAAGTAGCAAAGTTGAAACCATGCTGCAATGAATCCTTCCTCCAATTTAGAAATTTGCAAACTTATTGCCAAGCCTTCCATATAGACTGCAATGGGAAATCTATGCTTTAACATAGAAAAAGGAGCAAGTAACATTTTATCCAGCCATCGCATTTTCTACCACTTGATGGTCATAGCATCCAATGAAATACAATGACACACAAAAATTTTCCATTGTTCTTATTATCTCTTGTGTCTTGGGATCCAAAAGACCCAACTCCCCTATGTTCTTAGGTTGTATACAATGTAGCCAAGAGGAGTCCCTAAAACCCACTTTTCCATCCCAATTATTCCATAAGAATTGTTGAATGAGTTTATTTAAGTCCTCATAACCTTTTTTGGAGAGCATCCAACATGAGGAGTAGTAGACATGGGAAACCAAAAAATATTTAGTTTATCACTTGTATTTTTCCAGCTAATTAGAGGAATTTATTTTTCCAATTGTAGATTTTATTTTTCAATTTAATGATAAACCAATTCCACATATCATGAAGAGTAACCCCCAATCCCATTGGGATACCAAGGTACCATGTAACTTTTTTTCATTCTTTAGAAATCCATTTTGGAACTAGATTGGACTGGATCATTATAAATTTAGTTTTATGATGAGCCAATTTAGAATTTGTAACCTCATAGAACAAATTTAGAACCTATAGAATATTCTTTATTTTTTATTAATAATTTTGAAAAAAGAAAACTATCATCAACAAAGTGTAAGTTTATAACAACCCCATTGTTGTGAATAGAAATGACTTTAATCAAGTTTATTTGATTAGAATTTTGCAAAGGTAGCCAAGAGCATTCGCAATTAGAACATAGAGAAATGGAGATAATGGAAAACCCTATCTAATAGAACATTGTAAAGGAAATGTGTTAGACATTGAATTATTGATCACCAATTGAGCATTTGTATCATTCAATAGCATTTGAACATGTTTACATATTTTGAAACAAAAACCAAACCATTGCAATAACTTGATGATAAATCTCTACTGCATCCTATCATGGGCTTTATCAAAATCAAGCTTAATCACAAAAGTGCTTTTTCCTTAATTGTTGAGCCCATTCACTTGTTTCCCAAGCCAATATTAAATTATCAAGAATAAATATGACACCAAGGAACCCTGTTTTCTTAGGTCTAACTATCCCTTTAGTCACTAATTTAATCCTAGTAACCAAGGCTTTAGCAATAATTTTATAGGAGGTGTTGAGAAATGTGATAGACAACCATCCAAAGATAAGATCTATATTTTTTCCTTTCAAAATAAATTTGATTAAGCCTTTATTAATATCTAGCCCCAATGTCCCTTGATTCATAGATTCCATGCACCACATGTACTTATTGTGATATATTTTTTGTTCTAGCTAACTCGTGTTACTCTATCTTCTTAACTAAGCTTATATTCCTTAAAAATCGATGAGTAGTATTGCTAGAAAATCTTATGAGAGACATTAATAATCTCCACATTATTTGTTTTATCCTACACCTAATTCTAGTTGATGTAAGCTCTTAATTAAGCTTGCATTCCTTTAATATATATACTTGAATAGTATATATTTCCCCTCTCTAATCATGTACCTTAATTATGAATTATCTTTAAATTTCCCCTTCTCAAATCCCTAGTTGAGAATGGTGCCCATTTTTCCACTTTTAGTTCAAATAGTGGTAAATATTTATTCTATTTTAAATTGGTCAAAATAAACCCTTAACTATTAAACTAGGTGATATTT
Source organism: Sequoia sempervirens (assembly GCA_007258455.2). Lineage (NCBI taxonomy): Eukaryota > Viridiplantae > Streptophyta > Pinopsida > Cupressales > Cupressaceae > Sequoia > Sequoia sempervirens. Next base: position 807,180,592 of record VDFB02281492.1, read on the forward strand.
AAGAATAACCGATATGTGGGGGTAGGCTTTTGCTAAAAAAATAATATAAAAGGTTTAGGGTGGGATATTTGTATAAAAAATTTATTACATGTTGGTGTGTATTGTAATGGTTCCTTTGATTAGAATAATGCGATGGGTATTCATTGCGAAGTATAGTGTCTAGATTTATGATTATTTATTACTATGATTTTTAATGTTTGCATGTTTCATTTATAATTTACACACAAATCATTGAACCAATGTTTATATCAAGAAAAAGAATATTAGATATCCTAACACCTAATGGATATTTTAAATGTAGCTAGGCTCATATCACACAAGCTAAAAAAAATAGCCAATTATTTTGTATGGCACCCGCTAATGAATAAAGTGATGTGATCTATTGATGCAAAGGCTAGTGATATACACAAATATCATTATGTACTTAATTTTAGACTTTAGTAAAAGTGGAGGAGGGATCATGTGCTATAAATTCCATGTATAAAGTCAATTATAGCTTGCATGCAACAACATACCACATTTAATTAGACATCAAGTTAAATATTGACATAATCATGCAAGTTAAAGCTATTGATATGATATAGACACATGTTGCTGGACATGCAAAGGTGGGTTAGTGCAGGATCATGGGGGTCGAAACTAGGCCCTTAAGTGGCAATAAAGATTCAAAAAAAATAGTTAGACAACTTGACAAATATTTGAACAGGTTATTAACATAATTTGAAAAATATGTATGAACAAAACCTATAACAAATTAAATGCAATTTCTAAGATACTAGTCTGTTTTTGGAAAAAAAAAATCTATTTGGTGAAATTTTGAAATTTCAATATAGTAGTAATAAATTTTCATGAAAAAAATAAAAAAGTAGGTCTATGTTTGACCAACCTAATTACAAGAAAAAAATAATATATTTTTTTGAAACTTTCAATATAAGTAGAGGACACATGCTCAAATGCGCCACATTTTTCTATAATTTTTTGGCAAGTAAATAATTAGTTATGATTATTTTATTAGAATTTTTTTAAGAATATTAAAACTTATTTTTTTGACCACCATAACCTAGTAAAAAAATTAGGAAAATCATTTTTTTATATCCTCTAGTATGGGAAGAATAGAAAGTTTTGCATCTTTCAAATTCAAAAAATGTGAATTCTTTTAATAATTTTATATGTTTTCAATCAACCTATCAATCAATACTTTAGTCATAATGCAATTAGAGAATCAATATTAATTCTATTTAATTCCAAATAAGTCATATCTTATATTGGTGGAAAGCTAAAAAATTTATCAATAAATGCTTATCATTTTATCAAATTTAGATAAAAAAATGTCCCCAGCCACTTTTGGGTCATATCGCCACTTTTTAGACCCCTATGATCCTACACTCACCTAGGTGTGGTAAATGAATGCCAATTGGAGCTTTCTTTCATAACTTGTATGTATGTCGCAGAAGCACTAAATACTTTTGCAACCCACCATGAGAATTTTAATAAGCATATACTTTGATATTTAGGTCATACTTCCTTTGGTAGATACTTCAAAAGTATGACTCAATATTCTATGCAATATGTGTATTATGTGTTATGACTTGTGTGGATGATAAAATACGTTAAACAATATTGGATACTAGATGAGAAATGATAAATACTAAGGATTAAAAAGCGTGGGATGGTTATCAAGTCTATTAACATATAAATTGGGATTTAGATCATATTGTTTTTCAGAGATGCTTAGAAAGTAGAGATCAATTTACTATGGAGTAGTTGTATTATGTGTTATGAGGTGTGTAGATGATAGAGGGACCACCTTAAGATCTATTGGTTATAAAATGAGAAATGATAGATACTAAGGAGGAAAGAGAATGTTATGGTTTCCAACAATTTTAAGAGAATAAAAAGGTTCATTAGTGTCAAAATAGAGAAAGGAAAATAAAAATGTAATACCTAACAAAATTGTGAGCATAACTTTTTGTTATATTTGAGGTAAGGGATATGGAGTTTACTTGTTTGGTGAAAATATAATAATAAGGTAATTGAAGTGGGATTATTTCATGCCCAAATTTTAAACCTCTTAGACAAAACACAACTATTTTTTTTTATAATCTACTACTAAAATGTTTACCTTATACACATGGTAGATAGATGTGTGCACAAGATGACATTACATGTAAAATATAATTGCAAGAACATCACCCAAGAGTGGAAAGAAGATGAACAGTATGATTAGGTATGCCAAACCATTCTTGCACACTCTTAAATGATGGATGGCTAACCTAAGAGGTTATAGATCTCTACTCATGAGACATCTTGATGAGAAGGCCATACATAGGACAAATCCCATTAGGTACACTAGGAAGAAGTAAGTAGGTGGTCAAATTTATTAAACCATTATTTACTATATTGTATATTCATTTCTACTATATTAGCATAGGGTTGGATATCGCTTAACACTTTTCAAAAATAGAATAAGTTATAGAAGGGATGTTACTACACCATTACTTACAAAGGAAATCATAATTACTTTAATGACTAAATCATATCATTTGGTTGATGGATACATTAGTCTCTTGAAAACCTTATTGATTAGGACACATTTGACCACACTAATCGCATTCACATTTAATATTTCAATTTGGTTTTCTACTACAAAAATGGGTGAATATTTACCATTCATAAAAACAAACATCTCTCTTAAAGAATAGTGTCCTAGTATCAAACTTTACAAAGTTGTATATGAATATACTTCAAGTGAGTTATATTATATACATATATGTTTTCCTTTTAAATAAAAAATTATCATGTATGTTTAATATACACCAATATATCATGTTTTGATTAGGGTAAAGTTGGGAAGGGCTCATTGTTGCAGAGACAGTTGTCATTACACCAAAAGATCAACTTGTTAATGCTCAATACAACTGCCAGAGTTGATGAATCCATGAGAGGTGGTTAAGCCATGTCATGAACCCAGGAATTGTGCTACAAAACACAAGGAGACCAAGGATGCACACCTTGCAACAATCCCCCCAACACAAGCAAGGGGTTTGAACTTGTGACCCAGGCTCTAATACCAATTATTACAAAGATGATTTCCTTGCACTAAAATATAGACTTGTTAATGAATACACAAGAGATTGTTAAGCCATGTCAGAAACCCAAGCACTACACTACACAACACAAGGATACCAAGGGCACACACCTTGCAACACTTGTAACCTTTCACAAAATGGCCATAGAGGCCAAATAGGGGAGGTCACCAAACATAAGGCACCCGAAAAGAAAAATAAAAATAACTACACAGAGACCAGCAAAAGTAAGAAAAAGAAAAACACAAGAGAGAACCAACCATGGACTAGACCAACAACTAGTCTCCCAACAACTTGAGGCCATTAATGGCCTACCATTCATTTTTTAGAATTCATAGTTTTTCTTCAAAGGATAGGGGATTCTTTTGCATATGTTGTTCCTCCTAAGTATTGGGTGAAGTAGAACTACTACCTTTCTTACCCTTCTTTGTTGAGTGCATAACTTCTTGATAATCATCACTAGCCCTTTTTTCATGGCTATTGTGAAGCTCCTGCTAGAACGCCTGAATGGTGACTACAAGATTTTTTACTATTTCCTTGCTATAGTTCACAATTATTTGCAAACACTTGAGATTTTTTCTTCATTGCTATGCATGGTAGCCACCTCCTCTTGAAACTTCTCCCTCTCCTCCATAGTACAACCACCACCCTGAACTCATCAACTTCATTTTCCCAATTGACCTACTTGTCAAAGGACTTGAAAAGGGAATACAAAAGAGCCTAATGACCTTCATCATCAACCTCACCAAACTAGGTCTCCCTTTTATTAAGCACCTTATCCTCCAAATCTTGAATTTTTTCCTTGGTTGTGATAATTTGGGCAAGCAACCATTTTATAATGTCATTTGAAACATTCACATCCTCTATAGGTCATTGATTTTAAGTTTCTAAGGGGCACAATTGACACAAGTAGCATCATATAACTAGGTTTATTTAAGGGAATTGTCTAAATTTATACAGAGGGTAGAATAATCCAAAGGGTTAGAAGATTTAGTGAAAAGGGCAATTTGGAGGCTTCATTGAAGTCTTCATGAATAGGGGAACCAACAAGGAAGCCTTTTTGGGTGGTGTTCCAAGAATCATTATCAAAATTGTTAGAATTATCATACATGGAAATTTGAGTAGGGTCAAAAAATGAAACACTTTTTGAGAACTCGAGGTGGGGACCTCAGAGGCAAAGCATTTACCTTTATTCTTAGTAACTCTTTGAGAGGAGGATGACATTAAATCTGATCCAAGAGAAAATGAGGGACCCTCCAAGGGTTTAATATAATCTCTAGCAATGAGAGTTTTTTTGAGTAGAGGCCCAAGAAGGGGAAAGGACCACTTGAAAATGAAATAATCTATAAATCAATCCATGGTGGAGGACTGAATTCTTCCCTTTATCTTGAACAACCTTCATAGAATTTTCAAGGGAGGACATAATCCAAAATGAAAAGCTCATTAAATAACATTAAAATAGAAGTGATTAAGCATGAGAAAGAAGTGGGTTTGGAAGCACTTAAACGTAGCTTTTAAGGTAGAAAAATGCATTATAAATTTCACCATTCTACTCTAGAAACTTAGGAGATCATTTTTGTTGAACCCATTCTATAGTTGATTGATCTTTTCCCCTTTCTTTAGAAGTCTTTCCTTATCCTTTCAATAATGGCCTTTTAGATTTCTAGAGAGACAAGTCCCTTTCAAAGAGACGTTGGTTAACTCTGTAATAAACTCCATATTAATGAAGTACTCCCAAATAGTTACATTTTTGTCTTACAAGGAATTACTAAATTCCATGAAAATATTAGGATAATGCCCCACCATTCCTTCATCATACCTAGCTAGCTTGCCCCATTGATGGATAGTCTAGAAATCCTTATCATTCTTCCAAACCTTGCAGTATGTGATCTCTTCTTGATAGGATCACCACCCATCATGGCATACACTTTAGATAGAGAAAAGTTAGGAATTCTATAGAAGCACTAGGTAAAATTCATGAACAAATGCATAGGTAACTTCAAAAAACATGAAACAAGATGAAAAGATTTCCTTAAATGTAATCGGTACCAATTGGAAATTTGATTTGATGAGGAGTTTAGCTTGAACGCAATATTAAATTATTTTTCTTCATTTAATAATAACTCTCACACATACTCCAAGATCATTAAAATATCATCCCAAATATTAGTCTTTTTTGCAAAGGCTCCCAAATTTGCTAAAGCATCAACCTCTTTATTACCAACACTGAATACATGAGAAAATATGTAAATTTATACGTTCATTATGATATTAGGATCCAAGATGATGGGGTTCCATAGGGTACAACAAGATTTTTCCTTCCCATTAAACAATATGATTGTATTTCTAGAATCCCCTTCAATTGTTAAGTTGGACACTCAAACATTCCTTGTAATATAGATCCCATGATAAGAAGCTAGAACTTCCACAAATTTAGAAGTTTGTAAACATAGGTTAACTACATAAGGAAAAATGAACATTCTATGATGGTCATAGATTATGTCACCCCCACTCACCTAACCTAGGTTCCCTTTGGCTGAGTTGTGAAAGTTAATCTTAAGCCAACTAAGATTGGGGGGGGACTAAGGAGTATTGTTCCTATCCAAAGGAATACGCGATATCAATGTATTAAGAGCCTTGGATAAGTTCTTGGATAAGGAAATGGAGAAATCCATATTCAAGGGATTTCTTTTTAACTTGCAAGAGGTCATTTTAAGATTATCAATAATCTGGTTAATAATATTAATTACAACAACTTTCCAAAGGATATTTTATCTTTGAAAATCCTATTGTTGCACTCTTTCCAAACCACCAAACTTGTGAAAAGGAGATCCTACCACCATAGCTCGATGAGAAAAGTATGAGACACCAATGAGGAGCACCCCACCATCACCATCTTGATATCATTTTTCCAAACCTAACTAACCTTGAACAAGGACTGAGTTTTTTCACAAACCTGCCAAGAATAGAAGTGGTGAAATAAAAGGTGAGAAATTGTTTTTGCTTCAAATTCATAGACAAAGCACCTATTCCCACGATGTCTCCCACTCTTTTGTAGATTATCCAACATGAGAATTATTTCATGGTAGGTCATCCACCAAAAGAAATGAACCTTAGGTAGGGAGTTGTTCTTCAAAACCTTCATCCAATTGAATTGAGGAACCTAAAGATTGGAAAAAATGTTATATCTAGAATTACTGCATTGTTACCATCCTTAGAGTATTCCCACAACAAGTAATGAAGTAAATTAGAATTAAAAAATATTTGATTTTTAACCATTTTGAGGAGTTTCAAGGAAACCAAATGAAGTGGGGGGTCATACTAGTTAGGATTAATCTTCCAAACCTACGTGGGTCCAAGGAGTTATCGAAATAATTCAAAACCTTATGGCCTAATCTAGAGAAGGAATCTAATTTTATAGTAGAGTAAATCAAATGGAGACCAAGAACTTACTTTTGAATACACTTGTCATCCCAAAAAAAAAACTAACATGTACACCAGTTGAGAGCTACCAACAAATATACTAGGAGAGTAAATTCTTAGTTTTGAGTAGATTGTTGCAAATAATCGACCCTAAGGGGATTTGAATATTATGATGGAATGAGATTCTCTCCCCACCATGTATATATTTAGCTTTAAGGATAGATATCCCTTTGGAATACTGATTTAAAGTTTCCAACTAACTTTGGTAATGAACGCCATGTTCATCTACCTAGTTTTTCTTAATTCAAGACCACCATACAATTTTTTTGGAGAAAATAGTTTCACAATTCACTAGAGAGTAACATTTTTTTCTTCCATTCTCAACCATATGAACCTTCTTTGGATTTGTTCCAATTTGTTAGACCATGAATAGGGCATGATAAATAGGGATAGAAGGTAAACAATCATGCTTTTTAGAGTGGATTTTAGGAGGACTAGTTTACCAACACTGCTAAGAATGGCCCCCTTCGAAGCCACAAGTTTTCCTTGAACTCTTCCAAATAATTAAAACCCCGTAGAATTATTGAGTGGAAGGGAGAGAAAGGATTTGGTAGTTAAGAGACCTGAAGATCTTGGTTCAGAGTTGGAGGGGAACACTGAGGAAAAAACTACACTTTTAGCCAGATTAATACATTGAATAGAAGCAAAGGAAACTTTTTTAAGAACATATATCCACCCGTTTTCCTTTGTAATTGTGGGTTTTGCAAGAAGGATTGTATATTAAATAAATTTTTGATGATAAATCAATTGGAAGATGGAAGAATGAGCAATACAAAAAAAGGTACCATTCAAAACACCTTTTACAATGTTACAACCAAGGACCTCTACCAGTAATATAAAGAGATAGGGGTACAAGGGGTCCCCTTTCCTAATACCACCAGAAGCTATAAAGTAACCTTGTGAAGTGTGATTAATAATCACAGATAATATAGGAGAGGAATACAACCTTTAGTGAGTTTTAAAGTTTTTCTTATGAACCAAAATTTACGTAGGACTTCAAACAAAAAGTTCTAGCAGGATTTATCATATGCTTTGTAAATGTCCAACTTAAGGGTATGTGCAGGATCATGATGTGCCAAAAAGTGGCAATATTATGGGTATTTGTAGGGTATGTGGCTAAGGACTTTTTTTAACCCAAAATTAATGAAACAAAAAGGGTTTTCAGAGGATATTCTTAGCTTTCCACCAATATAAATTATGCTTTAATTTGAATTTAATAAATAATTATTATTCATTTTCTATTAGAATTATGACTAAAGTCTTCATCGATGGGCTAATTGAAAAGCATCTATAAATTTCAAACGGTATCACATTTTTTTAATCTGAAAAAATGCATCACATTCTATGCTTCACATACTATAGGATTAAGAAAAGAAAAATTAAATTTCATGAAGTTTTGACCAAGTTAAGGTGGTCAGACATACAATTTTTTATATTTTTAGAAGTTTTAATAAAAAATTCATAATTAATTATTTACATAGAAAAATTACAAAAAATATGCATCACATCCGGACATGAGTCCTCTACTTATGTATAAAATCTTATAAAAAAAAATATTATCATTTTATTATGGTTAGGTGGTCAAGCAGAACCTACTTATTTTTCCCTAAAATTTAAGTACTTGGATTGAAATTTCAAAATTTCACCAAATAGATTTTATTTATTTTTAAATAAACCTAGTAGTTTAGAAACTACATTCAATTTTCTATAGATTCAATTTTTACATATTTTCGGAATAATATAGATAACTTATTCAAATTTTTACGTCAAGTTCCCTAACACTGATTTTTCTGAATTTTTTGCCACTTAAGGGCCTGTTTTATCTATGATGATCCTGCACATACCCTTAATACTTTCCTTATTGATTTTTCTCATAAAATGAAGGATTTCATGAACCAACAACATTAGAAATTTGGAACCCTAGAAAAAAACCTTTCTAGGTCAGAAGCATCATTTTATCAAGGGAAGGTTTAATATGGTTGACCAACAATTTAGAAAAAAAATTGTAGAAGGTATTGCAAAGGCTAATGAGGAAAAAATTGGAAAGCCTATTGGCACCATATTTCTTTGGAATGTTTAATATAAAATTATTATTGAAATCTTTTATAATATTACTTGAAGAGAGAAATTCCTTAACATTAAGAGTAATGTATCTTGGCCAATAAGACCCTATAACTTTTGAAAGAATAAAGAAGGGAAGCCATTAGGCCCTACAACCTTAAGAGGGGGTTCAATTGTCACTAGATTGAGGAGTTTAGGAAAGAAACTAAAATCTTCTAGAGAAACTTTATCCTCATAATTAAAAATAGAACCATCCACTATGATTAATTCAACAATAGTATTTTGGTTTCTATTGTTGGATGTGGATAGGTGAAAATACTTGGTGTTCTTATCCTCCTCATGAAGTCACTGGTTTCTAGCCCACTATTTCCAATAAATTTATTTTTTTCAAATAATGTTTTGATTAAAGGGAAAAACAAGTTTTGAAGGGACCTGAAACCCTTTACAATTGAGGATGCAAAATGCGACCAAGAGAAATTTTCAAAAGACCACTAGCAGCAACCCAACAACCAAAAAACACAAATGGGTGGGTGCTAAACTAAAATTAAGACAAAATACCACCAACAACACCCATCAACCACATAACAAAACAACCTAAAAGTAACCAAATCCCAGGAGGAAACAAAAAGAAAGAAAGAAAAGACCACACACTAATTCAAGCCACCCAGAGTATTGATGACCTTAATCTGCTGATTCTTGTACCTCTCAATGATGCGCAATAGTTCCTTCTCAGCATCAAATTTTTTCTTCCAATCAGTCGACCCTTTGCTAGTAGGACCTTTGTTGTCATCCTTAGCAATTTTTTTTCCCTTTCCCTTGGCCACATGATCTTTCTCCATAATCTTGGAGAAGTAAACCTGATCCTCCCTGAGCTCACTTACTTTCCTCCAAAGGACTTCCAAGGATTCCACACTATTATTGACAAAGATATGGCATACCTACATCAACTTCTTGATGTCCATATTTATGCCTAAAACCTTGGCTTCCAGAGCCACCAATATTTCATCACACAAAGCCTTAAAATCATGATAGGAAGCTTCAAGGTCCACCATTCTACTATAAGAATATATGAAACATAACCTTTCAAAAAATTCTTCGTATTCTCCTTTAAGCCTCTAACTTTAATATTGAATTTATTGAGCTCCTGAAGAGTCCATTTAGCCAATTTAAAGGTACTAGTGGCCCCAACCTTAGCCATATCCTGTAAATAAAACATGGAAGTAGCATCATCATCAAGGTAAGAAAAGTCCTCAAAAAGAGGATTTACCTAAGTTAAAGGCTCCTACTTGGCTTTACTCTTCTCTACATTCTCCTCATCTAGACCCCTGATTTCCTCATCATGTTCCTCCTTTGGAAAGTCTTGCATTGGAGAATCCTCGATGGCCACTGTATTTTCACTAGAATCCTTAACCTCACTAGCCACATTTGGGTCCTTGGTCGGAACCTCAAAAGCCTTATTCTTTAACTTAGCAATTTGTTTAGACAACCTCCTCAGCTTATCAACCAAACCCTCAGCATTACCCTATGTCCCCACCTCCAAACCACCACCAACAACGCCTTTACCAATAGTCACCTTCGCAAACTTAGAAGAAGAATCACTTGACCCCACCTCTGTGTCCTCACTCTCTAAAAGGGCTAGCCACTTAGGAAACCTATTACACTTAGCACTAGCCACCTTCCTCTTCTTCAAATATTTAGTCATTGCCACCAAAGAAGCATCCTCCCCATCATCATTCCATTCCTCCTCCTCCTCTGAAGGGGACTTCGAACCCAATGACCTAGACATATCACTTACAACTTTTTACTTGCCCTTAATGGCCAGAGTCGGGATAAGAGCCTTGGCATGTTCCATAATAAGTAAGATAAGCCCTCCATGGAGGACGGGAGCCCTCCTATTATTAATATGTACATACATCAACACCTCCAAAGAAGATAATAGGAAAAAAGGAAACAAAATGAACAAACCATGTCTAAAATGGTTGAGGATCATAAAATGATTCAACCAAGAATAGCCTTAAACCTCCCTTCTAGGGTCATGTAGCACATTAGGACCGCAACAACACTCATTGATATTTTCTTGAGGGAAGTTCTCTCATAACCCAGCTCTCCAATTTGATTAATTGCTTCCTCTCATCATCTTTAAAAAACTAAATCATTGCTTCTTCATTTCTTTTTTAATCCCTTAAAAAATTCTAACCCACAGTCAGCATCCATGTGACAATGGCAATCAAGTCCTCATTAACCTCCACTTCCATAGCTTTAACCTTTAGCTTATGATTATACCAGAAAGAAACAAATTGCACAGAGGCATTAGGGTCATGTACGTGTAATCTCTCCAAGAATGGAGTGAAATACCCATGGCTCAAAATAATTCAAAGTTTCTTCTTTCTCTAAATGTCACGAGTGTCACTTGATTTAGATCCTATCACCACGCATTGCAACCAACACAAAACTCACAAGACCCTTGCGAAAACAACTCAACTTACGAATAGAGAGCCAAAAACTACCAAAAAAGTGTGCAAACTTAAGGATGGTACTAGACCATAAATGCCTCAACACCTCATCCCACACCATCATTCCTTAATAAACTCCTAGATTTCTCAAGAAGGATCGAACCCTCCTCCCATGAATGAAATTTATTTAAGCTGATAGCCTCACTGGCAAAAAAATATTTCAACAAGTTTCCTTCTCAACAAACTTTAGAGACATAGGTATCATCACAAGATTGCAACATAATTATCGTATCCTTGATAAGATAGTCGACATTCTAGCTCAGAGGTTGAGTTCCGCATAGATAATTTATTATTTTTGTGGAGTCACCTTCCACCCTAAGTTTGAAGTAACCTTTTTTGATGGTATACCTAACACTTATGAATGCAGCCTCTACCTCCGTGCAATGATTGGTCTGAGTACCCAATGGGAGTGACACTACACCAAGGAGTTTGCCAAAATCAATTCTTAACAATGCCCTACATCCTATAGGTCCAGGATTCCCCTTCACTGCCCCATTTTCAAATAATGTTATACATACTACCTAACAATATTTTTTCCTTATTGACCAAATCTTCACAGGCTCCAAACAATCCAAATCCATTTGAACTAGTATGAGTTGGTACTTAAGGGATTTTTTAAGAAAAAATATTAACAAAATATTTTTTTCCTAATTTTTCAAGTTACTTTTAAAATTTTTGAGTTTGAACGTGAGCCTAAATATAGTTGAACTACATGCCTTGATATTCCACCATTTATGCAAGAGTCTTTTGAGGTATGGGTGATGCAACCACATAAATTCAAACTAAAAGAGGTTCTTAGCTTCAATAGGAGTGTTACATCTCAAAAATAGGGGAGTGTGATCTTATCCAATCCTTCAGAGAGGATAATGAGAATAAAGAAGAGAAATCCCAATTAGAGTAGATTAGACCATGGTCTAATATGACTTGAATCAGATTATCTCCTATTCTTTTGTTAGAATAGGTGAAAGAGATTCATTCAAGCTCTAAGTCTGAAAGGCCACCCACTAAAGGAAATTATGTATATCCAACATAATACTAGTTAAACAAATATTTTCACCCATCTTCTTTGAGGAAAGAGAAGGGTGTTAAATTCAATCAACAACATCTAGTGACTTTGAAGGAAAGAACTTATGCACCCCAACATACAAGTCTAGGTGGTTCTTTTGAGGAAAAATAAATTAGGATCATATACATATCGTGTAGAAAAGTGAAGATTAAGGTAGTTTTTAGTCTTTGAAATTAGAGGCATTAAGGAAATCTTTCCACATTATAACAAGACCAATATAAAACTTTTTCACATCAACCACCAAATAGAGAGCATTAGGCCATATGTACTTACTTGATTTATCAAAGTCAACAACAATCATTTTTATTTCTTCAATAGGTTAAATGTTAGGCTTGTAATATTTAATGAGATCCCTATCAATATGCTTCTTTTGAAGGCTGTTAATCCCCCTAACATTCCATGACAAGATTAATATTATTTAGATCATCTCAAGCCCAACTACTCCAAGGTCACTTAATTCCCATTAACAATATCTTTATTTGTATTCTTCTATATTTTTTATTTAAATGATTTCCAACTAGGTTTTCAAATAGTCCCAACAATGATTGACTTACTTAGACCCACCAACTTTGAGAATCTTGGTGAAAGAGCCCAAAATGAGGTGGTCTCACACTTGGTAAAGGAAAAAGATGCCATTTCATCTAGGGTAGGAGCTAGGGGAACCACATATAGGGAATAACCAAGTTAGGGGAAGACACCACTGAGGGTGATAGAATGGCCTCCATCTAGGGTTCCAAAATAATATAAAAAATTATAGACAAAGGCAAGGCAACATGGATAAACAAGTGTTTGAATAGATATCAAGAGGAATGCAAGGATAGGGGGTCTTGTTGGAGAAGGTTGACTCTAGGGGCTCAAGAACCTTGAAGGATAGTTGAATAATCATCTTGGGGAGCTCATTCAGAATAGAAACCTCATGAACTAGAGCTAGTTCAAAAGAAGAATGATAAATGTTTAGACCAATAGCTAAGACCAACTTAGATATCAACTGAGGAGGAAAATCTAAATAGTGCCTTCTATATTGGTGTGGGGAGGTTAGAGCCAATTTTTTTCCCTTTCTTGGGGAGGTTGAAACCTTAGACACCCTTTTAAGAGAAGCATTGCAGAGATGGCCAACAATAGATCAAAGTTGAAAAAAGAGAGAAAATTTTTCATATTTCAACAATAATTTGGTACCACTTACCAAGCTTGGGTTCTAGAGTGATTGAGGAAGGTTGCTCCTTGTTGGGTTCAATGCTTACACAAAAGTACGAGGTGAACACTAGCCTTGACTATTCCTTGGTGACATTTTCCAAGGAGAGTAAATTACTAAAAAGGTTAGCCACACTAATAATGATCTCAACCTGAAATTCTAGGAAAAGACCTGAGAGTTGAACCTAGGTAGGGAGGGTTACCAACAAATGAGCAAAAGGATCAAACCCTAGATGCCCCTTATACAAAGCTAGACTTTCTTACCAAATAATCCATGAAATTTGATTAAGGCCTTCAAGTAATCCTCCTAAAGGGTAAAGGTGAAGTAGAAAAGGCTCTTGGGGAGCACAAAAATGGAAAATGAGCCTTTGACTAGCCATCTAGAGGATGCCCCTTTTTGAGTAGATTTTATGTTATGATACCTACCCACAAAATAGAAGATAAGGGAGCTCTCCATTTCTGGAAATGGACAATCAATGGAAGGATCTCTAATTTTGATGGTAGTCCTTTCATTAGAGTGCAGAATTTGAACACCATTAAAGCATACCTTTTTTGTAACAAAAAAAGGAGATTTCTAGTTTGGTGGTGATAATACCCCTCAAGAAATAAGGGAAGGGACATTTGCTGACCCACAAGGCCTGTGAAGACCATTGGGGGGCACACCCTATTTGGCAGTTCCACAAGAATCCATTTGCACCAAGGGATGAGAACCAATAGATTTTTGGCTAGTGTTTGCATCTCACTCACCGCTAAGCTCAAAAAACCCTATATATCATGTTTTTATATTAATGAATATCATAAATAATTTTAAATTTATATGGTTTATTTATTTTATATATTTAATTCAATGACCATAAAATACCTTGATGATTGGTTATATTCATATATATACAAATCACGAGCAAATATATAAGATAACTTTATAGTTCTTATTTTTCTTTTAATTATTTTATTTTTTATAAAATAATAATATATTTATTTATTATAAACAATCATAATATACATAATAAATAAATCAATTCTTTCTAACTTTTTTTTTTTTTTAAATAAAAGGGGTAAAAACTTTATTGAAACTCAAACTAGAGCATTACATAAAATAAAGGGCCAAAGCCCCAGGAATCCACAACCAACATCCAACCAAAGCAAGAAACCACATCATTCTTCACCATTACCATCCGCCTCTTCAGCAAGAATCTTCATCAAATCTAGACGAGACTCGTGGGACAATTGTTCCCAAGCATCAATCTGCCAGCCATCAACACGCTCAGAAGCCCATTTAGCCAAAAAATCTGCAGCCCTATTCCACTTCCACATAATATGGACAAAAGAAACCACCTCCATCAAAGAGCTAACCTACAAAATATATTGTACCAATGTAGCCAACTAGCAACAAACATCGAACACCTTATGTTTATTAAGTAGGTTAATCAAGACTTGTGAGTCAGATTCACATACAGCCTTGCGCCACCCTAAAGCATAAGCCCACTCAAGAGTGTAAAGGATTTCCAAACCTTCCATAAGGTTAATAGTTTGCAACCCTTTATTAACAGAAAATAAGAAAACCACCGATCCCAAAAAATCCAACCTAAGGGGGCAGCCATCTACCCACCCATTGAACCTTCTGAATCACCTGTCTTCCTCTCCTAACACACATAGAAGCCAAAGACAACCCCTTAATTCCCAGTCTATTAGCCACCTTTCAATCCCTTTTACCTCACACTTAGCCTCCATTATCTCATGAATCATGCCTACAATTTTGTGCCAAACTTGCTGAAACAACATCATTTCCCCATGAAATATTCTACGATTTTGTTCCAACCAAACCTTCTAGAGAATGAAAGTAGGTCCAACATACCACACATCCTACAAGAATGAGACCATACAAGGGGGCCTACCCAAACTACTCCAAAAATCCACAAGGAAAGAAGCATGAACACAAGGACTTTTCCAAACTTCCCACCAAGAATGCCAAAGCCACAAAGCAAAGGGGCGCTTGAAAAAAAAATGAGTCAAATATTCCTTAGCAGCCCCACACAAGACACATAAAGAAGGGCCCTGGAATCTGCGCTTTTGACTATTATCCCAAGTCAAGCACCTATTCCAAGCCAAAGTCCATATAAAGGAATTGCACTTTGGCCAAGAGAGCTTGTTCCACACTTTCTTCCACCAATGAACCTCTACCCCTCCAATCCTATGAGAAAACAACAACTGATACCTAGAAGTAGTCGTGTAGACACCCTTAGGATTAGGAGCCCAAGAAAGTATATCTCCATCTTGAAGGGAACTACAAAGTCTACTAGACATGATACTATGAAGCTCAACACATTCCTCATCCATACCCACAATAGGCCACTCACCCAAACTCTTCCATCTTGCCACCGTCAGTTGCACATGAGAAGAGATATCCTTAAAGTCACTCACCCTAGACAAACCCACCTCGAGGAACCTCTAGCATAAATTCAACAGATTAGGAAACTGAGTGACAATAGGAGGAAAGCCATCCCAAGAGTCAGACCAAAAATGAGCCTCTGTCCCCTTTTTGAAAATTCAAAATAAACCCTCCTTGACAAGCGCAACCCCTCTCTTGAGTGTACTCTAGATCACCGAACCTCTCCCCTCCAGGGGATATCTAGGAACATCCACCTGCGAGATCCTTGGGAGATAATTTTTAGATAAAATTCTGGCCCAAATTTGATCCTGCTCCACACACCATCACCAATAAAATTTTGTTACCAATGCATCCCCAAACGGAGACAACTTTCTCAACCCAAGACCACCAAACTGCTTCGAGCTACAAACAATATCCCATAGGACAAGGCTCCATTTAGAAGATAGTAAACTACTAGCCCATAAAAAATGTCTTGCTAAAGAATAAAATTCCTTAACAAAACCCAACGGAGCCACTTGAACCATGCACCTGTAAATGGGGAGGGATTGCACCACCGAGTTGAGAGACTGAAAACGACCTGCAAAAGACAACCATCTATGGGTCCAGTGGTTAACTTTCACATGGAACTTGTCCAAGATGAGCTGCCAAGAGTCCTTGGGTAATCGCCTAGCCGAAATAGGAATTCCCAAGTAAGTCAAAGGGAGAACCCCTATTTGAAATCTCAAAATTTGAGCAATCCTCCTTTGAATGCGATTAGGGGTATTGAAGAATTAGGTGGATGACTTGTCTTCATTAATCAACTACCCAAATGCAACAAGGTACACATCCAACACTCTGCACAAATTAGCAGCTTCCCTAGTAGTAACCATTCCCATCAGAGCAGTGTCATCAACAAACTACAAATGTGACTGTGGGGGAAATCCACCTCCCCAATTCCACCCCTGAATGAGATCCAACTCCACATTCCTTCTCATCAACCATCCTAGGCCTTCGATAAGAAGAAGAAACAAGGAGAGAGGGGGTCACCCTAGTACAAGCCCTGAGAAGCCCCAAAAATCTTAGAATGCTCACCATTAATGAGCACCGAAAAGGAAACCAAAGTGACACAACTCATTACCCATTGAATCCACTCTTCCTCGAAGCCAAAATCCCCAAGAACCTTCTATAGGAAGGACCACCGAACTCTGTCATAAGCATTAGCCATATCCAACTTAATGAACATCACCTTATCCTTGGAAATATCCATGGAATGAATAGTTTCCATAGCTATAACAACCCCATCCAGAATTTGACGACCCACCAAAAATCCACTCTGATCCTTAGAGATTAGAACTATCAACAAATTTTTTAATCTATCAGCAATCAATTTAGATATAATTTTATAAACCACATTGCAGAGAGAGATAAGACAAAAAATTTTGAACCTATCTTCCCATCACACTTGGGGATGAGAGTGAGAAAGGTATAATTCAAATCCCTTAACATCTGCTTATTCCTTTGAGATTCTTGAACAACCACCAATAAGTCCATCTTGATAATATCCTAGAATTCTTGAAAAAACTCAATCGGGAAACCATCAAGTCCAGGAGCTTTCCCTTTCTTCATTTGAAATACAATCCCCTCCAACTCTTCAAGATAAATACCACTCATGAGGTGCTCTCTCATCTCCCTAGAAACCAAAGAGGGAATACAAGAAAGGACCTGAGCCTCCTCCTCATAACTCCCTGCAACTCCTCTCTGAATAAAGAACCAAAATACTACATAACTTCCCCCTCGATATCATGAAAAGAGGATAGGTGGTCCCTCTATCATTCACTAGAACTAAAATAGAATTGCCTTATCTTCTAGCTTTCACTAAGTTGAAGGAAAAAGCAGTATTTTTATCGCCTTCCTGAGGCCATTCAACCTGAGCCTTCTGTTTCCAAAAGACTTCCTCCTGCAGCTCACATTCCTCCAAATCTTTCAAAGCTTTGGCCTCTTCCCGAAGCAAATTTTCATTCACCCCATCCTCCCTGATCACCCTCGTAATACCGTTCAACTCAGTCTGAGAAGCATCCTTAGCAAGGAAAATATTACCAAAACACTATCGGTTCCAACACTTAAGCTGATATTTGACAAATTGAAGAAGCTTAGAAAAGGTATACAATGTCATGCCAAAAGCATGTCTACCACATCTCCACCATTCAGCAACGTGATCATGTAGAGAAGGATCTCACAACCACATGAGCTGGAACTTGAAAGAGGGAGATCGAGGCACCTAAGCAGAAGAAATAGCCAACTTGATAGGCCAATGATCAGAGCCCCACTAGTCTAAAATTTCTAAACTAGAAGACCACAACCTACCAACCTAGAAACATGAAACTAGAAAATATCAAGACATTCAGCAATGCAATTATCTCCCACCCTCTGATTATTCCAAGTAAACTGACCATTGGTGGGCTTGATATCAACAAGGTTCAAGGTAGAGATGTTGTCATGAAGTAGCAGTGCAGAGAGCTCCAACCTTGCAATTCCACCTCGCTTCTCAGCAAACTCAAAAACAACATTGAAATCTCCAGCCATGATCCATGGATGGTAAGGAGTCATGCTATGAACAAACCAAATATGGGACCACAAAATTTGTTCCCCCTGAATCTCAATAGGTGCATAGATATTAGAGAAGAGAATAGATTCCCCAGTCTCACAGCTAGAAGCAACCAATGAAATAGAGCTCTTAAAGGACATCCACCATAGAGGCCGAATCATCCAAGGGTTCCATAAACAAGCCACACCCCCAACAGACCCCTAAGCACCAATGCATTAACACTCACCACTCCTCCACAAATTAGGCATTAAACCAAACATACACTCAACTGATAACTTAGTCTCCTACAGGAAGAGAACATCGGGAGAATTTCTTGTAATCAACTCATGAACAACTTTTTGTCTAGGGCCACTATTCAAGCCCCTTTCATTCCAAGAGAGAACAATCATTTTAGGGGAATTGAAAAATGAGAATCTAGGGTCTTAACAGCCCCTCACTCCACCAAAGTTTCTCCTATTAATTTAATATTTTCCAAATCCTTTTTCCTACCGAGCTTCAAAGACTTCTCACCCACAAATTTTTTAGGCTCCTTTTGATGAAGACCCAACTAAGAAGAAGAAGACCTGTTATTCTTGACCACAACATAACCTATAGTCACAACTAGAGAAGATTCTGCACCCCCATCCTTTATATTACCAACAATAGGAGCTCGTTCCACTTGAACCTCCATCTAAAGATCCGCGTCCATTTGCAGCACACCAGTAATATGCATATCATGAGTATCCTCAAAAAGCAGACCCTCTTTCCCTGTACCCAAAGCACCCTAATCCAAATTCACCAGACCCAGATTCACTTCCTACTAACCAAGATCATCCAAAATATCAAACCTATTAAAAGTATCATCATCTTGTCTCTCCATTAAGGTCCTCTTCTGCCCCCGGTTCCTATTACATGCCTTCACAGGGATGAAACCATCCACAACAACCCCATCACCAGGAATAGTATCCTTCCCCTTATCCACTCTAGGTGGGTTGCGAGGAGGTTGAGAAGGCTAAGAATCCACTGGCTTAGCCCTTGGGCATATTCTCTGCAAGTGATCATATTCATAACATAAACGACATCTAAATGGGAGGGTTTCATAATCCAATTGATCCACCCAAGAATAAGGACCTGCACACATCTCCAAAGAATCTGGTAATGGCTTAATTAGATCAATTTCAACACAAATACGAGAAAAGGTCATCACCTTTTTAACCTGAGTCTGCTATGAGGATCCAACCGATTTTCTAAGCATCACAGCCAGCAAGTGTAGAACATCATCTCGCCAACACTCCACCAGAAATCGAGGAAGTCAAACCCACACAGGGACCCGATTCGGAAGTTGCTCAGTAGGGTTGAAACCCACATGCCAAGGCTTAATAAATAGGACAACTTGGTTTTGAAAATAAGGGCTCCCCTCAAAGACCTTATTACAGTTTGCCAAACAATTAAAGGTTACCACGAAATAGTTATTTTCCAAAAGCATTTCTATCTCGCCCTCTAGCATCCAGGTCTGTTGGGCCCAATTTTCCAAAAATTGTAATGAAACCCACATCCCAATAAACTTACAATATAATGAATGCTTTGAATAATATTCTATGTCTTCAACAATCATTTCCATTGGAATCACCAACTTTGGCCTCTCCTTACATTGTTCTAGGAAACCATTGATTTTTGAAATCTGAGAGCCTCCAAAAGAGCCCGCACCATCAATCCTTGGTTCTGATGAAAATAGGGTATTATAAAAAATATTTGTTGCATGGGTTGGTGACTTGGCTCCAACCATAGATCTAAAATCCAATGTTGGGGAAAACCCCGATGTCTCACCTTGAGCCATTCAATCAAGCGCAAACTGAGACGGGCATGCACCCCAAAAGAACCCAAAAGGTGGATGCCCTATAGCAAGGGCTCCACACATAGCCACCGCCAATCCCAAAAAACACACAGCACCTGCACCACACAGCAAGGTTAGAGTGACACAAGTAAGGCCAAAGGAAGGTAGTTCCTAAGCCAAAGTTTTGATGTAAGCTCAAAGCACCCCACCACTAAAAATAGAGCCAACCAAAAGGAAAATGCATGTAGATCCTATACAACCAAAGAGGAAACCCTACGCCACACTCCAAGCTTCACTTTCAACAAGAGAATCACCTAGGGAAATAGACAGGACCACCACCCAACCCCACAAATACCCTCAAAATAGTGACACCCCCCTGAACCAGCGCATGCACAGAGAAAATGAATAGAGCTAGGGCCCGACGACCCTAGCTCAAGGAACCGAGCTCAATGCCAAAAACACCATCGGTATTCTCCCTCATGAACCTCATTTGTAATCATCCTTTTAGTTTTTTCATTTCCTTCTAACTTTCATCAATAGGTAATAATCATGTATTTACTTGACAAAAAAAACATTTTCAAATCGTTTGAGTTTTTCAACTTTAATTTGATACAATTATTATGTTTATTTTTTATACACTTTAACTATACATCAAGAAGCATTTCCTCTAGTCATAGTAGTTAGCTAAGGATTTTTTTTTTGTATTGATCTAAAATTCTTTTGGGGGTTAGAAATAGAATTTTGATGAAAATTCAATGATGCAACTAAATGACTATGAAAATGTGTTATTTTGATATAAATACATAAAAATAAGAAACTAAAAGTCAAATTTAAGGATTACAAATGGATAAAATAGACACGTGTGCACCCATGGTTCAAATATGAGCTTGTTTGAGGAGGATAAAATAGACACATGTGCATCTATGGTTCAAATATGACCTTGTTTAAGGAGGACTAGGGCACAAGGATGCCCTATTCTAGGTATCTAAAACTAAAATTTAATTTTGCAGTCCTCGAGTCCCTATTTTGTAGCTTCCTCCTTCTAGATCTTGTTGTTTGATCTTCATTTGTTACTAAGATATTGGAGTTTCTATATCTTGTCAAGTTGTAGGGCTTGTATGCATGAATGAGTGAGTTGTTTTCAAATCATCATTCAATTCTCTTTATATATTTACTTTCACTTTAAAAAGGAGAGGAAGAGTTGGTCCATATAGGGGCTTTCCTCAGTCAAACTCTATGTTAGTATTTCCAACTCCACAATAGAAAAATGATGATAAAGAGAGCTTCTCCTTTTGAGTAATAGAGGTTAAAAAATAAATGAATGATGAATCAACAACTCACTACAACTCACCACTTATATATAATTTCCTTGAAGGACTAAAGTCATGCACATTACCTCAAGGCTTGATTGCAATTTCTCTTAAATACCTACAAGTGTTAGTCCTCACAAATAAAATATGTGCATAAACATAAAAAAAACTATCATAAAACTTCAAAATGATCCTTTGATAATGAAATGTTCTAATAATTCTTCAAAATCCTACTCTTAAATGCTCTTTTAAGTATAATAATCACTTTTGAATATCCTTATGATTTCATGTTCTTCGCGTTGTTCTTTAAAATTGCTAAAATACTTAATATTTACATGAAATTTCTCTAATTTCATAAAAATCAAATCTCGATGGCTAATACCTAGAATTTGAATTTCAAATATCAAACTACTATTGCCAACACTTTTAATTTTGGGGCCACATTAGATGAATATGGGGAAAAGGTTGGAAAGCTAGACCCTATTTAGAAAAGTATGGTATAGACTTCACTTGAACCTTATCATTTTATTTTTTGTTTTCATTGTATCTATTTTTAGAAATAATTTTGTATCCAATCCCATAAAACTCTTCCAACTCAAATGTAGAAGTATTATCTGAATGTTCATGAGAAGAATTTTTTCTCTTACAAGAACATAATTCCTTTTTAAGGTTTTTAAAATTTGGCATCTTGAACATAAGAGGGATGAAAGTTAAGGAGCCCTTGTCACCATCATCGGTCTATGTATTTGGATCTGTTGATGTAGAACAATATTTAGAAAATGAAACACAAGACTCTTTAGGTTTAGAGTGTGATATTTTGTACTCTCCCATAAAGGAGAATTTAAAATCTAATGAACCAGGTAATCATCATCTAAGAGTTTTATTATTGGCGAGGTATCATTATGATTATCTTCAACATGTATAGCCTCTACCTTCGAAGTTGGGATCAAAGTATTAAGGGAGTTGGAAGTTTTATGATCATCTTGGACATGTGAATTATAGACTTTTCATCTTCTTTAATCATATATGTATCTTGTTATTATATTCACACTTCATCTCAAGGTGAAGAGTAGATGGGACTCACTTTATGGCATGAATCCACAGTCTTCCTAGGAGAAGATTTTTTGAAAGAGGTCTAGTATGATATGGACAAGGGTTTGAAAAACCACGTTCCCTACATTAATGGCTACTATGATAATCCCCAATGGTTGCCTAACATTATCAAAGTCATGCATAGAAATATCATTAGGTTGTATGAGATTATTATCCACACCAATTTTCTCTAAAATATCAATGCTACAAACATTAAGACCCAATCCATTATCTATGAGAGTACATCTAACCCAAAATTTATTAGTGACCACCATTATCATTAAAGATTCATGTTTATTTTGGATCTCAAGTGATGGTAATCCTTTTTGAGGGAATGCAATAACCAAAATTTTCACTTGTATACAATCAAATAAGACTACTACATCATCTAATTAGATAGAGGTAAAGACATTAATCTTTTGTAAAACATCTTGTAGCATCTTATGGTATGTAGGTAATATTTGAATCAAGTCCCAAAGACATATTTTTGTTGGAGTATTACAAAGTTTCTCAACAAGATCATATTCCTTACCACTACACTAAGGAATATTAGGTGGGGGTGGAATATATGGTTGATGTAATGGAAAGGATGCTATTTTTTTATTTTTCTTTTTTATGTCTAGTGCTATATGTGTGAGCAACTATGTGATAAAGTGGTCACTACAACATATCTTTACTAGTGAGTTGTTGTGTAAAGTTTAGGATATAGCCATGAGGTTTAGAGGTCCTATAATAATAGGTGATTTATGAGGTCCAATAATTAGAGGACTTTTAGGAGGTCTAATAATTAAAGAAGATCTAAATGTTAATTGTGTGATCATAACCTCAGTGAAACTAACCACTTGTTGATGATCTTATATTGATGGGGGATCTAATGACAATTTAGTATCTTCATCTATTAAATCAATCTTACTATATTTTGAAAGAAATGTATCAATGATTGAATCCTCTTGTGTCATAATATCTTCCCAAGTAGGAGAGGTATTGGGAGAGAAATGAGAAAAAATCTCATGACACTTAATGACTAGATCTTCTAACACCAAAATACCTTCTTCACGGCTAGGTGAGGTATCAAGATAAGAAAAACTATGATTTTTATAATTTTCAATGATTACATTATCTTGCACGAATATACCCTCACAATTAGGAAAGATATTAGGAGAGAGATCAATGAAAAATAAAAAAAGAGAGATAAACTCACTTTTACATGCTTGTAACAAAATACTTTGAATTGCCTAAAATTAATTGATAATAGAACATAAATTATGAAAATACAATATTTTTGCAATTAGAAAATTGTGTTGTCTTATGGATCAAATTAGGGATGTACAAAAAATCATACATGCTTAAAAAATGGAATTCCAAAAGAAAAACTATATCTAGAAAAAAGAAACATACAAAGATGTGCACATCAAATTTCAAGCTAAACTAGGTTGACTAGAGCACAAGGTTTCCCTCTAGACTAGATAGGTATTTTGTATAATTTAAAATTTAGAAGTTATTGATAGTATTTGAGGGTCTAAATTGATAAGTATTTTTTGGTCTTATCATCAATGAAAAATTCCTCTATGAAGTATTTCATAAGTGTGTATGCAAAGAAAAAAAAAGTAATAAAATCCTCATCAAATTTACAAGTACTTCATTTGCTAAAAGAGTTTGGAATTAATTTACCCTCACTAGATATGTGCGTTCCTATAGTAGCTTATTCTATTTAAAGTTATATAACCACCCATTTTATCATCCTTTCTTTAGCTATTGTCTTGTGTGCACACTAAGTATGGACACTCCCATCCCCCTCAAGTACTCATGTTGTCAGATGGCCTTTGATGGCACCATATCAGACCAACATTTCAAAGTAATAATGAAATCCCATTTGGAAGGTACCTAAAAGAAGTGAAGATGGTCCTAGGTGTTGATTTTAGCATAGCCTCCAAATGTTATAGGGTGAATAGAGACATCACTTCATGTTTTTTGGCCTCCTTGGTTGACCTTGGTGAGTAAGAGGAAATAGTGAATTGGCCTCCATTTTGTTCAAAAAACACTATCTTTAGGGTTTGAATGAAACCCTGGCTTCAATAAGGCTTGGTGTTGGTGTATTACAATATAGGCTTCTACAGTATTGGCATGTGGCATCTGGTAGTGTCAAATGGATTCCTTTCGTTGGAAACTTCCACACAGTTTCATTGTTGCAATATAGAGCTACAACATGCATGAGGTGTTTTTTTCTCAAGAAAGTCAACAACTTGGAATGAATGATTGAATTCTAGTGGATTATGGAATTTGATTCCTCCCCTGGAGTTGTATGAGCATTGGGTATACCCAAACCCCTATTCAATCAGCTTTACTAGTGTTCCTTGATTACTTTTGTTTTTTGGCCTAGGCTTTGGTCTTGGTTTCTCTACCTTTTTGTATGTTTTCATGGCACACGTTATTTGGCTTCGATCCCCTTGTAAGCTTCACTATGTAATCTCTAATGTTATTGTCATGCCTCTATGTATTTTCACTATATATTAATATAATCATTCGAGCTTCTCACCTTTTTCCAAAAAATAGTGTTTGAGGGTCTAATGTCTTAGAGGTTTAGGTCTCGAAGTCAACATATTTTTGAAAATATAAAAAAACCTAATTTCTCTATATAAAGAACATGTATGCATGCAATTTTGGAAATTTTTAGGACAATTGACTATGTGCTAATGATAATTTTAAAAAATTAAATGTTGCAATTGATTCATTTTTCTAAAATTATTGAAAATCAATTCTTGTTAATCTTTTGGAATGAAAATATTATGCAATTTTATCGCTTTTTCAATCATTTTCATTGAAATATGCATGCATAAATGATAAAATAATTTTTCAATTAATTTTCTCAATGAATATAACATATATCTAAACTCTAGACAAGGAAAATTATATATGAATTTTTTTTGTAATTTTTTCTAAATAATTTTTCAACTTTTATGAGGAAAACTAATGAAAGCAGATAGTTTTTTGAAAACTAAATGCAAATTATCAATAAGATTTTCATATCACCCAATTTTTTAAATTAAAATTTTCATATCTTATGCATTAATAAAGTAGAAAAAAATGCAATTGTAAGATACATCAAGATCACCAAAAATGTAATATAGAAAAAGTGATCCTAGGGTTTTAACTATGATTTTCTACTTTTCACTATAAAATATTAGAATTGTGTTTGGCAAGGGCATGAGATCAACTTGCAACTTGAAAGGTGAGTTAATAAACCCTTAATTTGAAATTATTTTGGGGGTTTGAAATAGAATTTTGATTAAAATTTAATGATGTAACTAAATTTCTATAAAAATACATTGTTTTGATGTAAATACAAAAAAATTGGAAACTAAAATTCAAATTTAAGGACTAGAAATGAATAAAATAGACATGTGTGCACTCGTGGTTCAAATATGAGCTTTTTTTAGGAGAACTAGGGCACAAGGATGTGCTATTCTATGTATCTAAATCTAAAATATGATTTTGCAATCCTTGGATCTCTAGTCTATAGCTTCTTCCATCTAGATCCTATTTTCGAATCTTCATTTGTTACTGAGATATTGTAGTTTCTATATATTGTCAAGTTGTAGGGATTCTATGCATGAACAACTGAATTGTCTTCAAATTCTGATTCGATTCTCTTTAGATTCGTACATGCACATCCAAAATGAGATGAATGGTTGGGCCATAAGGGGCTTGTATCAATCAAACTTTGTGTTTGTGTTTCCAACTCCATAATGGAAAACGTGATGATAAAGAGAGCTTATCCTTTTGATGGATAGAGGTTAAATGATAAGTCAATAATGAATCAACAACTCACCACTTAAATCTAATATCCTTTAAGGATTAAAGTCATGTACATCACTTCAAGGCTTGATTGCAATTTGGCTTGAAGACCTACAAGTGTTATTCCTCACAAATAAATTCAGTGCATAAACATGAACAAACTCACATAAAACTTGAAATAATTCATTGACAATGAAATGCAATAATTCTATTAAATCCTACTCTTGAATGATCTTTGAAGTATAATAATAACCTTTGCATATCCTTATGATTTTTTGTTTTCATGTTATTCTTTAAAATTTCAAAAATACTTAGTACTTATAATATATAATTGTTCTAATTCCCTAAAAAATCAAATCTTGATGGTCGAAACCTATAATTTGAATTTAAAATATCAAGTTACTACTACCAACACTTTGAATTTTGGGGCCACATTAAGGGGACTAAGGTGCAAAGATTCCCTATTTAGGATCCCCCAATTTCTAGGATCCAATGTTCTAGGAGAAAAATATTAAATGTATGGGTCTTTCACATTTGATTTCTTGATAAATATTAAAATAGGCCATGGAATGCATAATTTAAGAAATTAGGAGCACAATTAGGTCCATACACATAGGAAGGAGAAAAATCTAGTGTGAAATTTTCAAGGGTAATAGTTTATGATGCTAGATCATGCACACAATAATTAATTAATCTCATCCAAAAAAATAATGAGATATTACTATAACATTTAATCATTTACTTTGATCCTAATCGATGTAATTTATAAGAATAGCAACTATTTAGATTCATTCATTTAGTAAACATTTGATAGGTAACATACATAACATGACTTAACTTTAGTCGTAGTTATAAAAGGTCCACAATTGAATACTCTCATGTTAGGAACCTATAACTTAAAATTAATAATTAACCTCTTATACCCACCCATCACCTATTCACAATTAGGATTATTCCACATATTTTATTCATCATCATCCTTTGAAACAATCAATGTTATTTTAAACCACACACCATTCTTTGATTTATTATGTCTATATGGTTATAAGCCTAGATACCTAAATGACCAAGAACTAGGTAAATCAAGTAATTATTTTCCCAAAAGAACACATAATTTTAACATGCTGATGTGAGCCTCATAGATTAAACCAAGGGATAAGTGGGCTTGAAAGAAATAAATTATTAAAAATTAAAATCAATTCATATGGAGATATAGCTTAAAGTGTTCTATAATAGCATGGTGATTAGGTAGTCATTAAAAATTAGGGTAAAATACTAAAATGTAGAAAATGTGCATGTAGGATTGCATATTTTGATGATCCATGACATTGAGTCAAGGAAGGGAGTCATATATCTATTGTCTCTTGTTAACTAAACACGAAAATTTGGCAAGATGATCTTGCAACTATTAAAGATGTTTAAGTTATCATCTAGATGAATGATGTGTTTATAGTGGTATTAGCATGACCAACTTCAAGAAACAATGCAATATCCATCTACTTCTCTTGAAAAGATAGAAAATAGCTCCAAGGTTCATTTTAAGCTAGATATTGACTATGTAGGAAAAGTTAAGTGGTCTATGATTTTTTACTAGGGTCCTTTGACAATATTATCAAATTAGGCAATGATGCATAATTATATGATTTAGATCATCTTAAGGAAAATATTAAACTTTTAGAGATCAATGTGTGAAATTAATTTATTAACTTACCCTAACATCCCAATCTATCCAAGATTTACTCTAGGTTTGAACTAATTTAGATCTAAATCTATCCTAAGACTACCTAGATGTTAAAAAGATCAAAAGAAAGTTTTCAAGAAAGTAAACTAAAAATTAGATGATAAATAAACTAAATAAATAAATATTAGTTGAATGCTAATTTTTAGTTATAAAAAGTTTGATGATATTTATGATATTGCAAAAAACCAATACTACAATGGTTAGCATTCACATAGCCATCCACAATATTAGTGCAACTACTAAGGAAAATCACAATGTAAATATTTTTCAAGTTCAATGTATGTATACCACCTTATTCCAAGCATAGATCCAACACACAACTCCATGCTAGGTATAGTACACATCATCACCATGGTTTTAACATCTAAAACATAGTAGGTATGATC
The DNA here is from genome assembly GCA_007258455.2 of Sequoia sempervirens. Classification (NCBI taxonomy): domain Eukaryota; kingdom Viridiplantae; phylum Streptophyta; class Pinopsida; order Cupressales; family Cupressaceae; genus Sequoia; species Sequoia sempervirens. The sequence continues at coordinate 807,209,102 of VDFB02281492.1, forward strand.
CTTAATTAATTTCAAAATTTGTGTTGATTTGAATGTTTAGTATGAATTCCACATTGAAATTGTTGTAATATTTTAGTATAAAAAATGTCCAACCCTTTATAATATCCATAATAAGGCAATAAATATCCATTCTGTAGCACCCAAAATTTGAAATGCAAATCGAAGTTGGCATAGTCCTAAGTTGGTGTCTTGTCCCAAAATTCACAAGTTACATCCTAGGTCAACCCTATAGGTCCTATATGAAATTTAACTCATTTGAATTGAGTTTTTTACATATTTTAAAGAGTAAAAAATGATTAAATGACAAAATAGCATAATAAATGCTATGCTTGGATAGGAAAATGAATTAAAAACTTCATTCAAGTTGTTTATAGTTGGCCTTTTTTTGTACTTGAAAGCCCCAAAATCTATCCTTCATCTTCATCATACCATTAATTATTTGTTTTGTAATTTTTTGATGGTGGCTTTATGAACTCTTTGATTATTCTTGCTCTTAGATGAACTAGGGAGGGGTTCTTCTTGAAAGTATGAGATATATCCTTAATGAACCTTGCAATATTTACCATGGCATTATCCAGTAGGTTTCTTTTGGTGTTTAATTTGGCCTTACATCCCTTAAGTACCTTCACTTTGAGCTTTCTATATTATAACAATTCATTCAATAAGTATTGATCTTCTTTACCAAAAAAACCCAATTGGCTAATGTTGTGTAGTTTTCGCACACACGCCCCGCTAAAGGCAGGGACCCTCTTTCATTTTTTTTTTTGGTGTCTTGGCCCTTTCATTTTGAGGTGTTATCCTATTTAGGCATGTGATTAAGTGTTTATTTTGATTGCCTAAGTGTTTCCCTAGGTTATTCATTGAAAATCTTAAGTTCTGGATGGGTTTTGGGTTTTTACCTGGATTTGGGATTTTCCACCCTGGTTGTATTTTTCCTGGATCCCGTTTGGAATCTGGTTGGACCCTGTTGTTCAGGGATTTTCATTCTTTGTGGATTTCTACATGGGCTGGATTCCCTAATTTCTTCCCTAGCTATCTTATCGATTGCATTAATGGCTTCGTACATGCTTTGAAGGCTAGATTTTACTTGATTTCTGAGATCTTTTGTGCCATTATGCTCACTATTTGCCATTGTCTAAGTTGAGAACTACATCCTTCGAGTTTTTTCTTTGGGATATTGGCTTCGTTTTGGGATATTCAGGTGAACTGTGGATTGTAGTGACGGCTTCTTGTGCATTCCTGCGTTTGTTCTTTTTGGGCCCCATTCCCTTCGCATTTGTTGATTCCCGAATCAGTTTCCACTTTATAATGGTATGTGTCTGATTACTTTGCTTTGAATTGAATTATGAATGGTGTGTTGGTATTGTGAGAGCTTGTGGAATTTGAATTACTGTGTATTTGTTTATTTCGTGCTAGGGTTGTTCAGTATTTCATCATTTGTCATCTCCCAAGCAAATTTTGAGCTCATTTGTTTGTTTGCATTTCAATGAATCTTTACTGAGAGTAATTAGTAAACCCTAGTGATGACATGATGGTGGAAACAACTAAATTCTAAACTTTCTAGTGCGCTAATGGTGGATGAGTAGGGTTTTAGACCTAGGGCGGTTCCATATCAGGTGATTTCATCTTAAAATTGACCTAGAATGCAAAGAAAATTCATGAAAGGTCCATCCCTGACTTGCCTTGGGTTAAAATTTTTGAAATCCATAGTTGGTTCAGTGTCTGGGTGAAATTGTGACTCTCCATCCCTCCCAAATTTTTTTCATTGTAACCTTTTGAAGTCAGGGAGATATCACATCGGTCATCCTATGTCTCACCGAAGCCCTCCCTGGGTTTGTATTTAGTTGCTAGGACATGATAATTCTCACACCGAAAGTCTTTCTATCGAAAAGACAAACCTCATCGCCAAGAGCTTATAGCAGGCTCCTTTCATCTTGTCAATTTTTTGTTCTGTCACTAAGACTTTCACTTTTGGTGAGACCTTTCACCGAACATATCATGCTCTTGTCGAGTGCCCTTCAAATTCGGGTAGACATTCATGCTTTGCTGAGACCTTTCGCTGAACATATCCTGCTCTTGTCGAGTGCCCTTCAAAGTCGGGGAGACATTCATGCTTCACTGAGACCTTTTAGCGAGCTCACCACTTTTGTCGAGACCTTTGTTTTCAGCGAGACTCCTAACGGTCACTAGGAATTCATAGCAAGGCCTTCTTTTCTTAGCGAGCCCAGATTTTTTCAGGGAGACTTCATATTGTTGGCCAGAGGTTATACCGATGGATCTCTTTCTATGAAACATAATGTGACCTCTAGCCAAACTCAAGACGTTGCACCTTAAGCCCTCCTAAGGTCCTATTCGTTTGCTGTGACAATATCTTTCTCACACCAAAGATCTCTCGTGTTCTATCGCTAGTTGGTGAGACAAGAGAAATTTGCTGTGACCTTACACTGACTACCCATTGGTCACATCGAGATGCTTGTTACATCGACGCTCGGCAAGACTCTGTAAGTTCACTGAGACATCATTTAGATAAAATTTAGTTTGGTTGAAGTGATTTCTTAAACTCTGATGGTCAGTAAGACAAGAGAGATTCATTGTTACTTTAACCTGAAGAGAAAGTCTCCCACCAACATAAATTTCCTCATCACTGTTCGAAAAGATGTGCCCCACTCGGCGTGACCTCATCCCGAATAGAGCTTGTTTGGCTAAAGTACTTTCCTTTGAACCGATTACTTCAGAGTGTTGCCTCATCCTTTGATTTTTTTCGAGTCCAGATTTCTCTAAAAATTGGTGCCTCTCAGATCTTCCATAGTCTACAATTTGGCCCATTCTTTGCGAAAATCCATCCCTCACAGATTTTCCCAAAATTTGGTGAAATATAAAGGAATGTGAGATAATGGGATTTTTTTATGATGTGTGATGCATTTAATGATTATTTCATGGATTTCCATTTGGCTTACTAATCGATCATGCTCAGGTTTAATGTTTAAGTAGGTGTTTCCTGGTTATTCCATTGGAATCCGATCGGTCTAGAATTTCCCGAAATTCCTCTCTGGCTCAGATTCCGCGGATGGTATTGAAACCCAAAATTTGTTGTGATCATTTTATATGGAATTAATAACACCTCAATTGTATGAGATTCATTCTAATGGTGTATTGATGAATTAACCCTCCCTTTCTTGTGGTTTTTACTATGATTTCCATGTTGAGTGCAGGTTGATTCTAGCAAGGTAATAGTTGGGTCCTCAATGTCTGATGCAGAGAGGATTAAAATGGACATTAAGAGTAGGATCCCTGAGAGAAAAATCACTTCATTCTGGTCAGAGGTGATTGATACAAATATCAGATCATGGGATTATAAAGAATTTAAAGAAAGAATGGCGGCATAGGACCTTCCTTTGGTGGCTAGAAGGATGATGGAATCAGGCTTATCCCATGTTGTTGGTTTCCCTTCTGTAGTGCAGTGTTATGAGTTGGTCCTTGAGTTTTCCAAGCACTATGATCAAGATACATAGAGACTAATCGGTCCTCAAGGGAGAGTTGTGGCAAATCTCAACCCGGTCTCCATTGCCCAAACCTTTGATATGCCAGACAGGTCTCATGTGGTAGGATTTAGCATGCAGACAACTCAGAAGTTCTATGATGAACAGACTGTGAAGTCACAATAGCTTATCAATTCCTTGCTGGAGAAGCCCAAGTCTCACTACTCCAAGTTGCCCAAGCAGCTATTCAGGGAAAAGTTCAAGAGGGAGTACTATGATGCTATTACATTACTCAATAGAGTGGTTGGATTAAATAATGTCAGAGTGTTTGAGAATTGGATGTGCCATGTGATTGTGAGGATGGAGCAGGAGAAGATTAATTACCATTGGGTAGGGGTCTTTAGTGGAGTACTCCATGAATAGTTGTCCAATGTGTTGCAGACCAAGACTTTCATAATGAATTCATATCTAGTCTATGCACTTGCAAGACTCCATCCTTACAAAGGATTGGATACAAAGGGAATTTTTGGGCAGGGTATTATCTATGAATTTTTCCCTCAGCTGCGTTGGGAAGGTTCAAATTATAGAAGGGAAAATGATGCATTCACCATGTATATCTCTAGAATGCTTCAAGAAGTAGAACATGTTTGGATTTCGGATCGAGCCAAAGAGCTCATCAAGAAATATGGAGCTTGGTTTATACAATTCCCAACTTTCTCCTACATCCAGATTGATGGCTATCAGAGGGCTCCATATAGACTTCCAAGATACCCTACTAATCACATTATCTTGTTGGAAGTAACTAGGAATATTTGTGACTTTGATGCTATCGTCAAGAAGGACAAGCACAAGGCAGGATTTGGTGGAGATTTTCCCCTAAGGATTGGCACTAGAGGGGTATGCCCTTCCATTGGTTCTGCCCAGGCTTCAGAAGAAGAATTGAGTGCTCTTGGCTTGTCTTTCCACTCCAAAAGATCTAGATTTGACATCATAGGAGAGGCTCAAAAGAAGGCTAGCAGAGAATATAGCCATAAGGCAAATTTGGAGGACTACTGGGCCAACTATAGTGATGAGTTGGAGGTCAAAAAGAAGAAATTCTCCCAATTTCCAGTGGATGTAGTACGCTTGTATAATGTAAAGGTAGTTCTCAATCAATTAGAGGATGATGGAAACCTAATTCAAGATCATGCCTATGAAAATAGACCAATTGGTGATGTGGATTGGTTAGAGGAGGAGAAAATAGAACTAAAACAATTGGTGGATCCAGTTATCAAAGTCACCAAGATGTGGCTAAAGCACAAGCTATGGGAGCTAGAAAATAATGGTGTACAGTGCACCTATGCGCTAATGGGAGATTTGAATCCTTACTCCACCTTTAAAGAATCTATTGAGAAATATTTTAAGGTCAAGGGTAAAAAGGATTCTCCTTTCAAGGTGAAGATAAAAGGTGTTCAAAAAGAAGAGTTCCAAGAGATAGAAAAACAGAGAAAGCCAAAGGCCAAGAAGAGGACAAGGACTGAGAAGTTCAAGCAAAGTCCTGGGGCTGATGCTCCTTGCCTAAGAGGAAAAGAATTATCAAATTGTTAGAGAAGGCTAGCTCCAAGGATGGGGAGGAAGAAGTTACCCCACTAGTGGTAAATGTTGAAATTTCAGGGGAGAAGTCCAAAGTATATATAAGGAGGTCTAGGACTCCTCCCAAGGACAGTGTGCCTAAGGCTAACCTTCCTCTAGTGGTTTCTCATCACGCACAACATGATGATGTTCTTGTCACTCATGAAACTCAAAGTGAACCTGGTGAAGCTCAAGAAGTTGATGAACATCAAGACACTGAAGGGGAGGAATTCCATGAAGGAGAACTCTATAGTGCGGAGGCCGAAATGGAAAAGAAAATACAATCTCCCTTGGTTACATATGCAAAGTCACCAGTCACAACTGAAGGGGTTGAGTCTCCTCCAAGGGAGAAAAGGGCGGAAAAGACCTCCTCTCCTAGACATGAGGAGATATTGGAAAGGAAAGCAAGATAGGTGAGGCCTCTCAGAAACACAATTTGGAGGAGGAGACATCGGAGGATCAGCGGGGAGAGATGCAAATTGATTCACAATTGGAGCCTACAGTTCCGAAGTGGCTAGACAAAGAGATAAAGAGAAAATAGGTTGTAGTAGAGGACACGCCACTAAATTGGGATGAACTCCTAGCCAAAATTGGAAAAGGTAAAGGTAGGAAGAAGGCTACAGTGATCTCAAGGATTGAAAGAAATGAAACTCATGATTGAGTTGTTCACATTGCCACCCTTGCTTCAGATAAAAATAGGGATGATGTGTTCAGAGAGGACTACAATATTCAGACTTTCAATCTAGGACCTACATCAATCGAGCAGGATATTGAAGATTATGAGGGTTCTAGTGTAGTTATTGTGGGTAGGTTGAAGAAGGAGATGAAAACCAAGCAGGAGATGAAGAAAGAAAATGAAAATCTTGGGAAATTCTTGGAATACTTAATGAAACCACTATAGTCCATTAACCCTTCTTCCTCTACTACAAATCCTCTACCTCAAGAGACTATCACCAAGCTAGAAAGGATGAAAGCTTCCACCCTTGCCATTATGAATTGGTTGCAAGGGGTGCAAATAAAGGGTGATGAATCTATTGAGGAGGTTTTTTCAATGGGGAAAGATGCTATCATGGTGACTAAGTGGTTGAAAAGGGTGCTAGCACAAGATAAAGAGGATACAGATCTTCTATAGAAAACCATAACCATCATGGACTACACCCAAGACAAGCTGGTAAGTGATGAGATTCTTCCTTTCTCTAGAGCTTTCAAAGCATGGGAGTGGTATGAGATGTTGCAAATTAGGTAGAAACTATTGAGAAAGATTTACAAGCAAAGAAGGAAGATTGATGATACCCTAGTTGGTGTCTACAATGGATCCATTTCCTTCTTTGAAATTATGACAGGAAGAAGGAAGATCGCACCCAAGTATTTGAGTCTGGAGTAGTTGAGAGAGTGGTGGCATGATGTGTATGCACCACTTGATGATGTTTATGTCTCTGAGCATTAGTTGGATGATGCAACCACCTACATTGATGTCATTGATAAGCATATGACCTATAAGGTAGATTGGGATAGGTCGGTGAAACAATCAAGGGAGGAGATTGCGTCAATTGAAAGACAGCTTAACATTTTACCTTTACCATCTGTGGCCGACATGGACTCGAGATGTTGTTGAAAGTCCATGAGGGATTGGATCAGAACAAGGACAAAGGGGAAGGCAATTAATGTAGGCTACATCAAAATTTGTGCTTCCCCATTATGTCGCAATGCTTTGGTCTGAGCTGCAGTGGGATCCCACATCGACTGATATGGGCACATGCATTTGATGCATATTATATTCTATTCTGAATTTCTCCTGGCAGGCTTTCCATACCTTGTGATTATTATAAAACTTATCTAGGCTGACATGCTTTTAGAGGGGGGGAATTCTATATATTGAGCATCTCACCTCATTTGTAAGGGTTAGAAAATGGTTAGAAGATAGAAGTAGAATAGAGAAAAAATAGTTAGAAGTAAGTAAAGCAAGTTAGCAAGTAGTTGTTCTCAATCAAATGTTGTAATAGAGAAACTGGAATTGTTGCTATAGTGGATGATTTGAATACAAGAAATGACATTGTGATTTGGTTCCATACTTATTTTATTTGTCTTTGCCTGGTTCTTGTTATTCTACCTTTAAAATTGATTTGTGGATATTAATATTTAGATTAGATTTGATTCAATAATGTTTGTGGTTCGATACTTGAATGTTGCAGCAATCCTTCAGTCCATACTTTTTACAACCAACTGATTGTTAGTTGCTTTGCAAAGTTAGCCTCGACTTCATATTTATCATGCTTAAGTTCCGTTGTAAGGGTTTATTCATATCAATTGCAATAAGGTTGTTTGAATGAATGTTCATGATTTGAAAATCTTAACACCTTAGAAGATTGCACTATTTTTTGTAAGATTGTAGATTTATCTGGGTCAAGTGGGAATCAGTTTTCAAGCGATTGGTCCATTTTGAGTGTTGGTAATTTTCATTGTTAATCTTAGGAGTAGTATTAGATTTAGAAATCTCTTTAAAACCCTTATCTTTTTCTATTTCTTTGATTATTGGGTTAGATCTAGATTGAAGTATCATTAGATTGTTAGATTTGATAAAATCAATTCGATATTTTGCTTGTAGTAAGGTCCCATTGTGATTACCAATATTTTCACATTTATCACTGAGTTGTTTATGCATTGTCGAGACTTGACATTAGAGACCTTGGGGTTATCTCTCGAGGCTTGCTGATAGAGACTTACCTTTCAAGAGAGATAGGATATTGCATCTTGTCTGAGTTGTTAATGTGTAGAAAACACCAACAATAGCTAACTCGTTGGAAGATATGACCTTCATCCCTTGAAAAATCTATAGATATTTATCCCATGTAAAAAATAATCATCAACTTTATTCTCAAAATTTTCTACCATATATGCCTCATCATTGATGTTGTGATAGGCTCTCAATGCTTCCTCTATTACCATTATACCTAGGTCCTTACACCCATATCTTTAAATTGAGTTTGTATTCATGACCCCCTTTAGTATATAGATGTTAAACATCCATATTTAGTGCTACCAAAATTTACGTACCAGAGTTGTTCCACTTCAACTTTCACTTCTTTTGTAGTTTCATCATTTTTCACATGCTCAAGAATCATGGATATAATCACTTGAAGTGATTTCCTCTCTTCTTCTTTAGTTTAAAATCCCATATTGACTTGATACATAGAATTTAGTCCCCATTTTTCATATGATCTTATGGTTTGTCTAGCATGAGAGTAGCTACCTATTCAACTCTAAATTCTTTCTCATTTATTTTGATGGTCAAGAGTGTCCTAGCCCTTTTTTGTTGTGATTGGGAATTAAACAGCTCTACCACCAATGATAATTTCTCCCATTCCTATATGTTCTTTATATTTTTACAACATGTTTGACCCAAAATGGATTTCTTGATGTCTATATATGTCGAGAGTGAGGAGGAGGAGGGGTCAACAAAACCATCCCAACACTATCCTAGAAGCTCTCACCCTTTTCTTCCTATTTTGAAGCCACATTTTTCACTGTCATAAATAATTGCAATTATAATCTAAGGAAAATCCTCTTCCCATTCCCCACAATCACCTTCTATTGGATTTTTAGTTATGCATTTCAAGAGGTTGATGGTACCTCTATATGGGGGGAGAAGGTCAAGGTAATGAAATGTGTAATTCAAGAGGTGAACTAGGTATTTATGGAGGTGGTTGATATAGAGGAGGGATTAGAGCTTGATATGGATATTAGATAAATGGAGGATTCATTATTTAATGTGGAGATTGGGTTGTTCAAGCATTTGAGAATTATGGAATTTTGTGAGATGATAATGTGTGAGGAGGTGAGGGATTGGTTCCACTAGAGGCATGTGTAGATGCTATGTCAAAAATATGAGCCCTTATAGTTTCCCTCCTCTTGATGAGAGGTATTTGATTGTAATCACTCCCACTACACTCACACTCAGTAGTTCTTTATCTTTCTATTTCCTCCTAGTGGTAGAAAAAATTGTTTCTTACTAGGGTATGTGCAAGATCATCATGCAAAAAACAAGCCCTTAAATATCAAAAAGTTCAAAAAATCAAAGTTAGGCAACTTGACATAAAAATTTGAATAAGATATCTATATTATTTCAAAAATATGTAAGAATAGAATCTGTAGAAAATTGAATGTAGTTTCTAAACTACTAGGTTTATTTAAAAAAGAAAAATCTATTTGGTGAAAATTTCAAATTTCAATTAAGTAGTACTTAAATTTCAGGGAAAAAATAAGAAGTGGGTGTTTTTCTAACCACCCTAACCACAATAAAATGATAATATATTTTTTATAATATTTTAGATATAAGTAGAAGACTCATGTTCCAATGTGATGCATATATATTTTTAATTTGTTTCCAATTAAATAATTAGTTATGATCTTTTTATTACAACTTTTAAAAAATATAAAAACTCGTATGTCTGACCACCTTAACTTGGTCAAAACTTCATCAATTTATTTTTTTCTTTTAATCCCATAGTATGCGAAGCATGGAATGTGATGCATTTTTTTTATTTAAAAAATGTGATACTGTTTGAAAGCTATAAATGTTTTTCAATCAGCCTATAAATCAAAACTTTAGCATAATTCAAATAGAAAATGAATAATAATTATTTATTAAATTCAAAGTAAATCATAATTTATATTGGTGGAAAGCTGAGAATCTCCTTTAAAAACCCTTTTCAATTTCATCAATTTTGGGTTAAAAAAGTCATCAGCTACATACCCATCATATCACCACTTTTTGGCCCATCATTATCCTACACATACCCACTATTCTCTTGGCTCTTCTTCTTCTATTGCTACCATAGATGACTCACATTTTATATTTCTTCTTCTTCAAGACTTGGAGCATAGGTTGGCCATGGTATAAGGCTTCTCCAACTAGTCTAGTGACTTCCTCACTAGTATTTTTTCTCTATCCTACATAAAAGAACCCTTAGAAATAAACTAATCAACATTAGTAATTGGTACATTAAAAATCCTATCCATTTTAAAGGAAGGATTTAGTACCTTCCCATCATCCTATTGTTCTTGGGTTGCTTATCAATGTTATATACCTTGATCATGTTAAGGACCAACCTTCAATAATCCTTTATTCTTACATCATGCTTATCTAGGAAAGTAGTCTAGTGGTCTTCCAATACAGGCTTATGTTTATAATATGCCCCTATTATGGGGTTGATCTTTCATATGGGATCAAACCTAGTTCTAAAATTATTGTATAAATTCATGGCCAATGGGCCATCTCAATTTGAACTATCACTAAATTTTACATATTTTTACAAGGATACATTCCCACCTTGGTGAGAAACACAACAAAATTTATGCTTACTAGCTACAATCTTTACATTTTTTCCACATATGTACAAATATCCAACAAGATTATTCTATCACTTGGGTACTAGCATAGTTTGTGGGGTGTCTTGTGGGAGCCAACAACTTTGATATAAGAAAATTTATTAGATAGAATGAACTAGTTGCCCTAGTTTAACAAATCACTCACTACCTCTAAAGATAACCACTTTCCATAATGATGTAGGATCATCCTTAGGTCATGGCAATCTTGCATCACCCAAAAATATTTTGTTCTTTTTATTTCGTTTCTCACTTTGCAATTTCATGTTTTTGGCCTTTTGGATCATTTTTTGTTGTTTGCGGATCCCCTTTGCTCATCATTATATGTTCCTTGGTGGGTGAGTGATCTCTCTTTGGGTCTACGCATCATTCTATGCATCCACCAGAAATAATCCTTAGAGTTAGTTGACCTATGTTCTACATGTTACATGTTCTTTGTCAACATTTGTGGATTGTTGTGGACTATTTCCTTTGATCGAGGATCTTATCGATGTATTTTCTAATGTTCTTGGGCTTGTGTCTGATCTTCTAGTTGGGTCCACACTATGTTATTGAATTTAAAAGTGTAAATCTCCAATAATGCGGCCGACATGGTTATTTTCTATATGTTATATTTATTTTTCTTGATTTTATTTACATGTGGCCAGTGTGGATTGTTCCAAATTTTTGTTTGTTATATAAATCAAAGTCATAAGTCATTTGGGGAGATAGAGATATCTGGGTAGATCCTAGAAGTTGTGATAAGGAGTTTATGAGTGGATAGAGGTTCTAAATAGTAGGGTTTTATGCTATGTAATCAGGCCTATGTGTTGAATCCATAAAACTAGCATGTTGTTGGTGAATATGTATATCAATTCTATGAGTTAATAAAGTATTGATTTTGAATTACTTTGATGATTTAGTGTTATTTCCATTGTGTTGTACTCATTGCATGGTTTGACTATTTTCTTTGAAAACCGTCTTGTTGTGACTGCATTAGATGGTATTAGAGCTAGTTTCGAACCTTGAGCTAGTTGCAAATCTTGAGTTGGTTGCGAACCTTGACTAGGTTGCGGTCCTTGTGGCATTCCTTGAGTGAACAGATTATCGATTTGAGGCAGGCTATAAGTGTGTTCAATAGATCACCGAGAGAGAGGAAATTGAAACCTTGTAGTCAAATCGCCAAGCTAAGGTAGTTGTATATGAAAAAAGGAAGAGATTCCGCTGAGAAGGATGAACCCTAGAAGAATAGAGCAGATGATGGAGGATTTTAGAAACTAGATGAGGAATGAGATCTAGAACGTCTTGGCTGGTTTGAGGAGAAACCCTAAACTAGAGGATGAATATGAAGAGGCTATAGAATAAATTGAGCTTGAAGAAGCTAAAGGGCCAATAGATGAGGGAGAAGAGAGGGTATGTGCAGGATCATCATGGAAAAATCAGGCCCTTAAGTGGCAAAAAATTCAAAAAAATTAGAATTAGGAAACTTGACTTAAAATTTTGAATAAGTTATCTATATTATTTCAAAAATATGAAAGAATAGAATCTATAGAAAATTGAACGTAGTTTCTAAACTACTAGGTTTTTTTTTAAGAAAAAAATCTATTTGGTGAAAATTTGAAATTTCATTGTAGTAGTACTTAAATTTTAAGGAAAAACTAAGAAGTAGGTGTCTATCTTACCACCCTAACCACGATAAGATGATAATATTTTTTTATAAGATTTTAGATATAAGTAGAGGACTCATGTTCTAATGTGATGCATATTTTTTTGTAATTTTTTTCCAAGTAAATAATTAATTATGAATTTTTTATTACAACTTCTAAAAAATATAAAAACTTGTATGTCTGCCCACCTTAACTTGGTCAAAACTTCATGAAATTTATTTTTTTAATTTTTAATCGTATAGTATGTGAAGCATAGAATGTGATGCATGTTTCGGATTCAAAAAATGTGATACTGTTTGAAAGCTATAGATTTTTTTCGATCAGCCTATCAATGAGGACATTTGTTGTAATTCAAATAGAAAATGAATAATAATTATTTATTAAATTCAAAGTAAAGAATAATTTATATTGGTTGAAATTTGAGAATCTCCTTAAAAAAACTTTTTGTTTCATCAATTTTTGGTAAAAAAAAAAGTCATTAGCCACATAACCTACACATACCCACCATATCACCACTTTTTGGCCCATCATGATCCTACACATACCCGAGAGATTGTCGAGAGAAGTGGCACAAGTAAGTAAAAGTCATAGGGTGGGGGTTTCTAACTTCTCTGGTACATTAAATCTAGAAGACTATTTTGAGCTTGAGGATATTAGAGACCCACTAAGGGTTAGGTTGGCACAAACTAAGTTGAAAGGACATGGTGCTTTATGGTGGAAAGAGTTGCAGAAGGACATAGTGGAAAATTGTGAAACAAGAATCAATCAGTGGAGGTAGATGGTTGCAAGGCTGAAGGCTATGTTCATGTTGGGAGACTATGAGTTGGAATTGTTCGAGAAGTTGCAGAACCTAAAGCAAAAGGAAATGAGTGTGAAGGAGTATACAGAGGAATTTTACAAGACGACAAGTAGATCTAGGCACCAAGAGATGACTAGGGAGAAAGAGGCAAGTTATATAAATGGCCTTAGATCTAGCATTCGGGATGAGATGAGTTTGTTGAGGATTTCCACAATTGAGGATGCCTTCCAATATGATCTTAAGGTAGAAGATAAAGTGAAGAAAAGATAGTAGAATAATCCCTGAGGGAAAGAGAAGCAGATGAGTAGCAGCAAGGAGAAATAGACAAGTGAAGAAGAATTAAGATCTAAGTGGAGTAAAGAACTGGATCAGAGGGCACAAAGGAGAGGAAATGGAAGTAAGGAATTCTTGTGTAAATGTTTCAAGTGTGGAAAAATTTGACATCGATCTTTTGAGTGTTCTGAGGGATCAAGCAAAGGAACTGGTAAAATAATTTCATGGCCCATGAAGAGTAGGTAACTAGAGTGCAAGAAGAGATAGAACTGGAGTAGGGAGATTCTCTTATGCTTAGGAGAGTCTTGATGAGGTAGAACAAGGAAGATATTGTGACTTCACAAAGGAATAATTTTTTTCGGACTATGTGCAAATCAGGAGGTAAGTGTTGTAAAGTTATTGTGGATAGTGGAAGCACTGATAACTTGGCATCTATGGAGATGGTGGAGAAACTTGGTTTGAAGAGGTTTTCACATCCTTGTCCTTATAGGATAAGTTGGTTACAAGATGATCATGTAGTGGAGGTGAAAGAGCGGTGCTTGGTGAAATTTAATATTAGCCCCTTTAGAGATGAAGTTTTGTGTGATGTTTTTCCTATGAGTGTTAGTCATGTTCTTTTGGGTAGACCTTGGTAGTTTGATAGAGGAGCTATATATGATTGCATAAGGAATCTGATTACTATAGAGAAGGATGGGTAGAAGTTTACTTTGGTTTCCTTGAAGAATAAATGGGAGGGAGTGATAAACTTGTGTCTTGTGAAGAGTTACAGTGCTAAGAAGCAAGATGCAGAGGTTGTACTAGAGGATGGAAAGGATTTGAAAAGGAACCTTGTGGATGAATCTGAGAGTAATATGGTACTAGAAGGATGTAGAGGTAGATTTAAGTAGCAGAAGACTTCAAAATCCTGTAGAAGAGGTAGATTAGTGGAGAAAAAGAGAGTGAGTGGTGGAAAAATTCCCTTACTACCATGTGTAGATACGATGTAGGGAAGATAAGATGAAGAGAAGAAGAAGTTGAAGGATCTAATAGAAGAAATAAAAGAGGTTAGAAGGAAGAAAAGTACAGACAAAGAAGGCATTTGGATCAAGAATGAGCATGAGATCTATATCCTTAGCCATGTTAGATGTTCATGAGTTCCTCTCATGGAACATTTTTTTCTCATGAGGGGTGTTTGACGTAGGAGCATCCTTTGGTTGTGGCAATCTTGCATCACTTGAAAATATTTTTTTCTTATTATTTCCTTTCTGGCATTGCAGTTTCATGTTTTTGGGCTTGTGTATCATTTTTTGTTGTTCACATATCCCCTTTGTGCATCATTATTTGTTCTCTATTGGGTGAGTGATCCCTCTTTGGTTCAGTACCTCATTCTATAAATCCACTAGAAGTAATCCTTGGAGTTATCTCACTTGTATTCTACACGTTACATGTTCTTCGTCGGTGTTTATGGATCATTGTGGACCATTTCCTTTGATCATAGATATTATCATTGTATTTTCCAATGTTCTTGGCCTTGTGTTTGATCTTCCAGTTGGCTTCACACCACGTAATTGCATTTAAAATTATAAATCTCTAATAATGTGGCTGACATAGTTATTTTCTACATGTTATGTTTATTTGTACATTAATTTTATTTACTTGTGGCTGACATGGATCATTCTAGAGTTTCGTTTATTAAATAAATCAAAGTCATAAGTCATTTTGGGAGATAGAGAGATCTGGGTAGATCCTAGAAGTTGTGATAAGGATTTTATGAGCGGATAGAGGTCTATAATTCATAAAAATGGCATGTTGTTGGTGAATATGTATATGAATTCTCTGAGTTAATAAATTATTGATTTTGCATTGCTTTGATGATTTGGTGCTATTTCCATTGTGTTGTATTCACTACATGATTGGATTGTTTTCTTTGAAAACCCTCTGGTTGTGACTACATCACATAATATTTATCTAGAAGTCTAATTAGTACATAAAAAATAATCATTTATAATTAAATATTTTCTTGGACTCTCCTTCAGCTCTAGCTAGGGAAAATGATCATAGACCTTGGTTTGTCTCAATGCATGAGAACCAACTCTCCTCAAATGTGAAAAAATAGCCTAACAGGCCAACAAGTATACAAGGTATGATGTCATATGGATTTTTCTAGAATTCAACACATCAATCAATTGATCAAGGAGGTTTCTAGTAACATTTGATGGTTTCCCAATCATTTTTCTTTTCCTTCATCATTATTAGGATGTAATAACATATCCATGGGTGGAATTATTTTCATAAGGATACCCCTATACCCTACTATTAAGTGTGATAGAATATTTTGTTTAAGCATACCCATATAGCCTATTGAGAAATGTTATAGAATCTTTTGCATCATTTCTGAACTAAATCATGTGTTATACCTTTGTCATTTTCTATTCAATCTTTCTTAGATTTGTGAAAATATTAATTGTTAATGAAATTTATGGTAGTATTTATTTTATTCTCATAAAATTTTAAGGATTTATTCATATTTAGGATCTAATATTAGGCATAAATGGAGAGGAAAAAAATTTCTATATCATATATGCATTGATATCCATCACTACCTACTTAGAGGGGCCAAACACTTTTCACTAATTATATCTCTAGGACATGCAAGCACTAAATCTTAATATTAAAATGAGATTGGAAAATAAATAGCTTGTACTAGCTCATAAGTGTTTATTCTTCATAATTTTTTACCGTTTGTGATAGGGACAAGGTTGGATTGAATCAATCACTTACTCAATTCTCTGGGTCTCACCTTTGATAATCCCTTGGTGTCACTTCCTCCACCACTCAACCTATAGGTCCTATGCTACCTAGGCACCCCTGGTTCCTCTGCCAACCCTACTATCAATTCAAGTCCATAAACCAAGCCAAACTTGGTGCTCTTCCTCTCATGCAATTCCTAGCCCTTAATACTCTTAAAGACTAGCTCACTTCCAAATACTCCCAAATCTTGTTGCAGGGGTGTGAAAAGCTTCCATGGCTTCAAAATCATCTGAAAAAGGCTCTTGATGAGCCTCCATTCACTAGTTCTCCATCGATTTCAAAAAAATGCTTTTCTTGGGTTTGAAAGGCTAGTAGCCTTGAGCCCCAATTAGGTTGGTGAACAGGGGATAAAATGCTTTTTCTTTCTAAACCCACCAAGTAACCTGGTTCTTTGCTTAGGAAATTTTTTTCACATGCCCTCACCTCCAAGATTCTTATGGTTTCAAGACTGCTCAGGCCATATGGTGTCCAGACACCAAATTGGTCAAGAAGTTAAGGTTTCCTTAGCTTTCTCAGGCTGATTCAAGACTGTTAGAGAGTTTTTCATTCAAATGAATTGTTAAAGGCTCTTCATTGTCACCGTGCAGAGACAAGACACTCCCCTAAATCCTCCAAAAATAATTTCTTAAAAAACTTCACTCCCCTGCAAATTATTCATGTTGTTCTCTAGCCTTTCCTAGCAGGGCTCTCACTGTCTCACCTAGGGTAAGGCCTTTCTCTTGACTCCTGCAACCAAAAGAAAACTAACTCCTACCATATTTACAAGCATAGAGGTAGGGAACATTTCCCAAAATTCTTTACAAACTGTATAGTGGGAAGGTGCTCTAAGCCTCCATCTTTCCAACACTGCTTGATTCAGGCTAGAAAACACATAAATTTAAAGTATATACAAATGCAAGTTAAAAAAACACTACAAAATCAAAAAGAAAGGCTTACCAATATTGTATAAGCCTCACACAACATGCCACACACAGTAAAATAACAAAATCATGCCATTAAAGATCAGTTCTCCATCGATTTCAAAAAAATGCTTTTCTTGGGTTTGAAAGGCTAGTAGCCTTGAGCCCCAATTAGGTCGGTGAACAGGGGAAAAAATGCTTTTTCTTTATAAACCCACCAATTAACCTTGTTATTTTCTTAGGAAATGTGTTTCACATTCCCTCACCTCCAATATTCTTATGGTTTCAAGACTGCTCAGGCCGTATGGTGTCCAGACACCAAATTGGTCAAGAAGCTAGGGTTTCCTTAGCTTTTTCAGGCTGATTCAAGACTGTTAGAAAGTTTTTCATTCAAATGAATTTTTAAAGGCTCTTCATTGTCACCGTGTAGAGACAAGACACTCCCCTAAATCCTCCAAAAAGAATTCCTTAAAAAACTTCACTCCCCTGCAAATTATTCATGTTGTTCTCTAGCCTTTCCTAGCCAGGCTCTCACTGTCTCGCCTAGGGTAAGGCCTTTCTCTTGACTCCTGCAACCAAAATAAAACTAACTCCAACCATATTTACAAGCATAGAGGTAGGGAATATTTCCCAAAATTCTATACAAATTGTATAGTGGGAAGGTGCTCTAAGCCTCCATCTTTCCAACACTGCTTGATATAGGCCAGAAAACACATAAATTTAAAGTATTTACAAATGCAAGTTAAAAAAACACTACAAAATCAAAAAGAAATGCTTACCAATATTGTATAAGCCTCACACTACATGCCACACATAGTAAAATAACAAAATCACACCATTAAAGATCAGTTCCAACACAAAAATACAGGAAAACTGCCTTTTCAATGTTGTTTTCTTCAATTTCTGAAAACATAGTCCATACAAAAATTTTCTAACCCTGCACAAAGGTAGAGGCCACCTTTAAATATGCCTCCCAAATAGTTTATCTTCTTGGTTCGAGGCTTAGATGACCTAAAAATGCATTTTTGTAAAACCCAATGTGTTTTCAAGCACTTAGGCAAGTTTTACAATTTAGCCAAAATGAAGAGTTAAAACTACTTAAGTCTTGTTAACCTCCTTCCAGCTAATCAAAACCATCCCTAGTTCACCACTAATGGTCTACATGACCTTATGAGAAGACACAGATAACATCATCCAAATCAACCAAATGCCAAAAAGGCACAACAAAACAAAAACTCACTTCCAAAAGCTCCTGATTACCTAGGTGCTCGTGCACCATTCTCCCCCTCCTAGCTCAAAAATGAGAGATTGGAAGGAGAGAGTAAGGAAAATTCAATGCCCTGCTTTTTAAAATCAGCTTCATCCACCCAAGTAGCCTCAGATTTAGGCTTGGTCTTCCACTTAATGAGGTGTTCCATGTACACCTTGTGTCTTGTGGTCTTCTTCACCCTTGACTCTAATATCTTCTTTGCCTGAGGCTTGTCTTGAGTAGGTATGGATAGGTTGCCAATGTCTGTGAAGATTTCCTTGCTGTTATGATCCACATCATTGACTGATCCCTTGTACTTGATTAAATTAGCAACATTGAAAATTGGAGAGATGCCCAAATCTGATAGTAATTCCATCTTATAGGAATTCTTGCCATATTTGGCCAACACCTTGCATGGACCCACTCTTTTGATCTATAACTTGGTTGCCATTCCTTTCTACAATCTGGATTTGTTGAGGTGGACCATAACATAGTCCCCAACTGCAAATTGCACATCTCTCTTTGACAAATCAACTTCTTCCTTCAACTTTTGGGTTGCTATTGTAACTATTTGCTTGACCTACTCATGGATCTCTTTCATTGTCTGAGTGAAGTCTTCTGCATGTCCACTCCTATTCTCCTGAGATCCAAGGTCTCTAAGTTCACAAATCCCTCTTGGGTGCATCCCATACACAACTTCAAAAGGAATTTTTCATGTAGTTCTATTGACACTGTCATTGTAGGCATATTCAGCTTGAGAAATCACCATATCCCATGTTTGTCCATACTCCTTGGTTAAAAATCTTAAAATATTGCCTAACACTCTGTTAACCACCTTTGTATGACCATCAGTCTGAGGATGGTAAGCTGATCCAAATGACAGATTTGTTCCCAATCTGCTCCATAAAGTCTTCCAAAAATGGCTCATGAATTTCACATCCCTGTCTGATACAATGCTCAATGGAAATCCATGGATTCTTACAACTTCCCTAAAGAAGAGATGGGCTATGTAACTTGCATCATGTGTAGTCTTGTAAGGGATAAAGTGACTCATCTTGCTAAATATTTCCACAACTACATAAACACTATCAAAACTAGTTTTGGTCTTAGGAAGACCTACCACAAAATCCATGCTCACACACTCCCATGGTCTGTTAGGAATGGGCAGGGGTTGATACAAACCAGCATTGCTAGCTCCCCCTTTGGCTTTCATGTAAACAACACACTGCTCCACATATCTTTTGACATCTCTTGCTAACTTAGGCCAATAATAGAACCTTTGAACTAGCTCTAAAGTTTTATTAATACCAAAATGCCCACTAAGACTGCCATTATGCTTTTCTTGAATCATATTTTCCCTCATTGACCCTCTTGGAACACACAACAAATTACCCTTAAATAATAGTCCATTTTGCAGTGTATACTCAGCATATTGACTATGAAAATGATTCTCAAAATTAGAGCATACCTTGTAGGCTTCCGAGAAGTCTTCATCCTCACGATAGAGGTATTTGAAAATCTCTAATCCAATGCTTTTCAGCTGTATCTCTTGGACTGTCAACAACCTTCTGCTTAATGCATCTGCCACCTTATTCATTTTCCCTTTCTTGTGCTTGATGGTAAAAGTGAAAGCTTGGATTTATTCCACCCATTTCAAATGTCTATTACTCAACTTCTCTTGGGTGTTAATGTAACTAAGTGCCTGGTTATTAGTGAATACCACAAACTCTTTGGGCAACAAATAATGCCTCCACTTCCTAAGGGACTACACTAAAGCATATAATTCTAGATCATAGGTTGAGTATTTTTTCTTGGCTTCATTGAGATTTTCACTAAAGAAGGCTACAGGCCTACCTTCTTGACTAAGTACTCCTCCTAATACTACTCCACTTGCATCACACTCAACTGTGAATAACTTATCAAAACTAGGCAATAACAAAATTGGTTGAGTTGCCACTTCTTGTTTCAATTTTTCAAACCCTTTATCTGCCTCTAGAGTCCACTTAAACTTTGTTTTTTGACCACCCTTGATTTTATCTAATACTAGTGCACAAATGCCCCTAAAGTTCCTTATAAATTTCTTATAAAATTGAGCTAAACCATGAAAACTCCTTACCTTTATTGCTGTGGTTGGTGTAGGCCAGTTTAGGATGGCTTCCACCTTGCTTGGATCCATCTTCAACATTCCTTGGGATACTACAAAGCCTAGATACACAAGCTCTTGCTTGAATAACTCACACTTCTCAAGGTTAATTGCCAATTGTTCTTCTTGCAGCCTTTTAAGAACCATCTCCACATGTTTCAAATGTTCTTCTGCTGTCTTACTGAAAATTAGTATGTCATCAAGATAGACTACTACAAATATCCCTATGAAATCCTTAAGCACCTCATTCATTAGTCTCATGAACATGCTAGGGGCATTTGAGAGGCCAAATGGCATCACTTTCCACTCATATAACCCATCATTTGTCTTAAAATCTGTCTTTCACTCATCTCCATCCTTAATCTTGATTTGATGGTAGCCACTCTTGAGGTCCAACTTGGTGTAATTTTGTGCTCCTCGAAGGCAATCCATTAAATCTTCAATTCTAGCTATTGGGAATCTATACCTAATGGTGATCCTATTGATTGCTTTGGAATCAGTACAAAGTCTCCACTTACCTCCTTTCTTAGTAGACAAAACCACCAGGACTGCACATGGGTTGATGCTCTTTTGAATTAGACCTTGATTCAACAATTCTTCCACTTGCCTTGCCACCTCTAAGTTTTGCTCAGGAGTGAGCTTGTATGCTGCTTTGTTAGGCAATGAGGCTCTAGGTATGAAGCCAATTTGATGAATTATTGCTCTCTTTGGTGGTAGAGTTGTTGGTGTACCATCACTCACTATTCTCTTGTACTTATTAGGCAACCTTTGGACTGCTTCTGGTAAGACTATCTTTTCAGCCTTTTCCTCCTCTTTGGGCTGCATCATGAGCACATACCCTTCAGTCCCTTGGTGTAGATCCTTAATGAACTCCTTACCAGTGCTCAACATGATGTTAGGTACCTTTGACTATCCCTCATCTTCCTCTGTCAATGACTGCAGCTTGAAGGTTCTTCCATCTTTCTTGAATGAGATGGTGTTCTCTTTCCCATCATAAATGACACTTGTGTCATATTTCCATGGTCTTCCTAGTAGAAGATGACATGCATCCATGGGTAATACATCACAAACTAGCTTATCTTTATACCTTCCAATTGAAAATTCCACTATTACTTGCTCATTAACCAAAACACTCTGCCCTTTATTTATCCATGTGACCTTGTAGGGGTTAGTATGAGGTACCTTCTGCAATTTCAGTTTAGTTACTACCTCCTCTAATATTATATTGTCCATTGAACCTGAATCTACAATGACCTTGCATACTTTACCAAGTATTTTGCACCTTACTCTAAAAAGAGCTCTTCTTTGCCTAGGTTCCTCCTTGACTGGTTGTCTGATCAACACTCTGTTAAACATTAGACTCTCTCCAATTTCAGATTCTATATGACTGATCTCAGTTGCCTTAGGACTCATGGTGTCCTCTTGTTCATAAGCCACTCTCTTTTCATTGCTTGATGAAGAAGCTTTCTCTGGGCATCTATAAGCTGGATGTCCCATTTGATTGCAATGATAACACTTCATGGTGGCAAAGTAAGAGTTACTTTTGCCTACTCTTCTTCCTCTGTTAAATCCTCCTCTTGAAGATGTTTCACCTCCATGCTCAGTGAGTTTTGATTCTCCTTGGTTTCTTTGGTCACTACCTCTTCCTTGGTAACCACCACACTGTCCTCTTTGATCTCTGCTTCTTCCTCTGCCCCTAGAGGACTGATCATGCTTCCTTTTTTTCCTTTCCTCAATCTTCATAGCTAACTAATAACATTGGTGGACTATTTTAGGACTCAAAAGAGCCATCTCTTCTTGGATATTCCATTTTAAGCCATTAAGATACCTAGCCACTTTTAGGCTCTCATCCTCTATCACATTAGATCTCAAGCAAAGCTTCTGAAACTCCTCAGTGTAAGTGTTTACATCTTGGTCTTTCTGCCTTAGAATTTTCCTCTTCTTGTGAAGTTGGATCTCATAATCATCTAGCATATAGGCTTCCTTTACCTTAGCAACCATTCCTTTCCAAGATGATATGGGCTGCTTGCCTTCTTTCTCCCTTTTAGTCTAAAAAAATTTCCACCATGTCAAGGTTGATCCTCTCAACCTTGATTTTTCTACCTTCACCTTCTGTGCTTTAGTGACTCCATCACACTCAAAGTGATTCTCCATGCCTTCTATCCAATCCATGACTAGGTCTGCTTCCATCTTTCCACTGAAAAGTGGTATACCTTCAAGTGCTTTTCCACTCAAGGCTTTCAATGCCTTCAAGAAAGGATCTTCCTTCAAAACAGGGTCAGGTTAAGGGGTATTTTCCTCTTCTGCTATCTCTTCTTCTTTTGGAATTCTTCCCTCAAACTGTGCACTTAGCACTCCTGCCTCAAGTTGATCTATTCTTTCCCTCAACTGCTTGTTGTCTTCTTCTTGCTCTTCAACCATCTTAGCTAGTTTTGCATTGGTCACCATGGTAGAAGAATCACTTGACTCAATGTCTGAAATGCAAGATTTCTTTCCCAAATCTTTCACTTGCTCTGATACCAATCTGATAGGGACAAGATTGGATTGAATCAATCACTGACTCAATGCTCTAGGTCTCACCTTTGATAATCCCTTGGTGTCACTTCCTCCACCACTCAACCTATAGGTCCTATGCTACCTAGGCACCTCCGGTTGCTTTGCCAACCCTGCTATCAATTCAAGTCCATAAACCAAGCCAAACTTGGTGCTCTTCCTCTCATGCAATTCCTAGCCCTTAATACTCTTAAAGGCTAGCTCTCCTCCAAATACTCCCAAATCTTGTTGCTGGGGTGTGAAAAGATTCCATGGCTTCAAAATCATTTGAAAAAGGCTCCTAATCAACCTCCATTCACTAGCTCTCCATTGCTTTCAAAAAAATGCTTCTCTTGGGTTTGAAAGGCTAGTAGCCTTGAGCCCCAATTAGGTCGGTGAACAGGGGAAAAAATGATTTTTATTTCTAAACCCACCAAGTAACTTGGTTCTTTTCTTAGTAAATGTGTTTCACATGCCCTCACCTCCAAGATTCTTATGGTTTCAAGATTGCTCAGGCCGTATAGTGTCAAGACACCAAATTGGTCAAGAAGCTAGGGTTTCCTTAGCTTTCTCAGGCTAATTCAAGAATGTTAGAAAGTTATTCATCCAAATGGATTGTTAAAGGCTCTTCCTTGTCACCATGTAGATCCAAGACACTCCCCTAAATCCTCCAAAAATAATTTCTTAAAAAACTTCACTCCCCTGCAAATTATTCATGTTGTCCTCTACCCTTTCCTAGCCGGGCTTTCACTATCTCACCTAGGGTAAGGCCTTTCTCTTGACTCCTGCAACCAAAATCAAACTAACTCCTACCATATTTACAAGCATGTAGGTAGGGTACATTTCCCAAAAGGCCATAAAAATTGTACGGTGGGAAGGTGCTCTAAGGTTCCATCTTTCCAACACTACTTGATTCAGGCCAGAAAACACATAAATTTAAAGTATTTACAAATGCAAGTTAAAAAAACACTACAAAATAAAAAATAAAGGCTTCCCAAGATTTTATAAGCCTCAAAATGCATGCCACACATAGTAAAATAACAAAATCATGCCATTAAAGATCAGTTCCAACACAAAAATACATGAAAACTACCTTTTTAGCGTTGTTTTCTTCAATTTCTGAAAACACAATCCGTACAAAAATTTTATAACCCTACACAAAGGTCGAGGAAACCTTTAAATATTCCTCCCAAGAAGTTTAGCTTCGTGGGTCGAGGCTTAGATGACCTAAAAATGCATTTTTGTAAAACCCAATGTGTTTTCAAGCACTTAGGCAATTTTTACAATTTAGCCAAAATGAAGAGTTAAAACTACTTAAATCTTGTTAACCTCCTTCCAACTAATCAAATCCATCCCTAGGTCACCACTAATGGTCTACACGACCTTATGAGAAGATACAAATAACATCATCTAGATCAACCAAATGCCAAAAAGGCACAAAAAAACAAAAACTCACTTCCAAAAGCTCCTGATTACCTAGGTGCTCCTGCACCAATTTGAATAAATTCTAAAATATCTACATGGCCCAATTTTGTACCTCAAATATCACCATATGGTTAAAACAACTTAAATGGTAGGTGATACGCTTTGAAATCACACTTCATATTTCTTCTTACAAGATCTCCCCTCACCCAACTATAATAACGCACATAAATCAAATAGTAGAGAGTATCAAATGGGTATGTGCAGGATCATCATGGAAAAAATAGGCCCTTAAGTGGTGAAAATTTTGGAAAAATCAAAGTTAGGAAACTTGATGTAAGAATTTGAATAAGTTATCTATATTTTTTCAAAAATATGCAAGAATAGAATCTGTAGAAAATTAAATTTAGTTTCTAAACTACTAGGTTTTTTTTTTTTTTTAAATCTATTTGGTGAAAATTTGAAATTTCAATGCAGTAGTAATTAAATTTCAAGGAAAAAATAAGTAGTTGTTTGTCTAACCACCCTAACCACAATAAAATGATAATAATTTTTTATAATATTTTAGATACAAGTAGAGGACTCATGTCCCAATGTGATGCACATTTTTTGTAATTTTTTTCTAAGTAAATAATTAATTATGATTTTTTTATTACAACGTTTGAAAAATATAAAAACTTGTATGTCTAACCACCTTAAATTGGTCAAACCTTCATGAAATTCTTTATTTTTTTAATCCTATAGTATGCAAAGCATAGAATTCGACACATGTTTCAGATTCAAAAAATGTGATACCGTTTGAAAGCTATAGATGTTTTTCAATCAGCCTATCAATCTAAACTTTAGTCATCATTCAAATAGAAAATGAATAATAATTATTTATTAAATTCAAAGTAAAGCATAATTTATATTGGTGGAAATTTGAGAATCTCCTTTAAAACCCCTTTTCGTTTCATCAATTCTAGGTAAGAAAAAGGTCATCAGCCACATATCCTACACATACCCATCATATCACCACTTTTTGGTTAGTCATGATCTTGTACATACCCAAATAAAAACATAAATGATAAGTGTACTATGTAATCATTCCATTAGAACCAACACCTAACCAATATTTTCATTATCTCAATATATATAAAATTCTCACAATTTTTCCTCCAATTTTAAGTATAACTCATTCCATGCATTAAGAAACCGAGAGGTTTGATATCAAATAGGAGTATCCTTATCATTTTATTATTTTTTTGGAAATCAAGAGTACTCCCAAAAAATTATGTAAGATATAAATGGTAGTGTATTGGAGATCAAGCATCAAGTGTTCTTGATAACTCATGCTAAATTAGAACAAGGGGATGACGATCTCTCAATTTTTTCTTGAAGGCTAATGTTAGCATGGATTCAATATAATTCAATATAAAGTTGATGCCATAATGACATCATTAAGAGAAAACCATCAAGGTGGATCCCAAGAATCCAATTGAACAAAGGTATGACATAAAGTATTGGGATTGAACATAAGGTATGCCCCATTACTCATGCTAAAACATTATACCATCCAAAGAATCCTCAATACCATGTTCCCCATAAAGTTATAATGTGTAAAATGTTAGGGATCAAAGATTAGGCATATCACATATCAAATGCATAAAAGGTAAAATTGTTAAGGAAAGCCCCAAATCCCCAAAAGAGAAAAATAACAATCCATCCTATACATGATAGAAAGTGATACAAAGAAACAAAATTACAAGTGATATTACATTGTAAGGAAATGAGAATTGAGGATTGGGAATTAGGTGTATTTATTAAGTACGTCAATGAAGGAAATTCTAACAAAATAGTTTGAATTGGTTAACTATAAAATAGTAAATGAATCATATTGGAGATTGTCAATCATGTTAACTCTAGACGTCATACCAAAATGACATGAAAGCATTAAAAGGTATAATGACCTGATGAGGTGTTGTGATGTCATCACAACCAACCTTGAAGGACATGCCACGTCACAAATGGAATGACAAGATAAAATAAAAATATTAAGTGGAGAATTATAAATAAGAAATACATAAAATCAATAAATAATAAAGTTGAAACATAAAAAAAGGTTATATGAGAAACCCTTTTAGGAAATAAATCCTCCGTCAAAGAGAGGCTAAATAATGTATTAATATATTCAAGAATAAAGTACATATATAACACTTTAATATCCCTTAAATCTAGAAACAAATTGTAAAAACACAATGTACCATTTAAGTAATATAATGATACTACTATATCATGACTCCAATTTATATAGAAATACTAGAAATGGTTTCCTAAAATAATGTACCATCAAAATGATGGTAAAATATAGAATTTATATAACTACAACACTAATAATTTATAATAAATATTTGAGTGGTGACTCCTCTAGAATGAAATACATATCATGGTAAAACTCTAAAATAAAAAATAAACTCATATGGGAGCCACACATAATGCAAAAATGCTCCATAAATCCATTCTAGTTCCCAAGTTGAGTTATCACTTAAAAGTAATAGTTTTAATTACAAATCTAGCTCCACATATTTCATGAATTCCACTACAACTAATATTTATAGTCATGGGAAAATGATAATAAAATATTATATCTAAACCACTTACATTGGCATCCAAGTACCCATCCTAAGATGTTGAGAGACACATAAAAATGATACATTATAATTATAATTAAAACCAAAGAATCTTAACATTATTCCACTTGTTATTATAAACTGTAAGGGTATCTATATGAAACATAATATTAATCAAGTGCAAGATCCAAGATGCAAGGTCCATGACCTTCTTACAGCAAGAAAATTTCTCAATGCTCATTGGAATTGTGATGGAATTTTAGTATTATCTTGACCATCAATCACTTGAAATATTACCTTATCATTTTATAGTATTTGACACATAAAATAGTATAAAATAGTAATGTGGTTAAGACAAGTAGGGTAATGTTGGTTTTCCCACCTAATTTTAGGAATTTCTAAGAGCTTCAAAATATCTATGATCAAATTCATTGAGAGCATGGGTCAATGAATGAGATATAACTAGATCTCTCCTACACTTTAGGCTCTAACTAAGCTAGATGGGTATCCCTATCAATATTCACTAGGTTATAGATATGACACACGTGCTAACATTGTGACAAGTAGATAATTTTTCATGAATATCGGTTATTAGATATACGATTAAATTTTGTATCTTTTGGGAACCAACATTGTTCCAATGAGAACTATTACTCGAAATTAGTACCGATGCTCATCAGGAAAGATAGCTTGAGCTGAAAATTGGATTACAATTTGAAAATGATTAAAGGACGAATGAAATCCAAGGTATGGATGTCCTAAGATGAAGGAGATTTATCTCTACAAAACATCTATCCATTATTACTTCCAAGGTAATTAAATGTGGCATGATTCTACAAAATAGGTTTTTACATAGTCGGAACAGACTATTAGGGGATGTAAAAGAATTTGTGTACCAATTTTTTTGGAAGATTAAGGAATGAAATGAGGGAATTGATGTAATTTTTATGATATTGGAATGAAAAAATTATTTATCAAATGGGGAACCACTATAATCTTGAAAAAGGAGTAAGATGTTGTAGGGTGTGTAGTAAGTTATTGTCTAGTGTGCTAGGAAATGAAGATGGTATGTCGTCATCAGTAGGACATGTATACTCTCTTGAGATTCTAGAGGGGGAGTGGTAGAACACAAGATAGTTTAATCTATCTATGTATATGAAACTAGCATCATAACATGGTGGATAGAATCACCAAGGTAACCAACGCTGGTTGGAATTTTTATTTATAGAACTTCAGCCCTAAATTGTGTGAAGTAGTTGCTTAGTGTCCCTAAGAGGGTTATATCAGATGAGAACAAGCAAGTAATGATAATGTTTTGTAAACCATGATCATATTATGAGAAGTTCAATTGAATGAATGCTCAATATATTATTATAGCCAGATAAGAAAAAGTGATAAACCAAATCTTGAACTATTTGTATAATACTTATAAACTTCTATCATTGAGGTTTGATCCATTATATGGAAAGGAAGGTTGAAAACTCTATTAAGATAAAATAGGATAAGAAATGGGGTTGACCTTAGACTAGAAATGTTGTCAAAAGGGAATAATTTATTGAGATGATTGAAGAAACCTTGTTGATACAAAGCTTAAAATATGAAGTAGTATCATTATGTTCATAATTGAGAGGTTTCTGAAACCAATGTTATGTTCAAGATGGACAAATGGTCAAGAGCATTACTTTTATGACTAAGGAAAATGGATGTGTAAGTGATGGAAGGACTCATCCTCTAAGTTGTCTAAAATTGTATATACCAAAGGGAAGGATGGAATCCACAATCTAGTACGCAATGCACTAACATTTATTTTCTATTTGGATTACTCTAAGAATAAATTCATTAGCCAATGAGAATGTGCTTTCTAGTCACTATATCATAGGTGTGATATATAATTACTATTGTACCTAGGATGTACATAATAGGTAATATAATAAAGCTCTTGAGAGATAAAGTATGTGTAAGGCACAAAAGTTCTCCCTATGCATTAACAAGGACAAGATTGTAAGGAGTGATGTTATGAGGGAAAATTAATATATGTATCTATTCTATATATAAAATGAAAAGGTAAGTAAGACCTTTATTTGAATATATGTTAAAAATCATCAGGGACAATGATTCACAAGGGGGAATTATGTCACACCCCGTCTTGTTATTACTGAGTTAATTTTACCTTCATGGGTAAATAGGATGGTAAATGTAGTCATGTTTTTTATATGATTGTAAAATAAATGGAATATTTAAATATAGGTATTAAGGTATTTTTACCTTGGAAGATTAATTATATTTACATAGATATTGAACATGTATTGCTATATGAATATGCTAATTTTTATGATGCATATGGATTTATTATGAATGCCTAACTACCATTGAAAATGTGTTGAGTTGGTTGCAAGGACAGGTTAAATCCTTCGAAAGATAGGGGAAGCATCACTCAGGAGAAGTGATTGGTCGAATAACCCTAAAAGAAACCTATTTGATCTCACACACACACTCAAAATATAATGGTTGAGTCAATTCATAGTATTGGGAATTGGAAAGTCATCATTTAGTGTGATGTGATTACATTTGTAAGGGTCTTGATTACTATTGAGTGCATTCTTGGATGTTGTTTATATGTTTGGAGCTTATGAGTTCTCCCTTATGTTACTTTTATTGATTGATGAGGTGAAAACATGTTGAATGTATATATATATATATATACATATATATGAAACAACAAAAATAGGTGTTCCACCTTTTGGGAGGTGGAACACAGACTAGGTGTTTAGAGACCTAGGCCTATTTCCCTCAAGTTTCACTCAAGGAAATCCTAGAGATCTCAATCCAAGAATGAGGTAGGGGAAAGAGATTACAATAGCATGTCCTAGGGTTTGATTTGAAACTAAAGGGGGGGTTCACCACCAAGCTATGGATTGGAAAGACAAGAGATGAATTAATCATTCAAAGTACCATGCAAAACCCTAACTAGATGACCTACAAAATGAGATTGAAATACATAATATAAAACTAGAAATAAATAGAGGTGCACTTAGAAGAGTGATGATTTCAAAACAAGCTCCAAAACCCTAAAAACTTGTTGTTTGATGCCCACTAGGACTCATATACCAATCTGGTCAATTTAGTCCCAAACTAGGGTTTCTTTTCCTAAACTAGAATCTAACAATGTATGATCTAAAACAACTCAAATCTAGAAAATATGCTATATTGGGACTCATATGCCACAAGTGGTATATCAATCTCACTTAAATATTTCAGAGGGTTAAGACCTAAATCTAATCTCCCATCTCTGCTCTTCCTTCCACACTTTGTTTTCAGCTCTGAAATCCTAATTGCAACTTGTAGGTGGCCTTTAGTGAAGATTCCAACCTTCTAATGACTTGATGAATTTCTTCAACCTTGCAACCTAATTTTCAAAGCATTTTCAAGCTCCAAGACACCTATATCTGCAATCACATGTAGAGAGAGGAATAACTTGTTGATTTTTAGGTAATGGGGGTTTTCCTTGGTCAAACCCCATTTAGGTAATCAAACCAAATGATGAGATAATGAAACAAGGACATGAAACATGAAGCATAGAACATGAAACATGAACAATGATACTTTGAATGATGTCTTCAAATGTAAATCAACAATATAGCATGAAGTGGCCATGTAGAATGTAGATCTTGATCTTCAACTTTGATATTAAATAATTCTTGCAAATCGATCTTGAATAATACATCACAATACTAGCTCAACAACATGCTTGATGCTTGATGACCTTGACATGATAATGGATCTTGAATTGTTGCAACAAATGATGAAGAAATATGTCCTTAAATGCCTTAGAAATGATCTTGAATACTCTTGTGAAGTCTTGTAAACTCTAGAATTCTCTTGTGAACTCAAATTTTGTATAGGGAATTCTCTCACCGAATTATTAGATGAAAATGAGTGAAGTAACCTTGTATGTATACTTATTTATGCCAAATTTCCTGAAAATTACAACACTTCAAGCTGACATCAAATCTAGGAAAAAAAAATCCTACCATGTGAATTTGAATTAAATTTGATTTTTGGCCACATGGGACTCATACGCCACAAGTGGTATATGAATCCCTTTAAGCTTAACTATGTGACACATTTTTCAAAAATTCTTAGAATGATGTAAAATCAAGATCAAGGTCCAAAAACCTAGGTGGGACTCATATGCCCAAGGTGGCATATGAGTCCTAGATCACTAAACTTTGGCCACACAACCTAAAAATAGTTGAATTACGATTGAATCTTGGTTTATGTTGGGATTATCCTTAGAAATATGCATTAAATGAGGCTTGTGGATGCAAAATAAGGCTAAATAAGGAATAAAAAATCCCAACTAATAATGAAAACCCTAGATTAGTGTGAAAGTGTGGTACAACACTTTACAACACTCTAAATAAGGAATAATTAAGTCCATTTAGTTTACAAAGGTCTTAAACTTAATGTGATAGTGCAAATATAAATATGGGTATGTGTAGGATCATCATGGAAAAAAAATGCCCTTAAGTGGTGAAAAGTTCAAAAAAAATCAAAGTTAGGCAATTTGATGTAAAAAATTGAATAAGTTATATATATTATTTCAAAAATATGTAAGAATAGAATATGTAGCAAATTGAATTTAGTTACTAAACTACTAGGTCTTTTTTTATAAATAATCTAATTGGTGAAAATTTGAAATTTCAATGCAATAGTAATTAAATTTCAAGGAAAAAATAAGAAGTAGCTGTTTGTCTGACCACCCTAACCACAATAAAATGATAATAGATTTTTAATAGATTTTAGATATAAGTAAAGTACTCATGTCTAGATGTGATGCATATTTTTTTGTAATTTTTTTCCAAATAAATAATTAATTATTAACTTTTTATTACAACTTTTAAAAAATATTTAAAAACTCGTATGTCTGACCACCTTAACTTGGTCAAAACTTCATGATTTTTTTCTTTTTAAATCCCATAGAATGTGATGCATGTTTCAGATTCAAAAAATGTGATACCATTTGAAAGCTATAGGCATTTTTCAATCAGCCTATCAATCAGGACTTTAGTCATAATTCAAATATAAAATGAATAATAATTATTTGTTAAATTCAAAGTAAAGCATATTTTATATTGGTGGAAATTTGAGAATCTCCTTTTAAAACCCTTTTCATTTCATCAATTTTGGGTAAAAAAAAAGTCATCAACCACATACCCTATGCATACCCATCATATTGCCATTTTTTGGCCCATCGTGATCTTGCACATACCCATATACTTTACAACATTAAATTAGGGAAAAATAAGGTCTATTTAGCTTAAAAGGGCCCTAAATCTAATGTGAATATAGAAAAAACATTACAAGACTAGATCAAGGTGACATTAGTTCCACTTTAATGGTAATCATTCCTAGATTTTACCATCTCCTAGAAGGATGCACAATTTTTGTCATTACAATATGTATGCATATGCATGTCAACGATAAACCATACACATGGAGGAACACATACATGAGAGTACATAGGTATATGTAGCTATGCACAATTATGAACGAGCAGCTTATGAGCATGGTGTTATTGAAGGTACAATGCAACATGTATTCATATATGTATAAATACATCGCACGTATGTTGCTATCAATAAGATAGTAATTGTGTATGTGCTTTATTGTGAAATTGAATGCATATATATATATATAAGATATATACATATATACATATGTATACATGTGTTGATACATACATATGTATGATAAATGGAAATTTCCATACAGATATATCAACATATGTATACGTACGTATACGTGTACATAGAGGTATATATATATATACAATCAATATTATTATTACATGAATGTTAACTTGATGTTATTCATTTGTATATCAAATGTATGCATATTTTATTTACATGTAATACACACACACACACATATATGTACATGTATATACACAAATATTTATTTATGTATATATATATATATGATGATTAAATAGAAGTGGATTTGTATATATATGCTATGCAAAGTATTATGGGCCGATTAGTACATATTTTGACATAAGATAAAGTCCGAACTATACATATGAAAAGTAATGTGCAACAATGAAGGTCGATATGGAAAGTAAACCATAGTTGATACCATATGGAAATGTATCTTTAATTTATAGCAGTGAATTACTTCAACTTGGAACATTTTTATATAAAGTGATGGTAATATTTAAGTCTACAAACATAAAGTGCATTAAATGCATGGAAATAGGAAATAGCTATAAAAAATAACATGCTTAGTCAAAGCATGATTCAAAGCACTATTATTATGGAGTCGACTTATCTTTTCTCTATCGATGGAACAAACTATGACCAAGTAAACTTAGCTTGTGTGTACTTACAAATAGAAGACGGTTTCAATGTGATTAATTGCACCAAAGAGATAGGGAAGTTGGTTGCAACATGGTGCCAAAGTATGAAAAATATATTTTTGTAGGATTCCATTTTACTTGCAAGTCGATTATCATCTTTGAGCATGTGTATAATTGAATTGGTCTTGAGTTGCTTTCAAACTAAAAGGGTCAGTCTGTAGCATACTAAACTGATTCATCACATAGTTTTCTGCCACCTTTTTGCTATGTGAAGTGAATCAATCTGCATGAAGAAAGGTGTTGACTAGAATGCCTTATCTTTTGGCTTCAATGTCTCAAATTTATGTATAAATAGATGGGATAGTCCTCTCATTTGGGATGCAAATTTCTGCAAAATTTTACTGCAAATCTATTTTATTGCAAATATTTTGAGAGCTATATTTTTTGAGAGCTTAGAGTTATTTTGTGAGATCTTAAAGTTAATTTATGAGAGCATTGAGTTATCTTGTGGAAGAGGGCATAGTGAAGTATCGCTTTGAGTGGAAAAGTGAAGGCTAGCAAGCTATCAATAGAAGGTTGTGCATAAAGTCAGTCAATTGGATCAAGCGTAATACATGCATGAGGATATGGTTTTCTCCTATCTATCTTTACTTATGAAAGAATGAGTTTTGTATTCTTTTCTTGGACTACTTGTGAATACTTTCATTAGGAAATCATAACATTTTCTTTCGAAAGGAATAGAGGTTGCTTTATTCTTTTCTATGATAGTGGTTATATACACTCCATAATAGGAGTGTTTTTTACCATTGGTATTATATACCAAGAATGATGAAATATGATTAGCTTTAAGGAAGTGTTTTATACTCAAGTATATACCCTATATAGGAATTAGATATTGATGTTCTATACATAGATAGTTTAGAATACATGTATAATATGAAATAAGTCAAATGTCATGAAGTGACTTGACACTGTTATCTTATTATGCTAGAAAACCTTAGGAATGTTAAGGTTTAGCTATATAGCCATAGTGATGGTATGAAAGATATGATAGGATGTCATGTCATGCAAACCACATCAATAATCTAAACTTGTATGATCACTTGATCATTACTTTTCACTCAAATGAAACCCTAGGTTTAGAATAACCTATTGGGTCAAGAAGTTTATTTGATTAAAGAATGAAGTCTTAGCTTAAGATTTACCTATTGGGTTGGGATATGTACTTGATGACTCATTGAAACCTATAGGTTGGGAATAGCCTACTTGGTTGGGTTGATTCAATTTGGTCTTGATTGGAACATATAGGGTTAGATTAACCTATATAATCATAATAGTTATGGGTTGATGACTTTATCCTAGGATTAGGATATATCAAGGTTAAAATTCACCTATGTGATTAAGTTGATCACTAGAGTTATGGAATAGTATATGTTTGGAACCATAGGTGGGATTACATATTGAGTTAGAGTTTCTACTTGATTAGATGCTTTACACTCTAGAGACGAAGTCATATTGTTGACAAGATTCTACTCTTCCAAATAACTTTTTTTCTAAAGAGATTACACTCTCGAATGAAACCGTCTACTGATATGATGATTCTTCGATTTACACCATTCATTGGTGTGGCTATACTCTTGATGAGAAAAACTTATTAATGTGATATATTACTGAATGGATTCAATTATTTATGAATATTTAATCTATGAATAGATGAAGCTTATGGAGCTATACTCCAAATTGCAAAGTTATACTTGGGACTAGGTTGTCTTTTGATGTGAATAGTTTTTCTATGAAAACTTAATTTGTAGAATAGAAAAGCTCATATGTTATACCTTGGATTGGAATATCCATTGAAGGGGGTAACTTATGCTTAGGCTTTATTGGTAGAGATACCATAGTATTTTGAGAAAATGGGAATAGGTTATTTTTGAAGTTAGGGATTACCTATGGAAGGAAATTGCTTAAGCATAGTATATGAATGGTCATAATCCAAACCGAGCTATAGAAATCTATGTGAAGAGGAAGACTGTCACTCAAAGTACTAGGTGAGAATACTTTGGCCAAAGTAGTGTAAGTTTATACTAGTTACACTATTAGTTCACTATGTTCCTTTTATGCATTGTACTTTAGGATTTTCATACTCATAGGGGAAATGGCCGTATGAATAGGTTCTAGTTTGTAGCACACAACACTAAGCTCAGAAAGGCTATTGTTATGGGTTTTACCAACCAATCTCTTCATCGAAGGGTAGGGCCATCTTTTCATATGTGATAGATGTGTGGGGGACCACATTTGAGTCTGTGGTTAGTAGTAAAGTACTTGAGTGATGCTTCTCCTCATCAGATGACATCCAAGTTTTGTAGATGTTTGTGCTAGCATTGAGGATAGTTGGAGTGTATGCACCAGAGAGCAGGGACCTCCAGAAGGTATGCATAATTGTGGTAACATCAAGACTAGTTGTATATCTATTTCCAATTGAAGCCTAGAAGAGCTATGTATGTATCATGTACCCATTTATATGGAATGATGTAATCTTGAATGATAACTTGAGTTTACTCAATATGAAATCTATGTTTTGGAAAGATTTGTGAAATTACAATGGAATGCAATGGAAGTTTGCAAATAGTGTTATTTCAAATGTGAATGTAATTTACATTATGAAAAGGAATTTTTTTTATTGCTATATTATAACATTACGGTTTATTCACTTGAGATGAAATATTGAAAATTTTACTGAGTAGAACACTGGGGTTGTTACACTTTCGTTGCCTCCACAAGTCGACTCTTTGTCTTCTCATTGTCTAATTTTTAAACAAGAATATGCACCAACTCAAAACCACAACCTTCTACTTCAATTTTTCTTTGACTCAAAACAAAATGCCTTCTCCTTTGACTCACAACCTTCCTGTTGTGAAGGTGAAAAGACAACAAATCATAGATATGGTTTTAATAATATGAAACCATTGTCAATGGTATGAATAGATCGTCCTTCAAGAGGAATTTCATTACTCTTTCCAAATCGATTTCCTTTAATTGGTATCTACTTGCACAAGTGTAACTACAACATCAAAAAATTTGTTATACTTTGATGGGCTTCTACATCAACCAAGGCAGAGTTCCCATTTAGCAATGTTGATAAGCTACTAGTATTTCCTTCCTTATTTCGCATACATCTTGAACAAGGCTGCTACGAAATTTGACAAAATGCCACCAAAGCTTCATATCTCGTTAAAGCATCAAATTTAAGAGGTTTAGGCACTATGTGAGAGAGACAAAACTAAACAAAAATTAACCAAAATGCAAAAATAAAACCAACAATATTTTTGGTTGGTGTTGATTCCTTTCCCACTTGCGTGCTTCTACACCATAGCATTAAGAGGAGTGTTGGAATATACACTCCAACATAAAAAAGTGTGTTAGTCAACTATTAGTGAGTGTAGAATAGGTGTCAATAAGGAATTGTAGAATTGTTGCCAAGTATTAGTTCATTCTCAATCAATCTCTAGTTTTTTGTTGAACACCTTGAATTATTTGACTTATCTGTGAGAATAATTATAGGAAATTTTTTGATTTCATTATATCTATAAATTTGTACATCTATTCATGAATAAAGCATTGAACGTGTCCTTGAACTATTCCCTTCTTTGAGTGAGTGCTTCAACTTTTCCAAAGTCCGTTTTCTTGAAATATCAAATAGAACCAAGATTGAACCATGGCATGGCCTTCAAAGGGAAATGATGCAGGAGCTTCTAGGGTGTAAGAGAAATCTTGCATCACCTAAGAAAAAATGTTGTTTCTTTTCAATAAGTGCTAAATTTGGTAGGGTTACTATTTTTCTAAGCTTGTATTTATGCACAATTGGGCACAAAATCTTTCATAGATCTCCGAAATGGTAAATTGAAGCCAATGTTAAATTGAAGCCAATGTTAAATTGAAGCCAATGTTATATTGAAGCCAATGGCAAAGAAATCACTTCAGTACCATTTCTCATTTGAGAGATATTAAAATTTTAATATTCAAAAATCCTAGTAAAATCTTCGGGGTCAATTTTGAGGCACTTAGAGGCTCCAGATGGGCCTGAAAATTGGTGGAAAATTAAAGTAGCTGGCCTTTAGGCCGTACTCCTAGGCACCTCAATTTTCTCAAGACCTTTCCGAAAAGGTATTATGGTTGAAAATATGATGGTTGGATCAAAAGTTGTGACCCCGCAAAGTTGTAATACCAAAATTAATAAAATTTCAAAATATCTCCCTAAGGAAGTTACACTTTCCAAAAGATTCTAGGGCGGTTACACCTTCCAAATAAAAGGATGTAAAGGAGGAATATATGTGGGGGGGCAAGAGAAGAGTAGATGGTGGCTCTGATTTGCAGACTTACATATTTATGTAATCAGAAAGCCCATGAGATGACAAATATAATGTTGTAATTTCATTTTCATTTCAGTGATAATAGAAAATATTTGCTTTCCTTGCATTTTGTTTGTGTCATTATCTGTTTTTTTTTTTGAGTTTTCGATTGTAAGGGGGGTACCCTTCATCAGGAAACATACACATTAAACAAAAAATATCTGATCTTCAGCCCGAAAAGCATCAAATTGAAAATCATCCACTATCAATTCACATGTATTCTCATTATTTGGATATGTCAATCTTTTTCTTGGCTAATTGATATCTTAAATGCACTCATGATTGTTTATTGGAGATTGTTTACAAAATTTTAGATGAAAGCTAAACTTAATTTTCATTTTTTAAATTTCTATTTTCTATGGAAACTTAGATATTTGATATCACTAGATTTTTTCTCCCGAGGTATTAGAGATTGTTGATGTCCATTTTATCAATTACTTTTTCCCACATTACATTATGTGAGAAAAAATATAGATTTTGATGATTCAATTTTTATTTTAATTTTCTTACAATTCTAATTGTTAAATTAGTAAAAATTACAAAATTTTTGACCCAATCTAATCCAGAAACTCTTGCAATAATCTGTATTACTTTGCAAAGTTATTTGAACAATGATCTACCCACATGTCCTTTGCTTTGCAGACACTTCTTTGGCCATTAATTGTGGAGGTAATCCATCGAATTCTTATGAGGGTGATGTCTATCCATTAGGCCCTTCCTCATACTTTTCGAGCTCTGGTGGGAACTGGGCAGTCAGTAATACAGGACATTTTGTAGATAATCAGAATCATCAATTTACAGTGAAAGGTAACAACTATGAATTTGCCAAAGGAATAAATACAGAAGTGTATGGAACAGCACGCTGTGCTCCTAGATCCTTGAGATACTATGCATTATGCCTTAAAAATGGACAATATAATGTACAACTCCACTTTGCTGAGATAGTAATATACAACGAAATGACATTTGTAAGTCTAGGAAGGCGCGTATTCGATGTTTATATTCAGGTATCTAACAATATACTCTTTTCCTTTATGTTGTCTAGTTTTTTTTCTTATTCTTAATCTTGTTAGTAATTGTTTACTATACACGGACAAAGACCTTTGACAACATTTCATATACTGTTTTTTAATAGATGCATTATTTCACTTTTGAAATTTATGTAGGGAAATAGAATATTGAAAGACTTTAACATCAAGGATGCTGCTGGAGGCTCATATAAGGTAGTAATCAGAAATTTCACCGTAAATGTGACTCAGAACTATTTGGAGATCCACTTTTTTTGGGCTGGAAAGGGAACATTTGACATACCAGTGAAGGGGACATATGGACCTTTGGTATCAGCTATCATAATCAGTCCAAGTAAGATGCCTTTGCAAATGTCTTTATGCATTGAGTCTTTCTATATAATGGTATAGGATTTTTTTTTATTTGTGCAACTAAATTACTTGTTTTCTAGATTCACTTATGTTGGATGACCTGATCTGATAGCAAGCCTGGAAAATCTAAACAGTTCCGATAATTTTGATATTCAGCCAATTAATTTTTTAAAACCTCTGATCAAAATATATTTTGGTTATGCCCAAAGGCTTAGCTTTGTAGATTACATATGAATTGTATATCTGATATATAACTAGTTGTCTTTCAGCTCTGCCTTCTAAGTTCATCTTTCTTTTGTTTTGACAGACTTCGAAATCAACAGCACGAGTAGAAATAAAAGCAACAAAACTATGATTATTGGCATAGTTTCAGGGGCAGTAATTGCTTTAGGCTTCATAGTGTTCTTGACATTCATCTTTATCAACAAAAGAAATAGAATGAAGAGCAGATCCTTCGCAGCTAATGATGATACAGGTAATGATATGAGTGCATTGCTTGACATCATTTCATGCTCCAGTGTAATACGGTGAAGATGCCAACGGCTGCACTGACACAAGTTTGTCTAAATGCTGTATACAGAATTGACAGAAATGGACACAATTTCCAATTCATTCAGTCTAGAGGTGATTAAAACCGCAACAAATGACTTTAGCGCTGAGAATAAGATCGGAGAAGGAGGGTTTGGTGCTGTTTTCAAGGTATATAAAAAACCCTCATTGATATTGGACTTCAGTTGCTGTCACTTTCTTTAATGTTTTGTTTCTTAGCAGGGTATTCTTCCAGATGGAAAAATGATTGCAGTCAAGCAGATGTTTCCCAAGGCAAGACAAGGCATTCGAGACTTTCTTAATGAAGTGGGTACAATATCTGCAGTTCAGCATGCCAATCTTGTAGAGTTGTATGGTTTTTGTGTAGAGGGAAAACAGCTACTCTTGGTCTGTGAGTACGTGGAGAACAACAGTTTAGCTCGCTGTTTGTTTGGTACATCCTAATATATTCTCCTCCACTAATGAAATTTTATATAGATCACAGCTTCAGTCTTCCCTTGCTAATAAAGTACTGTATTACGTAAGAATTTCCTGATATGCAATTTGGAAACTAGAAAGTATTTCTACAAATTGAAATAGTTTGTAACCTAATTTTATAGGTCCTGAAGAATGCAGACTCAATCTTGACTGGCCTCAACGGTACAACATTTGCCTTGGGGTTGCACGTGGCCTGGCACATTTGCATGAGGGCTCCAGACTGAGAATTATTCATCGAGATATCAAATCAATGAACATTCTTTTAGATCAAGATTTGAATCCAAAAATCGCCGACTTTGGATTAGCTAAGTTATTTGACCAAGAGAAAACTCATGTCACCACCAGACTGGCAGGAACAATGTGAGAATCCCCAAGAAAAGTTATTTTCCAAAAAACAATTGTAGGAATTAATACTATTAACAAAACTGTGAAATGGTACGTGAAGTTTAAAATTCTAAATTATTTTTTAATTTTTCCAGGGGATACATGGCTCCCGAATATGCTATAAGGGGTCATCTCACCGAGAAGGCAGATGTCTACAGTTTTGGAGTGGTAATCCTTGAAGTTGTAAGTGGCAGAAAATGCATAGACAAGAAATTGCGGGGAGAGATGATTTTTCTGCTGGAATGGGTAACAACACAACCATTTTTCAAGAGTATATGTTGGAAAGCATAGACTGATATTAATGATAATTCTTGTGTGATTACATTACAGACTTGGCATTTGTATGAGAAGAAAATGTTGCTGGATTTGGTGGATGTGAATCTCAAAAACTCAAGCTACTACAAAAAAGAAGCTTTAAGGGTGATCAATGTGGGTCTGTTATGCACCCACGAATCCCCTTTGGAACGACCTTCAATGTCCACAGTTGTTGGAATGCTGGAAGGGAAAATAGAAGCACATGTTTCACATTCTCGACCGTCATTTCTAGAATGACAGATAACATAGATACAGAAGAGAGGCCATCATCACACACAGAAAGCTTAAGCTTTGAAGGACCATCCAACCATAGTTCCTCTACCAAACCAGGCTATGCTAATAAGAACCAAACAAAATAATTTCGCATGCAATTCGTTTATATTCAATTTATTTTGATATGTAAATTTATTGTATGTTTTTAGTTTCCATTTTTCATCATATAAGTTATAAAAAATAGTTATTTAAAATAAAAATTACAATATTTAGTAGTTATTATTATTTAAAATAAAACTGTATAATATTTAAAATAAAAAAAATTATTTGAATGGGTAGGAAATTTTATTAATTATATTGACGAAGTTGGTAATGTTAAGTTCAGTTCACCCTAAAAGATCTGTACTCTGTTCTTTTTGTCCATATGCCTACAAAGTTTTTTACTATAGATGGTAATTTTATTTGATACCAAGATTTGGGAGATACTTTTAGGCGGTAGGGAGTCTGCACCATACATTTTGAGCTTGTTGGGGGGGATTGGGTCTGGGTAGGGGAGCGGGGGGAAGAGGGAGGAGGCGTAGTTTATATATGTTTCTTTGTTTTTGCCCTTGATGAGTCATGGCTGCAATTATCTTTTGTTTTGTATTTCAAATTAAACTTTATGTCTAGTGTGATAAACATTCTCCCCAGGCATAGATGCTTTGAATTTATAAGAATGTATATCAGCTTTAAGATTAATATAAATTGTTTAGGCCTTTAGCTATATATATATATATATAGGATAAAAGTGTATATTTTATTTTTATATTTATTTGTATAGTACTATATATAATGTTTTGTATTGTTTAATGTCTTATTTTGCAATTGTTTAGTTTTGGTGCTGACAGTAAAAATTATTTTTTATGAAGCAATAAAGTAGATTGTGGACAAAAATGATGGTTAAGCACTTAGAAACATGTGGAAAGGGCACTATCCCAAGTAATCCCTTGACCAAGTTGACATTACATTTTACATGGCATTGCCCTTTTTGTCTCATTTAGTATAGTAAGCCCTATCATATGCCAATAGGTAACCTCATACCTTCTACTCTGATTAAGTTTATCCTAATTGTAAACAAGGCCAATTTGAATCAGTATGATTCTTATCCTCCTTATTGGACTAAAAGTCTGAAATTGTCCCTTAGACAAGCACCTATAACATGTTCCCTTATTTCAAATGCCAATTTTCCTAGCCATGATGGCAACTTGTTAAAAATTGATCATCACTCATGATCTTGCATACTAAAACAACTCAAGTTGAGAATCTAAGATTTATCAAATCATAGACTAAATCATTATTTTTTGTTTAACATCAATATGATTCCTATCCTCCTTACTAGAGCACAAGTATGGAATTGTTTCTTGGACAAGTATCTATAACATAGGCATGTTCCCTTATTTGT
Organism: Sequoia sempervirens; assembly: GCA_007258455.2. NCBI lineage: Eukaryota > Viridiplantae > Streptophyta > Pinopsida > Cupressales > Cupressaceae > Sequoia > Sequoia sempervirens. The sequence goes on from VDFB02281492.1 coordinate 807,251,464, forward strand.
AATTTCAATTTTCTTAGCCATGATGTTCACCCTTTAAAAACTTGGTCATTGGTCATAAGCTTGCATACTAAAAGGCCTCAACTTGAGCTTCTAAGATTCATCAAAATTACCTAAATCATTAGTTGTAATTTAATATCAAATATTATATTAATAGATATCAAAATTAACATCATAGAAAAATGCATTATTTTCTTCTGTGTCTTTGATATTTCTATATCTTCAAAAGGATTTGACTTCTTATCAAGGAACTTATAAACTTTCCCTCTACACTTAGTAAAACTCCACAATGTTCTTAAGCACCAACCTTGTTTGAGACATAAGTATAGGAAAAGCTAAGAAAAATATGGTAGTCACATTAACAAAGGGCTAAATCATGTGGAGATAAAGCATCCCTAAACTAAATCACCAAGATAACTTAGTCTAGAGCAAGCCTATATTCATAATGAGCATTCATTGTGGTTAAAGTAATGTAGATCAAATCATATTTTTTTAATTTTGGTCATTAACCATAGTGTACGATAAAATATTCATCATCAACTACAACAAATTAACAAAGTATTTATCTAACTACCCTTTTTAATGACAATGTCCCACCTCCCAATAGTTTCAAGTTATTTAGAAATATCAAAATCAGTCCAAGTAAGATTCCTTTGCAAATTTTTTTCAGGGATTTGAGCAGTGTCCTTGTATATTAAGTCTTTCTATATAACGGTATAGCAAAGTTTTTTTATGACATGATTTCTATTCACATTAATGTTAGACTAAGTTATAACTGAATTACATTCTGTTGTACATGCGTCGAGTATTGAATGTTGGGAATTAATCCCAACTACTCCATTTATTTTCTGCACTGTAGTTTCTTCATTCTCTCCACCGTCACATATCTGCTCAAGGTCTTATGAACTTTCTTTCACTAGCTCAGATCCATTTTATCCTCTCTTCACATTCACTACATATAGGACAGATCTAAATGAGAATTTATTTTCATAATCCCCTTTGAAACATTTTTGACACTCGTCAGTATTAAATGTAACTAATTGTTTTGTTTTGGTTGTTGTTGCCCAACCATATACATTAAATAGATGGAATTAGAATTGTAATGTTTTGAAATAGTAAAGAGGAGTCAATATTGTTGAAGCAATAGTTTTCTAAGTAGTCAATGAATAGAGGACTTTATTTTTTATTTTACTTAGAGTGTAATGAAAAGACCAGCAGCTCTATTTTATGTCATTAAATCTTATATATTTTGAATGATATATAAAATACATATCTTTTGGATTCAATTGTGTTTTATTTCTTTGTTTCTTGTTCTTTGTTTCTCATCTATCTCTTCCTTCACTTGGTATCAAAGACTAATATAGCTAAGAAATTTTAAGGAACCCAGGATTATCTACCATAGAGTAGTAATGGCAGCCTCAAACACAAGTTTGACAAATCAACATATTCCTTAATTCAATTGAAAAAACTATGATTATTGGTCAATTACAATGAAGACACTATTTAGTTCTTAAGACATATGGGAGTTTGTAAAAAATGGCTATTTAAAACCAACTAATGTACCAACATAAGTTCTCTAACTCCAAAGCTCTCTTCTACATCTTCCAAGCAATGCATGAGAGTATTTTTCCAAGGGTTGTGCAATAGAAACAAAGTAAAAAGAAACATGGGAAACCCTCAAAATATATCAAGGAATGACCAAGGTGAAAACAACTAATGTTAAGAAGAGACTTTGAGACCATATACATGAAAGAGTTTCAATCAGTAGATTCATTTATATTCAAATTATTGGACTAATTAATCAAATTAGATCTTATGGTGAGACTTTTGAAAGTAGGAGAGTAGTTGAAAATATTTTAAGAAGTTTACCTACAAGGTTTGATTCTATCATTGTGGCCATAGAAGAGACAGAGAATCTCTCATTGTTTTTAATACATGATCTTCAAGAATCCCTAATTTCTCATGAGCATAGGCTAAAGAGATTAAAGAAATAATTTTTGGAGCATACCTTCAAAACACAAGTTTCAATCAATCATTGTAGAGGCAGAGGAAGATCGCATTTTAGAAGAGGAGGGACAAATTCATATAGAGGTAGAAGAACTAGCCCAATAAACTCGGGTGGAAGAGACAATAACTAAAATTATAATCAAAATTAACCACAAGGCCAAAGGTATGACAAATCTCAAATTCAATGTCATTATTGTAAAAAAATATAGGCATTACTCAAATGAATGTAGAAAGATACAATATGACTTTAGGAAAAAAGAATACAAATTTTACAAGAGAAAACCAACACTAGGGTAGTATGTTCTTATCTTGCAACATTGCACGAGAGAATCAAAAGGATGTATGGCTTCTAGAATTGAGTTGGAGCAATCACATGATAGGGAACCTAGAATTTTTTTCTAGTTTGGATGAAAATGTAAAATCAGATGCCACATTGGGAAATGACAACAAAGCATCAGATATGCGAATATATAACATCAATATTTTAACTAAAAAGGGGGAGAAAAACATTATTCTTTATGTTTATTTTTTCTTGGTTTATAACATAACATGATGAGAATTGTGTTGGAGAATTACATTGTACTATTTTGTCATTAGTGTTTTCATTGATGTCAACCTATGTCAACCTCTAGTGTGGTTATGATGAGAAGGTGTTGAGTAGGTTTTGCAAATGTTGTGGGTATGTTGGGAGGGTGTTTGTGGAGTTGTTGATGTGACTAGTTCACTTAGTCTCCATGTGCTTTTGAGAAAATTTGAATAGAGAGTGTACAAGGTGACAAATGTGTGTTCTATTTTGTGCTCCACATTTATTTATGGTTGAATATATTCTTGTGTGGATCAGATATGATGTTCAAAGGTATTCAAAGGTGTTATATCTAGAGTTTCAAGTTTTGAATCATGCAACAATCAAAGTTGTGTTTGACAATGTGTTGCCTATGAGGAAGGTTGTCTGGGAGAAATGGAATTGCTTTGTATTTCTTAGCTATGTTGAGGTTTCTTGTATTCTGGATTTGGGAATGTGTTAGTATTATATGTACCTACCTTCCCTTAGATTTTTGAGTGTCCAATTGTTTAGCAAGGTTGGTTAGTGAGTTCTATGTCTATGGCATTGTGGGCGGTTGCACAAGATGATAGTATTCTTAGTTTCAAGTGGTTGTGGTAGTGTTCCTAAATATTTTGATGGTGTTGGAATATTCTAGGATGTTGTGTAATGTTTCCTCATGGTGCATAGGATGTTTCCAGGCCTAAAGAAAATGGTAACTTGAGTGTTTGTTAGTGCTAATGTAGGTTTTGCTAACCTGGCATGTTAGCAATGATTGTGACATGGTTTGTTGTTTTTGGAAGTGTGGTGTAGCATGTTAGTGTATGCTTGGGTCCTAGTTAATTGTTGGCAATGTTTGTGGTGTGTTCTTTGATGTGAAACGATGAGAATGTGATAAAGTGTTCCGATATGAGTATGAACTTAAATGCCTAAGGATACTAGATGTAGTGAGTAGAAGGTGTCTAAAATTTCAATGTATGTGAAGTTGTTTGAGGTAATTATTTGAAGGTTGCAGATGGTGTGGAGTTGTTGTGATGGATCTTCATGTTTCTCTGATGTAGTGAACCTCCTTGTAACAGTATTTTTCTATTCTCTTCTATTCCAAATAGTGTGTCCTTTGGGAAATGAGCCCTTGGAAGTGATCCATTCTTCTTCTTTTTTCAGACTTGTAGTGATCCTCTTGTAATCATTGTTATATATATATGAGTTAATCCCCACTGTGTTTTTCTCATAATTGACGGTTTCCATGTAAATTCGGTGATGTATTGTGTATGGTTATGAATGTGTTTCTGTTTCATGTGTTTACATTCATGTTGATGCATAATAAGGGTTTGAATGTTCTAATGTATAACTGATTCACCTCCCCTCTTATTTGTCTTGTATGTCTAATAATTGGTATCAAAGCTATGGTTCCTTGGAAGAAGCTTAATCACTTGAGGTATATCCAGATGGCACACAAGAATGGTGCTAAGGTGCCTATTTTTTATGGAATAAACTATGCTTTCTAAAAAGACATGGTGCAAACATTTCTTATCTCATTAGGGTTTGGTATCTAGAAGTCAGTTGAAAATGGATACACTATGCCTGCTACTCCTCTAGCAAGGGAAGATGAGATCAAGGCCTATGAGAATAATTGAGAAGCAAGGAATACTATATTGAGTGGGATTTTTGATTCAAAACTTGGGAAGGTGATAAACCTAAAAACTACTAATTTAAAGATCTAGAAAAAGTTGTAGAGCATTTATGAAGGAGATGATAAGGTCAAGCAAGAAAATATGTAGAAATTCAAAGATAAATTTGAAATCTTAAGGATGTTAGAAGATGAAGATATTATTGGCTACATGCTTATAGTGGATGAAATTGTCAATGCCATAATGGTCTTGGTGGAAAAATGGAGGAAAGCAAAGTTGTGAAAAAGGAATTGAGAACTCTTCCTAAATCTTATAGTGATAATTTTTTACTATTGAGGAAGCTCAAAATTTTGATCAATAGACTAGAGATCAAATATTTGGTGCTTTAACCAATTTTGAATTAAGAGAGTTTTACAAAGATGCTACAAGGAAAGAAACCACTTTTAACATCAGCAATTGAAGGAGAAGAATGATGAATCTGATCAGGATGATCTTGATGAGGTGGAGGAATATTTTGTAAGAAGGTTGAAAAAGGGCAATGGAAAATATAGAGGTAAGTTACCTTTGAAGTTTTTCAATTGTGGAAAGATAGGCCATTATGCTTCTAAATGTCCAATCAAAGTTTTAAATGAAAAACATAAAGATAATTAAGGTGAATCTACCACTTGAAGAGTTATTATGTGAAAGAAGATAGTGGTGTATCTGATGATGAAGAATCATACTATTTGGATGACGGAAGTGATGAATTCTTATTCATGACTCTAAATTTTGGAACTAACTCTACTAATATTGAAATACAGTATGAAGGAAATTGCTCTAAAAATAGGTCATAGTATTGAAGGAATTATGTTGACTTCTTTTCTTACAAAAGAGGAGAGAAACTACTGGATAATTGATAGTGGATGTTGTAATCATATGACATGTGATAAGAGTATGTTTTTTAAGCTTGAGAATTATGATGGTGGTTTTTTCAAGTTTGGTGATGATACATCTACTAAGATCTATGGAGAAGGTTCAATTATTTTTTATGGAAAGCATAAGATAGATGATGTTCTTTATGTCAAGGTTCTTTGACATAATCTTCTCAGTGTAGGAAAAATTTGTAGCAAAGGATTCAATTTGGTATTTCAGGATGATGGTTGTGAAATTAGAAAAGGAATCTTTGAAACCTTGGTTGCAGCATGAAGAAGGATAGAAGGAAATTTTTATCAGCTCAAAGGTGGTGGTGTTAAGTAGTTTATGTCACAAATTAATGAAATTGGGCTATGGAATAGAAGAATGAGTCACAGTAATGTTGATAGCCTAGTGAAGGTCATTTCTACTAATTCTATGAGAGATCTGCCAAGAATTATGAAGCCTATAAATGAAATTTGCAAAGAGTATTAGTTTGGAAAGTAGACATAGAAGAGGTTCAAAACTAAGGAACATTCTAGCATAGGACCTTTAGAGTTGGTATATATAAACTTATGTGAACCTACTAGAACAAGAAGCTCTCAAGGTGACAAGTACTTTTTGTTAGCAGACGGTAACTCTAGAATAACTTGGGTGACATTTATTAAAGAAAAATAAAAATCTATAGATAATTTTACAACATTTAAATCTATGGTTGAGAATGAAAATAAAGTGTTTGAGGTTCGACAAAGGTGGTGAGTTTACTTCAAATGAGTTTAAACTTTTTTTTGAAGCTCATGGGATAAAGAGACATTTATCAGCTCCTAAGACTCCTTAGTAGAATAGAGTTGTGGAGATGAAGAATAGAATAGTTCAAGAGGTAACAAGAACCATGATGAAGGAAGCAAATATACCAAATTTCTATTGTAGAGAAGTTATTAATGTAGTGTATATTATTAATAGAGAACAATCAAAGGTGAATAGTTCAAAGAACCCCTATGAACTATGGTATGGAAAACCTCATACTATGAAATATTTATGAGTGTTTGGAAGCAAGTGTTATATCGAGGGAGAAGAAGAAAACTCAGGAAAGTTTGATGCAAGATCAAATGAAGAAATTTTCCTTGGATATTCTACAATGAGAAATACATAAAGATGCTATAAAAAAGGTTGAAGAAGGTAATTGAAAGTGCAAGTGTCAAAGTGGATTAAGAATCATATCAGAGCTTAGTATTGATACGAGGATATGAATTTGATGAATCCCCTTGTAGTGAAGAAAAATAATAGAAACAAAAGGAGATGACAATGGAAGAGGAAGAAAATAGGAAAAAGAATCCTAAGACTCCTAAGCATTTGCAGAGAAACTATTCTGAAGATTAAATCATTGGAGATAAGAGAAATGGTGTACTAACAAGAAGAAGAGTTGATATGGCAAAGGAATATGTAAACTTTTTTTTTCTTTTTGAAGAACCTAAAATAGTAACTAAAGAATGCAAGGATGGTGGTTGGATAAAAGTTATGAATGAATAATTGAGGAGGATTGAGAAGAATCGGGCATGGGAACTAGCCCCAAGACCAACAAATAAGAATGTGATAGGAACTAAATGGGTTTTGAGGAACAAGTTGAATGAGAATGGAAAGGTTTTTGGAAAAAAATAATAGGCTTGTGTGTAACGGTTACTCACAAGTGGAAGGACTAGGTTTTGAAGATACTTTTGCTTCAATAGCAATAATGGAATACATTAGGATGGTTTTGGATTTTGTAGCACATATAGACTTCAAGGTGTATTTAAAATGGATGTTAAGTCTATATTTTTGAATGATGAGATAAAAGAAGAGGTGTACATTGAACAACTAGAAGGTATTTAGTTTTCAAAAGATCTTGATATGGTTTGTATATTGAATAAGGCCTTGTATGGTCTCAAACAGGCTCCTAGAACTTGGTATGCAAGATTAGATAAGTACTTATTGCAACAGGGATTCAAAAAGGGTACTATAGATATACATTTTTATTTCAAAGTTGAGAGAGATCAAATAATAATTATGGTTTGTTGCAAGAATGAAGATGATGTCATTGATGTCAACTAGTTAACCAATTATCAATTGGTTCATGTTGTCTTTGAAGTCATGTATAGCGGTTATTGGTTGTATATGTTCAGGATATTAAGAAAATTGTAAAGGAAAATGTTACAAGTATTCAATGGTTGCTTTAGGTTTTGATCTAGGATTTTCTCCTATATTTGTGTGATTCAAATATGTTGATCATGGTTGTTGGAAGCTACTATATCTAGATTTTGGGCTTCTCGATTGTTATACAGTGTGTGTTATGTTCACCAGTTGTGAACTATGGTTTTCAGTGTCTTTGGCTCGTGTTTGGGAGAAATTTAGTTACTCTAAATTTATTCTTGTTTGAGTCCTATGACTTGTGGTTCTATAGTTAAGTTGATATGATCATGTTGAAGTTAATTTTGGGATCTAGAAAGCTTAGATCGTGATAATGTTGTGTGTACTTAATTATTCTATGTGTTCTACACTGGTTTTTCTGACCTTGTTTTTAACACTATTTTTTAAGTTTATGGAAGCATGTTGAAGCATTTGTTTGGGTCATCCTCATTATAATTCCACCCTAGAATACTTTGGCACTGACCTAATTTGAATATTTAAATTATGTAAATGATGCATGATTGACTTTGGATATTTTTTAAAGTTGAAGATGGTATGAATACAAGATGAGATATTGGTGAAGATGATTCAAAGAAAAGAAATGAAAAGAGATAGATGTGAAATAGATGCAACTTAAAGTGTGTATGTGATATGATTTTGGCAAATCAGTGTGAAATCTAATTGCTGAGTATCTGGACATAGTGAGCTGAAGGTGCACTCTATCATTCATGCATGTTTGCAAGTGTTTGAGTGAATTGTGGTGTAAATCTCTGTTACATTGAGATAGTTTTTCTCTGTGTAACAAATCTCTTCTATTTTATTTGTAACTATGTGGAAATGAGCCCTCTGGGTGGTTAAACCTTGTTCGAATGTGAGTCCTGATCCAGATAGTGTGTCCTATTTTAGTAGTGAGCCTTTGTAATCAGTTTTGATATTCTCTATATTGTGAGCTAACAATCACCATGGTTTTTCCCTTATTTGGTTTTCCACATAAATATGGTGTTATTGTGTATGTGTGATGATTTTTGTTTTTTCCTTTGCACTTAATGGTTAATCATTCTAATGGAGTAAGGAATTTGTGATTGATCTAATTACCTATGAAAGTTTTGAGGGTTAAAATTAATCACAACTGATTCACCCCCCCTCTTAGTTGTTCAACATGGTTGTGTATGTTGATGACATAATCTTCAGAGGAAATGAAGGGATCTATAAGAGGTTTATAGAGAAGATGTGAAATGAATTTGAGATATCAATATTTGGGGAGATGAATTTTTTCCTTGGGCTACAAATCAACCAAACAAAAAAAGGTATATTCATTTCATATCAAAGTATGTTAAGAAAATGCTAAAGAATTTTGGAATGGAAGATTCTAAAATAGTATGTACTCCCATGGTTATTGGTTTTAAGTTGAGAACAAATAATGAATCTCCTAAGACAAATTAGAACAAGTATAGAACAATGATTGGCATATTGTTATATATAATTGTTGCTAGACCAAATATCATGCATACAGTATGTCTTGTGGTAATATTTCAAGAAGATCCTATAGAATCACATGTAGCAGCAATAAAAAGGATATTTAGATATTGAAGGGAACTCTAAACTTTAGTCTATGATATCCTAGGGATATTGATTTCTATTTGAGTGCTTATACAGATGTAGATTGGGTAGGTTGTACAAATGAAAAAAGAAGTACAAGTGGAAGTTCTTTAGTTCTTTAAAACATATTAGTTTCTTGGTAAAGCAAGAACCAACATTCAATGTCATCATCTACTACAGAGGAAAAATGTATTGTTGTAGCATCATGCTACACATAGATGTTGTGGATGAAGTAGACATTGAAAGATACTATAGTATCATATGATGAACCTATTTCTATCTTGTGTCATAGTACAAGTGCTATCATAATTTCAAAATATCTTGTAATGTATTCAAGGACACAACATATCTCTCTCTGGTATCACTTTCTAAGAAAAAAATTGGTAAGAATGAAGTGAAGTTGGAGCATGTTCCTAAAAAGGATCAAGTAGTAGAAATTTTCACTTAGGCTCCTCCAAATGATACATTTGAGTATCTTAAGAAGGTAGGGGTATCTGTAGGATCATGATGGGCCAAAAAGTGGTGATATGATGGGTATGTGTAGGGTATGTGACTGATGACTTTATTTTTACTCAAAATTGATGAAACAAAAAGGGTTTTTAAAGGAGATTCTTGGCTTTCCGCTAATATAAATTATGCTTTACTTTGAATTTAACAAATAATTATTATTTATTTTCTATTTGAATGATGACTAAAGTCATGATTGATAGGTTGATTGAAAAACATCTATAGCTTTCAAACGGTATCATTTTTTTGAATCCAAAACATGTGTAACATTCTATGCTTCACATACTATACAATTTAAAATTAAATTAAATTTCATGAAGTTTTGACCAAGTTAAGGTGGTTAGACATATGAGTTTTTATACTTTTTAAAAGTTGTAAGAAAAAATTCATAATTAATTATTTACTTGGAAAAAATTACAAAAATTTAATATGCATCACATCAGGACATGAGTCCTCTACTTGTATCTAAAATATTATAAAAAAATATTATCATTTTATTGTGGTTAGGGTGGTCAGACAGACACCTACTTCTTATTTTTTCCCTAAAATTTAAGAACTATTGCATGAAATTTCAAATTTTCACCAAATAGGTTATTTATTTTTTAAATAAACCTATTATTTTAGAAACTACATTTAATTTTCTACAGATTCTATTCTTACATATTTTTGAAATAATATAGATAATTTTTTCAAATTTTTACCTCAAGTTGCCTAACTTTGTTTTTTCTGAATTTTTCACCACTTAAGGGCCCATTTTTTCCATGATGGTCCTGCACATACCCATAGGGGTTATTTCCCCTCCTCCTTTCACCAGGTGCATAAGTTGGTGCATCTATCTAGAGGAGCTATTCAAGATACATTCTTTGTCCTAGACTAATGAAGACTACCTCTCAAGGAGAGTAAGCATTCGTGTCTTTGGTTGGTGTAATCAGGGGGAGCATATCTTGTTCCCCTAAGAGGGAGAGATGGAAGTTGAGAGAAAGTAAATGGGAGAGAAATAAGTTTGAAAGCGTTGCATGAAGTGAAGTATGCAATTATTTTCCTTTTTCATTGTTGTCAAAGGGTGAGAGATGTCTTTAAAAGATAGGGGGAGAAGAAGTCTAGAGAAATAAAGAAGCCTAAAGTGTAAGAAATGTTCCTGTAAGGGGGAGTACTACTTGATGCAAAGTTTATTTTGTTATTGAAGGTTTTTCAAAGATGGTGTTGCGATCAATGACAAAGGGAGAGATTGTTGGAGATTGTTGCACTATGTTGTCATTAGTGCTATCATTGATTTCAACCTATGTCAACCTCTAGTGTGTTTATGATGAGAATGTTTTGATCAAGTGTTGTAGATGTTTTGGGTATATTGAGAAGTTCTTTGTGGAGTTGTTGATGTAGCTAGGTCACTTGGTTTCCAAGTGCTTTTGAGAAAATTTGAATAGAGAGTGTATAAGGTGATAGATGTGTGTTTTGTGTTGTGCTCCACATTTATTCATGGTTGAAGTTGTGTTTATGAAGTTTTGATGTCATGTTCAAAGGTGTTCAAAGGTTTCATATCTAAATTTTTAGCTTCTATATTGTGCAATAGTGGAATTTTTGTTTGACAATGTGTTTCCTATGGAGAAGGTTGTTTGAGAGAAATAGAATTTCTCCATTTTTCTCTACATTGACATTTCTTGTCTTGCAAATTTTGGAACATGATAATATTGTTTCTACTTACCTTCCCTTAGAGTGTTGATTATTCAATTGTTTGTTAGTAAGTTGTACGTTTTTGGCAATTGTGTTGGTTGCATAAGATGATAGTATTCTCCATTTCAGGTGGTTGTGATAGTGTTTCTGAATATTTTGATGGTGTTGGAATATTCTAAGATGTTGTTTAATGATTCCTTGTGGTCTATGGGATGTTTATAGATCCACAGGAGTGTGAACTCGAGTGTTTGTTAGCACTAATGTAGCTTTGGCCGACCTGGCATATTACTATTGATTGCGAAGGTGGTTTGTTGTTTTTGGAAGCATGGTGTGGATTTGGGTCTTGGTTAACCCTTAATGTGGTTCATCTTCACTTCTTTCCACCATGGAAGTGTTTGGTATGACCTATTTGTTGGTTGCACATTTGAGGTGCATATTTTTCATTGAGGATGATATGAAGAATTTTTTTGAGGTTATAGATGATAAATAAGAAAGGTTAATTTTCAAAGATGTGTGTGGTGGTTTTTGTGATAAAAAAATATGAGGATGTGATCAAGTTTTGTGATCTGAGTGTGATCTTAACTACCTTAGGCTATCAAAAGTAGTGAGTAGAAGGTGTCTAAATTTTTAGTGTACTTCAAGTTGCTGGAGGCAGTGAGCCAAAGGTTGTGGGTGGTGTAGAGTTGTTGTGGTAGATCTTCCTATTGCTATGAGGTAGTGAAATTCCTTGTAATAGTCTTATTTTATGCTCTTCTATTCTAGATAGTGATTCCTTTGGGCAGTGAGCCCTTTCGATAGTGAGACTTTTGTAATCAATGTTTTTATTCATATGTGTGTGTGTGTGTGTGTGTGTGTGTGTGTGAGTTAATCCTCACTATCAGTTTTCCTTTATTAGTGTTTTCCACATAAATCTATTTTTTTGGTGTGTATGGTTGTGAATGTGCTTATGAACATTCATGTGTTTACATTCATCTTGACATGTATAATAAGGGTTTGAAGGTTAATGGGGGTTTGAATGTTTGAATATACAACTAATTCATCCCCCTCTTAGTTGTCTTATGTGTCTAACAATTTGGGTAAGGGTATAGAGTTTTTTTAGAAATAGATAATCCATTATTCTAGAAAAATTTCTAAGTAATTATCTTATTGAAATTTTTTGAATGACCAACAATAGAATGTTTCTCCTAAGAATAAAACCAAATTTGAAGGTAGAATTTTCTCAAGCAAAATCCTCAATGAACCCACAAGTGGATGAAGGAAAAACTACTGTAGTCACCCCAAAAATCTTTTAGGTATAAATAAAAGATGAGAATTGGCTATGGCATCTATGATTTGGGCACCTAAACTTTGGAGGTTTGGACCTACTACATAGGAAAAAGCATGGTAAATGGTTTTCCAATTATAGAGAAACTAGAAAGATCATGTGAAGGATGTGTTTTAGGTAAGCAACATAGAGAATAATTTCTAATAGACAATTCAATAAGGGAAAAGGCACCGCTAGATATTATCCATTCTAATTTTTCTAGACCAATGCAAACACCTTCAATTGGTGGAAGATATTACTTCTTTACATTCATTAATGATTACACGAGGAAAATATGGGTCTTCTTTCTAAGGAATAAGAATGAAGTATTTGAGTTCTTTCATCAATTTAAGGCTCTTGTTGAGAATAAAAGTGGTCACTATATTAGAGAATTGATAATGAATAAAGGTGGCAAATATATCTCAAATGAATTCCTAAGGTTTTACAAGGATCATCAAATTCACAAGAAATTCACTAGTAGATACACACCTTAACAAAATAATGTAGGTGAAAGAAAGAATAGGGAAATCATGGAAATAGCTATAATCTTGTTAAAAGAAAATAATTTGTCAAATGAATATTGGGATGAAGCTATAGCATGTCAAACCTACATAATGAATAGATGTCCAAAAAAAATTGTAAAGTTCATATGATTTTGGAAGAATCATGGAGTGGAAGAATACATAGTGTCTATCATATGAGAGTTTTTGGATGTGTGGTATATATACATGTGTTGGATGAGTGGAGAAAGAAATTAGAAAATAATGGAGAAAAATGCATATTTATGGGATATAGTGATGAATCAAAGGCTTATAAGTTATAAAATCCAATATCCAAAAATGTTATAATCAATGGATATTTTGAATTCATAGAAGAGGAATCATAGGATGAAAGTTTAGAGAAAATAGCAAGTGTATCAACAAGTTTGTCACAAGAGAATAAAGAATAATTAATAACAAGAAGTTCTCCTACAGTGATTCCTACTCCCATTGAAGCTCAACAAAGTGGTCCTCAAGTTATGCCTTTAACAATTACAAGGATAACCTCACACATTCAAGCAAGCACTCCTTCATGTGAATAGAAAAAAAATCAGCAATAGGCATTCTTGGTGTAGGGACATCAACACCACATTCTATAAGTTATACTTCAAGTGAAACATTAATTTCAACATTTGAAAGCTTCAGAAAACAAAAAGTAAAAAGTATGAGAGACATTTATGAAAAAAATGAAGGTGATAATAGTGTAGGTTTGAATTCTCTTTTTTCTTTATATTCGCATATTGTCCATCCACTTCCTTTTGTTCAAAGATGCAATTAAAGATGAAAATTTGGTATATGGAATGGATAAATAAGTAAAAGCTATAGAAAATAATCAAACATGTGAATTAGTAAGTCTTCCACAAGGAAAAGATGTTATAGGAGTAAAGTGCATCTCTAAGACCAAAAAAAATGAGGAATTAAAGATTGAAAGGAATAAAGAAAGGATAGTTGTTAAGTGATAAAAATAGAATCCTAAAAGAGTTTATGATGAAACATATGTTCCAATTGCAAGAGTGGAAACTATTTGAGCAGTCTTAGCAATGGTATCCCAACACAAGTGGAAGGTATATCAAATGGACATGAAGTTAGCCTTCTTAAATGGAGTATTGAAAGAGGAAGTGTATGTGGAGAAACCACTGTATATGATATTCCAGGGAAAGAAAAAAAAATTATAAGCTGAAAAAATACCCTTTTATGGGCTAAAGAAAACATTACAAACATGGTATAGAAAAATAGACTCATTATTTTCAAGAAATGGTTTTAACAAAAGCAGTGGTGATCCCACTCTCTACAATCCCTACCTCCATCCCTCTCTCTCTCTCTCTTCCATCCTCCCACCCACCTTCCCTCTCTACTTCTATCTATCTAACCTATCCCTCTTACCTCTTTATATTTCCCTCCCTCCTTCACTCTCTCTCTCTCTCTCCCTCTCTCTCTCTTCCTCCCACCCACCTTCCCTCTCTACTTCTCTCTATCTAACCTATGTGCCTTACATCTTTCTCACTCCTTCCCTCTCTTAATCTCTCCACCTTCCTCCTTCCATCTCTACTCTCTTTGTCATCTCTCTCCCTCTCACTTCTCCCTCACTCCCTCCCTCTCTCTATTTTTTCCTCTCTCTCTCTCTCACACACACCTCACTCTCCCTCCCTAATTATCCCTCCCCCTACCTCTCTACTTCTATCTATCTTACCTCCCTTTATCTCCCTCCCTCATCCCTCCTCTCTCCTTCCATATATACTTCTCTTTATCTCTCTCCTTCTCTACTTCTCCCTCCCTCCTTCACTCTCTCTCAATATTTCAACTTTCCTCCTCTTTCCTCTCTCTTTCTCTCTATCTTTGTTACTTTCTACCACATCTCTCTCACCTCTCTATCCATCCCTCTCTCATTCCCTCTTTACTCTTTATACATATTTTTTACATTCATATGTGTTTTATTTATGATTTTTATATCTTTTTCTCTTGTTCTCTAATTCTCCTTTGTCTCTTCTCCACTAAACATATGTCATAAAATATTTGAAGACATGACTATTAGTTGTTAGTTATATTTCATTAATACTTATCTTTCTATCCATCAACTACAATTAGTTGTTGAACTCTTTAGAAATTTTATAAGAAGGTTATTGGGTCTATTGTATGTATAGATATGTATTGTTTAATACTATTGATGAATAACATATTCATGAGTTCTTATTCAACTCTTTTGTAGTTCATTTATGTTGTTTTGGTATAAGAGATAGTAGTTGTCTAGGGAGCTTCATTCAATGTCATTCAATCTACAATATTTATAGCAACCATCGAGAGTGTTCTACTAGTTATATCAAAGCTATTATATCACCCTATATAAAAAATGGGATTTATCCACATAAGATAGGATAGACCTTGATGGGTTTGAAAAATATTTCAGCACTACTTCACTTGTAGTTATTGCTCAGCGCATTATAGGCCAAAGTTGGAATTCCTACTAGTTGGAGGAATGCCCTTTTTTTCTTGTGTAAGGAACAAACATATGAGAGCTTCATCCATAAGAGTTGTATCTCAATATATATACACCTCCTCCCACTAATATCCTGCATAGAAGGTGACAAATCATATTTGTTGGTGTATGATATTTAGCATAAGAAAGAAGACAAGGAAGTCACTAATTGAATTGAGGGTTTGGTAAAACTATCTACAAAAGTTGAAGAGGAAGATAGGAGAATCTATTTTATTGAGGAGGATACAATCAAAGGCTCAGCCTACTGATACACCCATAACAATTCCAATAAAATCTCCTCATAGAGGTTTAAGCAAAGGAGCTTGTTGTAGCTTCTCAAGAAGACCGCCTTGCAAAGAGAAGTTGTTGAAGAAGAGAGGTGGTGTAAAAGACTATTAAAGGATTTTTTTTTTCTAGTTTTCTAGTTTCCAAGCTCACTGAATTGTATCTAGAATAGAATTAAAAAAATTAGGTGGCACAATTATGTTAATTGGAGGTTCAAGATGTATACTCTAATGGAAGGATACAATGTTTGGACCATTGTAAATGGTACTCAAGATAAACCTACTATGCCTCAAGTTGTTCAAAATTGGGAGAAAAGATAATAAAAAGCTAAGACTCTCTTATGCATGTCTTTTTATAGACTCAATCACCTCTCACATATGAGATATCACTATGTCTAATGGTACATAGACACCTCTAAAAAATTTTTATGAGATTACAAACAAAAATAATTATGTTTTTAAAGAGAAAATTGTTTTTAATCAAAATGGAAGAAAGTGAAATCCAACATGGAAAATGAGAAATCTACTACACATGAATAACATAAGTTTCCAATTGTCATTGGACATGAAATATTGCAATTGCTAATTGTCACTAAACCCACACATGAAAAACTTGCACCTACCAAAAAATAGTTGCACCTCCAAAACTCACATTCCATGCAAACTCAACTCAAAAATAGAAAAAACCTTCATGCAAAACTCAACTAATAATGGTAACTTCCAACTTGAGCCCTAAAAAATAGAAATCACAAGTTGTAACTTAGAAGATAACATGCAATAATTATCAACATTAAATAGGTAAGTAATAAATGCTAAGAAAAAACAAATTAGGTGGAGGCATCTTCACTTTTGTAACATTCACCCACTTTTTGAACACCTTTAAAGAGTTAATGGAAGTAATAGGATTTAACTTCTAGAGGTTGTGAGGCCCATAGACTCTAAACACATCTAAAATTATATGTTCTCACTAGATTTGTTAATGCATCTACAAAATTCTCCAAAGTATCAACCTTCTCCATATTCACATTTCCATATTCCACCTTATCATGAACAAAATAAAATTAAGCACTAATGTTCCTTATTCTAGCATGGAAAGTATGACCCTTTTCCAAGAAAATGACACTTTCACTATCACAAGAGATAGTGATTTGTCCAACATCAAGCCCAACATTTGAACATAAATGCTTAAGATAAATGGATTCCTTAAAAGAATGAGTAGCTTCTATGTACTTTGCTTCTCTCATGGAAAAAGTGACTACAACTTGGCATTTACTCATCCAACTAATAACACCACCAAACATCATGAATACATATCCCCTAGCATATCTTCTATTGTTAATATCTCCTATCCAATCAATATCCACAAACCCATGAATACAAACTAAATGTCGAGGTCTAGTAGGATAATCATAAAATAGAGGGAATACTCAAAAGTACCTTGCAAGTATTTGAACACTCTCTTAACTACATCTCAGTGTATTTGTCATAGAATAGCCATAAAATTACTTAAGACTCCCACTCCTTGGGAAATTTTTGGCCTTGTATAGACCATAGCATACATAAAACTACCTTCAACCTTGTATAGGGTACTCTAATCATGTCCTCCATCTCAGAAGGAAACTTTGGATAATCTTCCACAAAAATATTTGTACCTTGCAATACAAGAACAACTAATTGTCTCTAGGACATCATGCTAAATATATCTCCAACACTGCATTCACATACTTACTCTAGCTTAACCAAATCTTTTTACTAGCTCCGTCTCTTCTAATATCCATACCCAAGATATATCAAATTGCACCTAAATCCTTCATTTAAAATTGCAATGACAACTAGGACTTAAAATCTAAAATTAGACTTTAATCTTTCCCAAAAACAACATATCATCAACACATAATGTAATGATGAGAAATCGATCATTAACATTTTTTTAGTAAACACAATGATCAAATTTAGATCTTAGAAATCCCAAACTCAACACAAAGGAGTCAAATTTTTGGTACCACATCATCTGAGATTTCTTAATACCATACAAAGACTTTTTAGACTTGCATACTATACTTTCTTTACCTTTAACCATGGACTATTTATACTACGCCATGTAGATTTCTTCCTCCAAGTCACCATGAAGTAAAGCCATTTTCACATCCATTTGCTACACTTCTAAACCATATGTTTATGCTAATGATAATAGGAATCAAATAGATGTCAACTTTGCAAAAAAAGTGAATATGTCACCATAATCTATTCCCTCCACTTGTGAATAACCCTTTACAACCAGCCTTGCTTTATTAGGGCCAACTTTCTTTTGGAACACCATTTACAACCAATGGGTTTGCATCCTTTAGGAAAAGGAACCAAATTGGAAATTTATCATTTTTATTCAATGTAGGCATCTCCTCATCTATGGATTTCATCCAAGAATATACATCACACTTACCCATAGCCTCTTGCACAATCCTTGGGTCATCATTGTTAGCAATCAAAGAAAAAATATGATTTGAATCCAACAATGACTAACCAAACCTTTCAGATGAATAACAAAACCTATCAAGTTATCACCTATCCCTCATACACCTCCTTAATTGATGAGGTTGAGATTATTATTCTTTTTCAAAAATTTAAGAGCTTCTCAAGATCTCCTCATCATCAAGTCCATTCTAGGCTTCTGATTCAACTTTCTTAGGGTCAAGAGGAAGCTAAACCACGTCTTTCTTTTGCCCTTTTGTAGGTTGTAAATTAGTGGAAGAAGTTTTCATCTCTTTGAAGATAACACTTCAAGTGTAGAGAATATTTTTAGCCACTGGATCCCAAAGCCTGAACCCTTTCACACTAGTACCATATTCAATAAGGATACACTTAACAACCTTGTTTTCCATCTTTGACATTTTCTACCTTAGCACATGATCATATGCCTCACAACCAAACATGTACAAATGTCTCAATGAGGGATTATTGTTTGACCACACCTCCATAGGTGTCATCTCAACAAGAAATAATGTAGGAGATATGTTAACTAGATAGAATACAGTGGTAAGAGCTTCAACCCAACAATTTTGTTCAAGGAAATCTCCACTTAGCACACTCTTAGCCCTCTCCATCTACATCCTTCTCATCCTTTCTGCAACTCTATTATGTTAACGAGTATATGGAGTTTTTTTATTCCTTTCAATCTCATTTTCTTTATAGAACTTATCAAAATATGTAGAAAAAAATTCACCATTGTTTTGAATCCTCAAACACTTAATCTTCTTACCGGTTTGATTTTCTACAAGTTTTTAAACTCTTAAAACTGACTAAAGACTTTTTCTTTACTTCTAAGAAAACAAACAAATGTCCTTCTAGTGTAACCATCTATGAAAGAAACAAAATACACATATTTTGATAACAAAGGAATATTTACAAGACCAAAAACATTAGAATGCACATAGTCTAAAATCCCAAAAGATTTGTGAGAACTATTATAAAATTGAATAGGGATTTTCTTTCCATAGACACAATGTTCACAAAAATTGAACTAAAGATTGCAATCATCAAGCCCCTCAAGCAGGAACTTATTTTTCAAGGTTCTCAAACCCTATTCACCAATGTGACCAAGTTTGGTGCCAAAGAATTTTCTTCTTAGTAGAAAACTTCATCTCCAAAGCATGAGCACCCTTGGGTACCCAAAAAGCACAACCATTAGAAGTAGATGCAAATTTATTCTTTGTTTCTAGTTCTAATGGTGAGGATGGTGACTTAAGTTTTTTTCTTTATCTCCACAAAAAACTATTGCACTAAATTGTGCATACATCTAGCTACAAAAGAGTCCATATCCAAACACACTTAGCAAGCACCATAGCTCTTCTTCTCATCTTGCATCCTCCATTCAATAAGACAACCTGCACAACCGCAACATTCAACTTACTTCTAGAAAGAATTTTTTGTGCCAAACTAGAGATATGTAGGACACCATCAATCCCATTCACTCTACCATATGGGAAACCCATCTTGAATCTTTCATGACCAATTTTATCTAGGTGGGAATCATCACCCAATTACACCTCCCCACCATCACACCTTTCATACTTAGATAACCAATCTCGATGCAAATTCATGTGGAAAGAAGCACCTGATTCTATCAACCACACATCTTGCAAAACATGTATTGCTAAGGCAGTGACAAAGGAATTTGCATCATCTTGAGAGGATTTATTAAATTCAAAATCAAAGAATGACTTATTTTTTCTTTTTCTCCTCCTTACAATCTTTAAGAAAGTGACCAAATTTTCCGCAGTTCCAACATTTTACCTTGGTCTTACCAAGAGACCTAGATCTCCCATGGGTTTAGATTCTAACTTTTCTTGCTTTATGTTCTCTTTTTTCCCTTTTCTTTTGTTCTTCCTCAAATTGCCAAAGCCTCCTTGGCCATTTTGGCATTATTTGTTTGCATCTCTTCATATAGAAATGAAATAAACATTTCATCCATCTTAAAGGTGGTAGTGGTACTTTTAATAGTCATTACATAGTGTTCCCAAGAATCTAGCAGTGAGCATAGGAAAGTCATGCAATAATACTCCTCCATTTTCACACCAATAGAGTTCAACTAGGAAACAAGCATGTTGAATGCATTTAGGTGATATATGATAGATCCTCCTTCCTCCCTCCATAGAGACTACACCTTCTTTTGCAAGAACTTAAATACCAAGGATTCAACTTGATAAATTTGAGCAATTTTCTTCCAAAGAAGTGCAATAGCATTATCTTGATGAATGTTTAGGATTACTAAATAAGCTAAATAGAGTCTTCTCACACCCTTAGTCTTTTGATCCATTAGATCTAAATCTTCTTGTTTCATGCGCATTAGCACAATTTTAGAAACAAATATCCACAAGTAACAGTCTACAAGCTTGTATTCTATCTTAAGCTTCCAAAACTCAAAGTTTCCTCCATTAAATTTCTCAATCTCAACTCTACTAGATGTGCTCGCCATCTCCTTCCTACAAAAGGTTAAAAAAAAAATATGCAATAGGCTTCCACTCAAAATAAGATCAGTACAAAAAACCCTTTAACTTGCAATAGGAAATAAAGGTGGTCAAGCTCTGATACCAACTAAAAGGAAGCCAAGTACATGTAAAATATTTTGACACCAATCTATAAAAGGAGAGAATGTGTAAATTTCAAGTTTCAAACTCGTATTCAATTACAATAAAAAAAATGCACATAATAGGTAAAGATAAACAACATTAGAGGTACAATAAAAACATATAACACCAAATATATGTGGGGAAAACCCTTTTGGGAGAAAAACCCCACACTCCAAAGCTCGAACAATGTATTATATGTAAACAAATGGTTAGAATACAGTTACAGTGCAAGCCTCTACAAGAGTCTGTGTGTGTTACAATTTTGGAGTCAATCTAGCAACATAACAGTATCTCAACAACACAATAACAATGTGGTCCCATGGGGGGGGCTTGGGCATCTATTTTCATGGAGTTAGAGGTCTCCTAGGCGAAAAATAATTATGCTATAGGATCAATTGGAATCTTTTCCTAAAAAATAACAATCCCTAGCTTTTAGGACTGCATAATTCAGCTGGTGAAATTAAGGTGGAGCTAGAAATTGCCCCTATAACTTAGGAATTTTTTCTACTACTTGTTTATCATTGAAATTTTTTAATTTCTATTAAAAAATAAAAATGAGAGAAATTTTTATTTATTTTTTATTTTTTATCAAAGCACTACTATCATTCCTTAAATTTTGGAGCTTAAAATTTTAAGATGAATTGCACTATTAAAATCATGAGATTGCTAGCTTTAAAATATTCCTAAAAATATTAGTGGCACAAATTGCAATTTTTAGAAAGCCCTCCTCCATGGGACCTTCCTTACTATAATCGACAACTCCAAAATACAAGTGCTCAATAGTTCTTGAACTTACAACATGCATTAATTAGACATTTCTAAAATGGAATGTCAAAGACTTAAGATGTAATATGGAAAGTGCCAAAACCACTAAACATGATTAACAATAAGTTTCCAATTTTTACCACATGCAATATTGCAACTACCAATTGTCACTAAACCTACACATATAAAATGTTCACATGCCAAAAAATAGTTGCACCTCCAAAACTTAAATTGCATGCAAACTCAACACAAAAATTAAAAAATACCTTGCATGTGCAACTCCACCTATAAATAGTAACTTCCAACTTGACTCCTCCTAGAAATAGAAACTGCAAGTTGTAGCTCACAAGATAACATGGAATAATTATCAATATTAACTAATTAGATAATCAGTGCTAAGTAAAATTAAAGGTTGAGACACCTTCATTTTCCTAACACCATAGCTATAACTCATAACATTACATTCCTTTTTTCATTTAATCAAACAATTAATATGAATCCATACAATGACATTTAATATGTTTTTTCATACCTCTTCATATTCCCAAAAGAAAACACCAAAATGAGTTATTGTATATAGAACAATCACCAACCTAGCAATCAAGACTACAAATTTTGATACTTTTGGCACTAGAGAGCTTAAAACCTTAAAACCTTAGCTATTCACAATGGTCCTTTTTACTTTCTAATGGAATATTCTTGCCTAGATCACCTATATTCGCCTTATATCCTTCACACCACACATTCATCCGCTATCTCACCTTAAACAGATCTTCCCTCACATGGTTGACAACATCTTCAAGTAGTTTTGGATTCATGTGGCAACGATCTCGCTTACTCAGCAGCACGCCTTTCTCATCGCTTCTCATCTTTTCTAGCTAATGTTTAGTTTAACGCTGCCATTTCCCACACAGAACATTAACAACAAACTTCAACGTAGCATATAAAAGTTGCGTTCCCTTAACTTACCCTCCATGATAACAATTGTGATACCATATGACGAAATATATACTTGATGATTTATGGAATGCACGTGAATCATTTTATACAGGAGAAAACAATTGTACTAACTGTAAACTATATAACAGTTGAAACTATAAAATAGGCTATTGTCTAAACTAAGAAAAGGTTATTTAAACAATGTAATAAAATGCAAATGCTATGGTAACAATTACTGATAAGGATTAAAAGTTGAATTCTTCAAGAGATATTGTCAAGTAATGGATATGAAATAATTGTAATGTCTGTTAATTACTGAACGGTTGAAACAATATAACAGCTCATTGTGTAAACTAAGCAAAGGATATTTAAACAGTAATAAAATGCAAATGCTATGCTAACAATTACTCATTAAGGATTAAAAGTTGAATTTTTGAAAATAAGTAAAGTGGCTCTAGGAAAATTCACCATCAGACTTCAGCATCGGAAAATTCCCCACCATGATAAATTCAGTCAAGGAAAATTCACCACCATCAATTCGCTGCAGCTGAATATACAATTAGAAAATTTGATTTACAATAATAAAAATGATTTTTTTTTTTCAATATATTTTATTTCATTCTAATAAACAAATTATACAGCAATATCAGTCATCTATAATTAATTAGCAATGTCTATCCAGCCTTAAAAACAGTAATTTGACTGTATTTGATCTATTTATTAATTAATTAAAAATAAAGAATGCATTGCATCTTTATTTTTAATTAATTAATAAATACGGTCAAATGACCATTTTATATGCTGCATAAACAATTCCTAATTAATTATATATATGACAATTATATAACCTAAAATTTAAAAGTCTTGGAAATATGTATTAAAAAATGTTAATTTTCCATGAATTTTCCTTGATGTTGGGGGTGGGGGGCCTAGCTCAATTGGCTAAAGCAACCCGTTGCAGGCAAGAGGGCATGAGGTCTAGTCTCCCCCCAAACCTGTGATACTGAGAGCATGAATAAAAGATATGAAAGATCACTTGATCAGAACAGAAGATTTATATAAACTTGATGTGAAAGTAGAAAGAAATGGATTATACTCAAAATTCAGTTATTGTTTAAGTAGTGTTAGAATAAGTCATAACTGAATTACACTTTATGGTACATGTGTGGAGTATTGAACATGTGTCAAAAAAGAGTTGGAGATGTGTTTATTAGTTTTTAGTTTTCTGCCATTAATATTCAGATTGCTGTGCATCAGCTACAGTTAGCTGTTGAATGCTGGTTTAGAGGCAGAGAAAAACATAAAAAAAACCAGAGACAAGAGATAAAGCAGGGGAGAGCAAATGCTATCTGCTATTTCATACAGAAATAAAACAGCCAAAATAAACAGAGCTGCTGCTCTTTGTTCACACAAAAATCATGCAGATTAAACAGAGCTTCAGCCCTTGAAATGTTTTCAAAAATAAAAACACACCACCCCTGTTTTCTATCGTAGCCTTCAAAAACAAAAACATCTGTTCACCTTCTTTTACACACAAATATAAGATGTAAAGTCTTTTCCTCTTTCAAATAATGTGCCCAAAGGAAACAAAACACCAAAATATTAATTGCTGATTTAATGCCAGCATAGGAAGTGTGAAGGTGAAGATTTTTAATTTAATTTCAACTTTAAAGCAATCCTATTTGTACTCACGAGGGATGGAGAGAAGATATAGTTGCTGGAAAAAAACGGTAGCAATTAATGCACTATGTATTTATGGATATAATCCAAATTGAACTCTAGCAGTTTTATGGGAAGGTTGTTGGGTTTGAAAGCAGAAAGAAAATAAAACAGAGAAGATGATACGAATGCTACAGCAAACAATCACACTTTTTTGATTAATTCATAAAATACAATGATTGTTATAGAGGACCAGATAAAAATCTTTTGGTGTATAGTTTGAAATATGTCAACAAATGTTTTTATCTACTCTTAATGTAATAATATTATAATAAATAAATATATATATCATTAAATTCTATATAAATTGTGAAATCCAAAATCTCTCCTTTCATCTGATACATCATTATGATTGTATTTTACGGCAAAATCTAAATACGTTCTGTTTTGGACTACCAAATTTCCAGAAAACAGTTTTAACGGCTAGACAACGAATAAATAGACTTCCAGTTTAGTTTCAGCTGACTGTATACGTGGGAAGTGATAGTATATGTGGGAGAAATTAGATTGTTTCAACAGAGTCTTTTGTATGTGTAAATATGTATTGTTTTATACTCTTAATGAATAAGAGATCTGTGAGTTCTTCTTCAAAAAAATTTCTGTTTATTAGTGTTAGATTACATGATCTGATAGCAAGCCTGGAGAATCTACTCTGTATATCCTAAACAGTTCCCTTAATT
Source organism: Sequoia sempervirens (assembly GCA_007258455.2). Lineage (NCBI taxonomy): Eukaryota > Viridiplantae > Streptophyta > Pinopsida > Cupressales > Cupressaceae > Sequoia > Sequoia sempervirens. Next base: position 807,276,299 of record VDFB02281492.1, read on the forward strand.
TTGAGATTCAGCCAACTATTTTATTAATACCTCTGGTAAAAATATGTTTCGGCTATGCTCAAACGCTTAGCTTTGTAGATCAGATGATTTGTATATCTGATATAAAAATAATGATCTTTAAGCTCTGCCTTCTGACCTCATCTTTCTTTGTTTCGACAGACTTCAAAGTCAACAACATAAGCATTAGCAATGGCGGAAATAAAAGCAACAAAAGAATGATTATAGGCATAGTTTCTGGGGCAGTAATTGCATTAGGCTTCACAATCTGCTTGTCACTCATCTTTATTCGAAAAAGAAATAGAACGAAGAGCAGAGAAATTGATGATACAGGTAATGGAAAATGAGCCTTGCTGTCATACAGTATCCAGTTATGCCACCTTTCTTACTCCAGTGTAATCTCTGAATATCTCAACGACTGCACTAACACAAGTACTTTGTCTAAATTCTGTATCCAGAATTGATAAATATGGACACAATTTCAAATACATTCAGTCTAGAGATGATTAAAAATGCCACAAGTGACTTTAACCCTGAGAATAAGATAGGCGAAGGCGGGTTTGGTGCAGTTTTCAAGGTATATCAAAAACACGCATTGATATTACTTCAGTTAATTCAGATGGGCCTCAGACATAGATGTAATTTCTTTAATGCCTCCTTTCTTATCAGGGAATACTGCCAGATGGAAAAATGGTTGCAGTAAAGCAGATGTTTCACAAGTCAAGGCAAGGCATTCGTGAATTTCTTAATGAACTGGGTACAATATCTGCGATGCAGCATCCCAATCTTGTGGATTTGTATGGCTGTTGCATAGAGGGAAAGCAGCTGTTCTTGGTCTATGAATACATGGAGAATAACAGTCTTGCTCGCAGTTTGTTTGGTACGTCCAAATAAATTCTCCTCGAATAACGAAATTCTATATAGATCACAGTTTCAATCTTTTCTTGCTAATAAATTAGTTTATTATGTAAGTATCCATTCACAAAATAGTGACTTTTCTGAAAATATGCAATTGGAAACTCGAAAGTATCAATTGAAAGAGCTTGCATTTTGATTTATAGGTCCTCAAGAATTCAGGCTCAATCTTGACTGGCCTCAACGGTACAATATTTGTCTTGGGGTTGCACGTGGCCTGGCATATTTGCACGAAGGATCCAGACTGAAAATTATACATCGAGATATCAAGACTACTAACATCCTTCTAGATCAAGATTTCAATCCAAAAATTTCAGACTTCGGATTAGCCAAGTTGTTTGACCAAGAGAAAACTCATGTCAACACTAGAGTGGCAGGAACAATGTAAGATTCCCCACGAAAAGTTATTTTCAACAGTAAAATGCGGACATTCAGTACTATTAACAAAGCTGTGCAATGGCATATGAAGTTTAGACCTCTAAATTATTTTTTAATTTTTTTCCAGAGGATATATGGCTCCGGAATATGCTTTAAAAGGTCATCTCACCGAGAAGGCAGACGTGTACAGTTTTGGAGTGGTAGTCCTTGAACTTGTGAGTGGTAGAACTCACACAGAGAAGGCAATGCAAGTAGAGATGGTTTATCTGCTGGAATGGGTAACAGCACAACCGTCCCCTTTTAAGTATATGCTGCAAAGAACAATCGGATATTAGTTAGAATTGTTTGTTGGATTGGAAAATCACATTAAGCAAATTCCCTTATATTTCAATAGCTGCTAACGAGTTTTTGCAAAATAATATTATTTTCTGATTACATTACAGACTTGGCATTTGTATGAGAAGAAAAGGTTGCTCGATTTAGTTGATGTGAATCTCAAAAACTCGAGCTACTCCGAGGAAGAACTTTTAAGGGTGATTAATGTGGGTTTGTTATGCACCCATGGAATTCCTGTGCAACGACCTTCAATGTCCACAGTTGTTGGAATGTTGGAAGGGAAAATAGAAGCTCATGTTTCACATTCTCGACCGTCGTATCTGGAGAACTGGGAGCCCAATAAACGTACAGAAGAGAATCCATTGTCGCACGGAGAGAGCTTAAGCCTTGAAAGACCGTCCAACGACAGTTCCTCTACCTAAGCAAGCTCTGATAATAAGAACCAAACGAAGGGACGGTAATATAAAAGAGTGTCGTATATTACAGAGTATCTTCTGATTTCTATACAATCTCACTCCCTTATATATTGATGATTGAATCACTTCTAGCATACACAATATAAGCATGAATATATTGAGCACCATATCTATGAAGCATTTCTTATAAAAAGCATGCATATATATTAGCACTTGTTAAGAAATTTCTGTAATGACTTACTATAATGAAGTAGATTTTGCTTGTAATTGAATTTTTTATTGTCATAAATCAGATGGTAGTCAAACAATTCTTATAGATTTTTAAAAATGCCAATAAATCATTTAACATTTTCCACAATCTTGCCTGTCAAAGTAGTTCTATTCCTTCAACTTTCATATAAGTTTAGGTTTAATATGAACGAGAAAGATTAACGGTGGTATTTTATTCAAATGGGGAAAATTATTACTCTAACCCTATCATATCAATTGGTCAATACTATGTTTGTATGTAATTTGTTTATATTTAGTGTATTTGGATCCATTTATAACCTAAATAAAATTTTGCTGCATTTGTTTTTCTTATAAGACAGTGAGTTAATGATTTTTATTTTTAAACATTTTGTAATTATTCAATATTTTATATATTTTTAAAAAATTATAAAAACAAATTAATTACATCTTTATGAAAAGATAATATATCAAAACAATTCTTTTAAAATATATAGTTAAGTTCTTGAATTAATTATTTTAAAGATAAAAATTTATTTTTTATTTCTTTACTTTGTTGTTGTACATTTATTTTGAGAATTATAAATATAATATTCTATTCTTTAAACTATCTTGTTTTGTAATTGTTTAGTTTTGATAGAAATGTCCAAATTATCTTTCATGGAGTAGATAAGTGAGTTGCAAACAAAATAGTGGTTGGCTAAATTCTAATTGGCAAGTACCCAAGTTGAGATCATGGTTGACTTACCATTGATCATTTTTTTTCTCTTTTAGTGTTGTGAATTTTGGGAATCTTATACCTATTACTCTAATTAAGTTTATCCCAACTATAGAAAAAGGTCAATTTAAACCATTAGGACCTCTATCCTCCTAACTATATTACAAGTATGGACCTATCCCTTAAGCTAGTATCTACAATGTGGAAATGTTCCCTTATTTCAAATGCCTATTTACCCTTCCCAATGCTAACCTTTTTAAAAAATGACAATTACTTTTTAGTTTACACACTAAAATACCTCAAGGGGTCTTGTATTAGTCCTAGGTCATTAGAAATCATAGAAAAAAATTTATTTAATCATAGCTTAAATTATTATATGTGATCTAGCATCAACATTATATTAATATAATATTAACATCAACATCTTAGGCGTTTGGAGTATTTACTTGGTGTGCATGTGATACTTCTAGATTTTTCAAGAGATGTGACTTTGTACTAAGGAGGCAATAAACTTCCTATATACTCATAACATACACCCATACATATTTTTACCACTTCCCTTATTTGAGACACAAGTATAGGTAAAGATGAGTTGATAACGAACATCCCATCAATAAAGGACCAAATCACATAAAGATGAATAATCCCTAACTAAATTATCAAAATTATATATTCTAGAGTAGGAACATATTAATAATGCACCTTTTTGGTATTCAATCTAGTATAATTCTTAATAATTGTTATCATGGAATCTAGCAGTGCTCGATTCACGGATAACCCCCCTACGAAACTTGTCTGTTTCCTAGGTTTGTGAAGTTCAAACATGCAAAACAAGGTGATTTTCAATCCACCTCGAAATGTCTTCCAAAGCCTCAAACAGTTAGTTTGAGCATCCCCCTATGTTCACCTCGCGAAGACCTTCGAAACGAGCTCCTTCATGAAGTCTCATTGATCATACTTAGTTAAATTGTGAAAGATGCATTTGTGCCAAAAAAGTGCACTCTAACTCAGCCAAATTTTTGGCTAAGTGTTGAAAGTGCAGTGGCGCCAAAAATCAGCGACCCTGCATAAAAAGTGATTTTCCAAGAATGTGTAGAAGCGCTAAAAAAGTGCGCTCTTACACATTGTTGCCAAACTTAGCCAATTTTTGACTATGGCATTATTTTTAGCACCTTTGCACTTTTTCCAGACTTAGTCATTTTTTGTGCGATGGTGTTGAATTTTAGCACCTTTGCACTTTTCTTCTAGACTTAGCCAATTTTTGACTATGGCATTATTTTTAGCACCTTTGCACTTTTTCCAGACTTAGTCATTTTTTGTGCAATGGTGCTGAATTTTAGCACCTTTACACTTTTGGCAGTTTTTATCTTAGTGCTTGTGATGTGTTTTATGCACATTGTTTCTTGCTTCACACTTAATGGTCTTTGTTCCCTTTTAAGTTAAATGAACCCAGTGAAATTTTCCTTGATTTAATGTTGTAATGTGATAATCTCATTTACACCTTCACATCAAATTTCAATAGGGCCCTTAGACCTTAAAGTTGCTTCTTAATCTACATATTGACATAATGTGTTGTACACATTCACATTGGATTTAGGCCCCTTTTTGAAGATTAAATAGTGACCTAATTTTTCCATAATTTGATGTTGTAAAAATTTGTAATATTTATTTACAATTGATCTCACTTATTGAATTTTTAGGCCCATCTTGTAATTGTATGACCTTTTGTAATAATCATTAATTTTAGGCCCACCTAAGATACCTTATTATTATCCATCCCAAGGCTTATTATCATTGTTATTGAAATATTGACAAGATAAAAACAGTATTACATTAATTTTTTAATCTCATCGACACTTTCTCTCTCTAAAAAGGTCTTGTGCAGACCCATTTACATGTCCCATGTGCACAGGGGTGTTGTATAAGTCCTATTTGGCCCCTTTTGAGGGTTTTGAGTGGGAACTCAATGTTTTAAATTCAATTTATGAATGTCAACCTTTGAGATGTAATAAATGGTAATTTGGATGGATTTCCTCCATAAACAAGGTCTCAAATCATTATTTCATTAAGCCTTCATGATATCAAGTCAAGCACTCAAGATTTAAGCATTCCAAGACTTCACAAGAACATTAATAGAGTTAGGAAACCAGAAAGTAACCTGAACTCCTTATAGAAATGAAGGGGAAAAACAAGCCTCAAACCAGAAAGAAACTAGAAAGTAAACATGTCAATATCCTATTGGACTGCTATAACACAAATTCCCCTTTTCAGTTATTCTTAATTCCCAAGAGTTGGGAAACATGTGTGAAAATAAAAGTGGTCTTAATTTGTTGTTGGTGATTTAGTCCAATTTTCAAAAAGGTATTGATGGAACTTGTAAGATTTGTATGTTTTGTCTCAAAATCTTGTCACATTTTGAATATTGGGTTGGTATCTGAAGGCTTAGAGTTCTACTTGTCATCATTATTCAGAGGTTTTTGTATTAGCTTAGAATTCTTCCTTAAGAAACCCTTAGCTCTAAATGCTTGCAAGGTTCTAATTTTTTGTTGACCTATTTCCTGATGCAGGTCACATTAAAATATCTTATGTCATTAATAGTCATGGGGTAACCAGTCCCTCATGCTAGGTCCGAGTTTCTCATTTTATATATAAGACTAAATTAAGGGCCTTTTTGGCCTTTACATCCTTTGCGTTTTATGACTTAGGAACTTTTGAGCTCCTTTTCTCGTATCATCCTAGAAGGTCCCCTTCGTTAGAGCAACTTGTGGGCACATGCTTAAAAGTTTTCACTTAAGTCACCTCAACCATCTTTCTTTATCACTCATCATAGATAGCTTCTGAAGTGTATGAGGAGAATCAATGATCATTGATGAGCGGTGTTCCATTGGTTTCACTGATCACGGATAGATTTGAGAGCTCTTAATATGAAATAGAAATTGGTGCTCCTGCCTCTTTCCTCTCCTTGTATTATTGAAAATTCACATATCACTAATGACTTTTAAGCCTTGAATATTGTATTAGTGATCAATGATGGCCTTCGGTCTTTCGTTATTCTATTCATCACTCATCATGGATGGTTGTCATAGTAAGTTTTTAAATAGTGATAAGTGATATGATGTATCTCATGTGTTTTGCACATCGTGGATTTCTTTTGAACATCAAGTTCTGTATGAGTGATAGGCGATGCAATTGTCCAATGTAATCACTAGGATCTCTCATCACTAATTGCTTCAAAAATGTATGAGGAGAATTAGTGATTATTGATGGCCTTGGTGCTTTTATTTTATCACTCATCGTGGATTCATTCAAAGATTAAATTTCAAAATAGCGATAAGAGATGGAGTTATTTTCTCAAGTTTCTTTCTCTAATTTGAATAAATCTTATGTGTGATGTCTTTTGTATCATTGATTCTCATGTAGGTGCATGTTTCTTCACCTTTCTTCGTCGTTGTATCTCCTATCACTGATGAGATCCAAAGTTTGAAGAATGAATCAACAATGCACAATGGGAAGATAAATGCAATTAAGGATGGATCATAAATTTAAGGGCTAAGATTCTATTGCATAGATGCTTGCATTGCTACTAGAACTTGTGAAGGATGAGATGTATCAGCAATAGGTAACGACTATTGATTGAAAAGGCAACATGGCAGTATCCTAAGAACATCATAGAAAGCAAAGAAAAATTAGTGGGATGAGTGGAGAACCATTGATGTGGGTTTAAAGCAAGATGATCCAACAGGTTGAAGTTTATCACAATAATACACTCATCGTTGATTGAACCCTGGAATTTGGGGCAGATCCATGATGAGTGATGGAGTGTATAAGGGACTATTCTCTTCAAAACACCAGTTTAATGTACTTCACCAATATTAATGGAGTATGGATTAAGTTGATGATGCATGCTAATTGTCAAATCGTATATGATTAATGAATAAGGAAAAATGTGGCAGCATTTTAGGTGGCATCGTTGTTTTCTAGGAACAAGTTGCTAAAGGTTGAAAAATGAAGCTCGTGATTACCATGGAAAAAGTTTTAAATGCTCAAGGATTGATGACCCAGATTTAAAGCTGAGCTTCGAAGTTATCAACTCGCTCACACAAGGAGTTCTTGAATCATTAATTGCTACATGCTCTAAATCATCTATTTAATATAGATTGCTTGCTATTCATTTTTACCATTTTTTAGTCTACAAAGAATGAGAGGTGTAGGTTAGTGAAGAGGTGTGCGAGTTTTAATTTTCCCTAAGTTGATAAGTGAATGGTCTTGTCCCGAGTGAGTTAGTCTTCAATTGGGTTCTCTATCATTCATGCTCTAGTTCACCTAGGAATTCATTTTTTTGGGACTAGTTGTGATTGTCAAGGTTTGTGGGTGTACTTCCCTACAAATTTGATTCATAGGCTTTTTAGTTGTCATTTTATGCTCCAATTAGACTTTCTAGTTTTCACCCTTTTTTCTATGAGATGGGAAATTTTGGTATACCAGTTCAACTAGCTAGGAGGTCTAGTCAGCTTAATGCATTTGAATGAACATTATAAGGATATGTTTGTAGCTAACCAAGGAGTTCCAGTGACTTCTGATGTTTCAAAGGGTAAGAAGAGGTTTTGTGGTCATAAGAAGAAAACAATTGTCCAAAGTACTTACAACTTAAGGAACAAGACCATTTCAAAAGAATTGGTCAAGTTTAAGGGAAAGGAGCTAGCTAAGCCTATGAAGAAGGAAAAAAAAAGAGACAAGAGTCATAAGGCCTATCTGGGAAAACACAATTCTCCCATTGTGTTCTCTAATAGTCCTTTAGATGTTGGAGGAGACACTAACTCAGGCTATGACCAACATATTCACTCTCTGGTGCCATATGAAAGCTTTGATGAGGATGTGGGGATGGTTCCCTCAATTCCATCATGAACAAGGAGTGGTCGAGCATACTCGGATGCTGATGACTAAGAATAGAGTCTTTTCCTTGTTTTTGTTTTTGATGATACCATGGTCTTTGCATAGGAGGCGTCTTTTCAACATGTCTATGGTTTTGGTCTATTACTTTTCCATCTTGATGTGGAAGTCCTCTAGCTAGTATGATATATAATCTTTTGTTCGATGTCGACGTGGTGGCAACAACTAACGGTACCTTGTGCATGATTTTTATCGTTTTCCTTCCCCTACTTTCAAATGATTACATAAAACCACCTAGGGAGTTTCTCAAAATCGATTGAAATTAGGTTTTGAAATGAAATGAAATGTGATTGTAACTCAGCTAGATGCTTGTTGCTCCAATATTTATAAAGGGGATTTCATGGCTGAAAGAAGAGAATTCAAAAAAATTGAGTCTAAGAAAGGTATAGGTAAAGGCTATGCTTAAAGAGTCGTATAATGTAAACAGATAAGTTGATGAATATATCAAAAGCAAGTCTACAGAATGACTCGTAATGTATGTTGATCTTAAAAAGCTTTTACAAAGTAATATCAGTAATGAACAAAAATATTAGTTATAATATATGTGCTCTCTAGTGTATTTTCCTCACAAATTATAAATGAAATTATTAATTATAATTTCATTTGTCTTCTATCATTTGAACTGAATGAATGGGTTTGTTTATGCTTCAATTCAATGAGTTGATTTAATGATAAAATATGATCAGTGGTTTGTGGGAAAAAGAACATAGAATTTGGTAAGGAAGCAGTGTTTTAAAATGCAATGAGTTGGATGCCAAAAATTAGCATTCCAATAGTCCCCTGATTACTAATTTTAAATTGTAGTTATGTGGACAATGATTTTGGATTAACCAAAGTTGCCTCTAACTCTTCTAGGTTATTCACCTAAAAGTAGAGGAATTGGGGCCAAAATGCAAATGTCTACACTCAAGATTAATGCAAATGTAATGCAATATATCAAATGTGATGTAATAATGCAATAAACTAAAAGAAAGATTATTTATTGATGTTAAACCTAAGAAATAAAAAAGTGCTAGAAAACACATTGTGATATGCAAAAACACTTAAGAATGCAAGTAAATGATGAAAGAACTGAACAAAACTGGAGAGATACATTTGGAATCTAGAATATGATGTAGATAGGTTCCAGAATCCTATAGAGTTGATTGGAAATGTTGATTGGGACTCTTACGCCAAGCTAGGTGACTGAGTCCAATTTCGAGGAAAACCCGTCAGAACAAGAATCTGCCAAATTGGTATCCAAAACTATAGAAACCACTTTTTAGGCCTAGTAGTGGGACTAATTCACCACAAATGGAAATTAGTCCACCTAGAGATTTCTAGAATTTTGAGATAGGATCCTGTAGCTTCTGGTCTGCACTTGCTTTTCTGATAGGTGTGCTCTTCTTGATTTTACAGAAAATAGGCTAAAAAGAGTCTCCAAACTTGAACTAGGGTTATGTTGAATTTGATTGATTGTTGACCACTTTTTGACACCAAAATATTTGATAAATCTACATACAAATTCTGCAAACACACATGCAAAGAGGGGAAAAAGCATTAAGGGTTAGAGTATAGGGGTTTGCCTTGGTCAAACCCCACTTTGGTAATCAAACCCTAGATAATGAAATGAAATAAGAAGAGAATGATATATAGATAACATGCAATGTCATAAGCTTACCAAACCCTTGATATAGAAATCTGAAGATATGCAATGAAGTGCTCCAATGGATGACTTGATTATTCTTAGAGTGCTTGGAATGCTTGAGAATGATTAAGAGATTAATTGCTTGAGTGTTGGATGAATTAGGTATAAAATGAGAGGAAAACCCTTTATTTATACTTGATTTTCATAAATTTCCTAAAAATCAACACATCATAGGCCGACCTCAAGGGTTAGAGAATAAAATCCCACAAGAAAATTAAAATAATTTTGATTTTTGTGCCAAATAGGACTAAGTCGCTTCTATTGGAGACTTAGTCCCACTTAAGCAATTTAAGTGGGTGTTAGGAATTAAAGGGAATTAATTGTTTTTTAATAGGAATATCCTAAAAAACACACTTAAGAATGGTTGAAAAGTGCACTAAGGGGAAATTTAAACATAAGAAAGGGTTGAATTAGTGATGGTGAGTCTAGGAAAGCATGAGAGTTTGTTACAAATATTTACAACACTTTGAAATAAGACTTGGTAAGTGATAAAGAGGTGTTATTTAAGTGAATTATAATGAAAGGGCCCTAGAAATGTGTGAAAGTGGGTTACAACACTTTACAACACCTTTACAAGACATCCTAGAAGTCTTGATGATTCACAAGGGTCCAAGACCTAATGTGAATGTGTTGACCACATTACAACATTAAATCTATGAAAAATCAAGCCAAAGTCCATAAGAGAGACTCAAGTGAGAATAAAAATGTCAAATATACATTTTTTGGTAGCACATTAAGGCCCCACTTTGGTGAGAGGATGAGCTTGCTTCAAACTCATGCTAAAGTAGCCCAATATGCACATCGAGAGGAATCCAAATGCACTCATGTTGGTAAAATAAAAAAACAATAATTAAGAGGGATGATCAAGCCCCTAGGATCAAGATCTCATAGCACAAACCAAAGGAACACACATGAAAGTGATGAAAAATGAAAGAAAGCTTCAATTATTTTTCCAGCCTATTGCAGATCAGATATAGGCTATTTTGTTTAAAACAAGAAATGTGTACTCACTCTAGAGTGATGAAACTCATGGCTATTTTTTGGGTGCGAAGGCCCAAGTATACTCACTCTGGGGCCACAAAACTTCTAATTGTTCATAGGGTGAGAAATTGACAACATACTCACTCTAGTTCCAATAAAATTTGGTTGTTCGTGGGGTGAGAAATCCTAAAAGGTGGCTATGGGGAAAGTCATGCCTCAGAATGGGCTTCCCTCTTAGCCATATCAAAGTTATACCTCTTGATAACCTTGATAAGGCACCATAAACACAATTTTGTTTTGTGCTTCATGAGACAAGCAAAGCTTCATATGCTTACAACTCATGAAAAAATGCAATGGCACCACATGCATGCAAGTTGTGTTACGCAAGGTGGCCATGTAAATGAAAAATGCAACACGTAAAGAAATGTTCAAATGAGTCTTGTTAAGTTTATGAAAGGTCTATAACTTAGGGAAAATTGTGTCTAATGTCTCCAAGAGAGGACCAATCAAAGGATAGAAAATTCATAACTTAGGGGATGTAGTGTATCGGATCAGGCCACCAAGAGGAATGTAATATTCTAAGATAGATCACACTCATGAAGGACATTACACCCAATATCATCCACAAAATGACATTTACACATAGTATAAAGTAACAAGGATGCACTAGGAACTAAGAAAAAGAAAAATGCAAAATGAATTATGCAATGTATGCCCCCACTTTAAAGGAATTTCTACACACCATTTTATGAGAAATTACTTTGAAGTAGAAAAAAAGGAAAAAGAAACAAGACATGAGAGCCAACTTGGAAAGCCCCTATGCCAAGTCATATGTTTTTGAGCAAGGTTACATAATGGGAAAAAGGAACAAAAGAAAGAGGGGTTACCCCCAAAAAGGAACACACCAAACACATAAGGGATATATGGATTTGGAGTCAATATGTTCATTGTTGTGATGTTTTTATTAAAGAGCTTCAAACTATCATCATTCCCCAAATACACATAGAACTAGAAGAATGACACAAAGAGAGCAAAAAAAGAAAAGAAAAGTAAAACTCGTTTTGGGTCAACATGGAAGACATTGCGATTTCAATGCTTTGCATCATCCCCAAAAGGAAAACACAAAGTGAAAGAAATCAAAAAAGTGAAAGAAAAAAGGAAAGCTTTTGGGTCAACATGAAGGAGACATTTTGGTCTCAATGCCTTGCAACATCCCCAAAAAGAAAAACACAAGCAAAAGTGAAAAAGAAAGGAAAACAGACCTTTTGGGTCAATGTGGAAGAGACATAAGCTGTCTCTACGCTTTGCGTTATCCCCAAAAGGAAAATGCAAAATAAAAGTGAAAAAGAAAGTAAAAAGACCTATTGGGTCAACATGGAAGAGACATAGGTTGTCTCTATGGTTTGAGTCATCCCCAAAAGGAAAGCACAAAACAAAATTGAAAGGAAAAAATAATGTTTGATATAGAGAAGAATGTCACAAAGAGAGGGAGAACATCAAACGACACATTATGGAGGAACATGTGATATGCACATACAAGAAGAAGAAAGCAATTCAAATCAAGCAAAGGAGGAATCAACCATTGAAGCGAGTCATCCACTTCCCAATCTCAATTGGTATAAGTGAAAGGTGAATAATGCAACTAAGGGACAAGGAAAAATGCATTACTAGGACAAGGCTAGCCACTTCTTGCCCCCACTGAGTGCAAGGCACAAATGAGCCAAGATAGGTGATGGGAAAAGTCATGTAATAGTGAGAAGAGAATATCCTACAACTATTACATGATAAGGTGAATTGGGTAAAGTCTTAAGGATCTATTTGATAGCAAATATCACCATCAAAGTGATACTTACTCAATATTTATTTCAATTGATGACACTCATCACTTCTATGTCCAAGAACACAATGATAAGCACAATGTGGAACATTAGCATATTTAGGGTAGATTACTAACCTATTCATAGGTGGTAATAGGGTGAGTTTTTTATTTAGGAGAATTTATAATTTCCTTCCATATTCAGGTGGGGGATGGAGAGGAAACTTTAGTTTTTTGAACTTGTAATGTCATTTGCATTTACTAGATTCACCCTTTTCATGGATTGAAGGAGGAAGAGGACCCATGGGGATCCTATCATCCATGTCATTGGTATCATTTAAGGGTTGTTCACAAGGAAGAAGAAAATTCAAATCAAGGGGGATTCAAAGGTCACTGTGCCATCATCATGAAGTCTACAAGATTCTATAGGAGGCTTGCTATCATGAGGAGGATCTTGATAGCCTAACCTTGTTATGTTTTCATCTGTTGGTTGTTTCTCTAAAATTTGATGAATGCCATGTTCAATTGTTGTGTCACATCCTTGCTTACTTAAGATGGTCAAACCTTTGCCATAATTTTCTTCAAGATTGATTGGTATGTTGGTAACTTTGTTATCATAGAATGGTTGAGGAGTTGCCTAGTTAGAGGAATTAGGTCCACCTGTTGGAGGGAGCTTAGGTCCTTCACTTATTTAAGGATGTAAGTATCCAAACATATCAAGAGGTGAGACTATAGGAAGGTCTTGTTGTTTCATGGATGGATAAAAGGATGTGTTGGGTTCAAGATTGTCAAGATATTCATTTAAGAACTTATTCATGCTATCATCATCTTCTCTAAAGATGTAAACAACATGAGCAAGACACTCATGAAGAGTTGAAGGAGCATGAGGAAGCTTGAGGTCATTAGGATCAATTCCAAAGGAACAATTTGACACATCCACTAAAGATTTTAATGACATCCAAAACTTATTAAAGAAAAAAGCCAAGATGAAAGTAAACTAAATGCAATAAACAACAAATCTAGAAAGTATGATAGAAGACAATGATAGAAAAAATAAATGCAGAAAATGGATAGAAAATGCTAGAAATTAGACTGCAAAATGTATAGAAGGACTAAGTCACCCAGTGTGGCAAATTAGTCCCTGTGATTTTTTTTTGTGATTTTTCAAAAAAAATTAATACAATTTGATATTTTTCATAATGCATAGATACAACTACAATATGAAAATGCAAAGTTTTAGTTGTTTTCAATGAAACAAGATGCAAAAATGCAAGCTATATGAACTTTTCACTAATGCAACTTTTAAAACCCTAGAGTGCAATTTAAACAATGCAACACCTAATGATGCTAATGCAAATTAAACATAGGATGCTCTTGAAATCAGAAAGAATGTTTAAAAGTTAGGTTCACCAAAATGTGGACAATGATTTTATATTACCCAAAGTTGCCTCTAACTCTTCTAGGTTTTTCACCTACAAGGAGGGGAATTGGAGCCAAAATGCAAATGTCTACACTCAAGATTGATGTAAATGTAATGCAATGTATCTGAATTTGATGTACTAATGCAATAAACTAAAATAAAGATGATTTATTGATGCTAAACCTAAGAAATGCAAACTACTAGAAAGCACACTATGATATGCAAGAACACTTAAGAATGCAAGTAAATGATGAAAGAACTGAACAAATCCTAGAGATGTACACCTGGAATTTGGAATCTGATGTAGAGAGGTTCTGGAATCCTATAGAGTTATCTAGAAATGTTGAATCAGACACTTACCCCAAGCTAGGCGACTTAGTCCAGTTTCAAGGAAAATCTATCAAAACATGAATATGCCAAATGGGTATCCAAAAATGTAGAAACCACTTTTTAGGCCTGCTAGTGGGACAAATTCACCACAGATGGTGACTTAGTCCACCTAGATATTTCTAGAATTTCAGGATAGGATCTTGTAGTTGCTAGTCCGCACTTGCTTTGTTGGTAGGTATCTGATCTTGATTCTACAAAAAATGGGCTAAAAAGAGTCTCCAAGCTTCAACTAGGGTTATGTTGACTTTGACGGATTTCTTACCACTTTTTGACACCAAATTTTTTGATAAATCTGTATACCAATTCTGCAAACACACATGCAAAGAGGGGGGAAGGGTTAAGGGTTAGAGTGTAAGGGTTTTCCTTGGTCAAACCTCACTTTGGTAATCAAACCCTAGATAATGAAATGAAAGTGTACCATAGAAAAATGGATCATGGACATTTTCATGGTCATTTAGGTCTTTCTCTTGTGATGTTTGACTTATTTTGCTTTGATTTAATGTTTCAATGTAACTTAAACATTCACATTAGGTCCTTAATATTCAAATTATGATGTCATGTGAAGGTTTTCTGAAGTGTTGTAACACATTTCTAGATTCTTCTTATTATTATAATTCATGTAAAAATCACCTTTTTATCCCTATCAAGTCCTATTTCAAAGTGTTGTAAAGTTTTTTAACAAGCTTTCATGATTTTCTAGGCTTGCTATCACTATTTACACCTTTCTTATGCTTTATTTGGCCTCTTTATGCTCTTATAGGCCTTAATTAAGTGTATATTTAAAATCAAACCTGAGAACCAATATTAAAAGCAACTTAATTCCTTACGCCCACTTGCAAGCCTAGAGTGGGACCCATTCGCCATGGGTGGTAAATGAGTCCATCTTGGCCCAAAATTCAAAATAATTGAAAATTTCTTTTGGATTTTGATTCATTAAGACCTAATGTCGGCCTATGATGTTATATTATTTGGTAATTAGGGCATAAGAGTGTATAAATAAGTGTTTTTCTGCCCATTTTACTCCTAATTCATTCAAGTATTCATCCTTGCATTCAATCTCATTCATCCACTTAAGCATCAAAGCATCATTCAATCAAGCAATCATCAATCATCTTGGAGTAGCCATTGACATATCTTCAAACTTCAACAACAAGGATTTGGTGATTTTAGGACATTTGGATGTTGTTTATTCATCATTCCTTCTTCATTTCATTTCATTTCCTTATCAAGGGTTTGATTACCAAAGTGGGATTTGATCAAGGAAAATCCCTATACTCTAACCCTTAACCATTTTCCCCCTCTTTGCATGTGTGTTTGCAAGTCTTGTAGGTATATTTGGAAAAGAAATAGGTGTTGAAAAGTGGTCAACAAGTCATCAAAGTGTTTCAAGTCAACCAAACCCTAATTCAAGCTTGGAGACAACATTTAGCCCATTTTATGCAAATTTGACTCCATCAACTTGACAAGAAGACAAGTACAAATCTGGACCTATAGAATTGACCTTTGAATTTGTGGATTTTTGGAGGAGGTCTGATTCACCATCAGTGGTGAATGAGTCCCACCTGAAGGCTGAAAATTTTGATTTTGTTAGAATAAACCTAGTAGTTTCTAAACTACTAGGTTTATTCTAACAAAATCAAAATTTTCAGCCTTCAGGTGGGACTCATTCATTCAATTTTCTAAAGATTCTATTCTTACATATTTTTGAAATAATATAGATAACTTATTCAAATTTTTATGTCAAGTTTCCTAACTCTGGTTTTTCTAAATTTTCACCACTTAAAGGCCTATTTTTCCATGATGATCCTACACATACCTACAAAATACTCGTGTAAAACAACTTATAGATTCTAGAGAACAAGAGTTTTGAAACCCTCCAATCTATGGGTTAATGTAGCAGTGGCATCATTGTACGACGGTGTAGGGGGAAATAAATGCAATATTCAATGTTACAATGTGGAAAAGTATGAAAACATACATGGGAAAAGGCTAGAAAATAGCATTGGATAACATTAATTTTGATATACAGTTTACATTCCATACCATTCCCTTTCAATGGATTTTAAGTTAAATTTGTCAAAAGAAAAGAAAGCAATAAGAAGTACAAAATGCATATAGCACCAAAGATGCACAAAGATAATAAGGAACAATAACTAGAGGCCAAAAAAATACACAAACCAAAAAAAATTGGAAGCAGTGCAAAGGTATAGGTCAATATCATGTTTCTACTTTATACCAATCTACAAAATTTGAGAATTTTGAAAGTTAAAAATAATTCTTGACACAAGGAAAATAGAATAAGAAACTCCTAAAGTCTCATGTGAAGCAAAAAAAATACATGAGGACACTTCTAAATTAAATGCACAAAAACATTTACCTGGCTTAAGATATGAAGAATACAAGAGCTAAACTATGGCAATCAACAACTTGTTATACATCTGAGCTTCAAGTAGATGAGAAAAAGAGAATATCATGAAATATATTGATACAAGACAAGAAATATATGTAACAGTTGGCTTGTCAATTCAAAATTCAAGCTACATTAGTTGGCAATAAATATTATAGACAAATAGGGAAACTATAAAAGAGCTATTAGAAAGACACTTAATAATCACATGAAAATGACAGATGATCGAAAAGACACAGTAAATAGAACTTAAAAACATGGACACTAGAAAAGGTGAATTGCAATAATGAATAGTATGTTATGTGGATGTGGGAAAAACAATATCATGAAACATATCGATATAAGACAAGCAATCTATGTAAAAAAATTCTTGTCAATACAAAATTCAAGCTACATTATTTTGTACTAAATATTATAGACAAATAGAGGAATTGTAGAAGAGTTATTAGAAAAACACTTAAGAGTGATAGGTATATGACAAATTATTGAAAACCGACATTAGATAGAAGTTTAAGAGAGGTAGAAAAAATACATAGACCAAAAAAAATGAAAGCAACCAAAATGTATAGATCAATGCCATGTTTGCAATTTATAGCAGTCTACAAAATCTTATAATTTACAAGAGCTAAACCATGACAATGAACACTTTGTTACAAGAAACATGAAACAAATGAGGAAAAAAAAATATAATGAAGCATATTGATACATGACAAACAATCTATGTGAGAGTTGGTTCTTCAATTCCAAATTCAAGCTTTATTATTTGGCCTCAAATACTATAGAAAAATAGGTAAATTATAAAATAACTATTAGGAAAATACTTAAGAACCATAGGAAAATAATAGATGATTGAAAACCAACATTAAATAGAACTTATAAATATGGACAAATAATCATTTTGAGAGATAGGTAAAAGCTTTAAATTAGGACAAGACCATAGGATGCACTATCAATAGGATGTATTCTCACTTGCAATCAATTCAAGACATAGAAATGACTAAATAGAGGATTGATCTAGACCATTTTTCATTATGATACGATAATGGTTGTTAAATTTTAGATTTGAGGTCAAATTATATGTGAAATTAAGATAAATTAAGCATTAAGACTTTGCATTTACAACAAGAAAAATACATCATATAAACCCACTATAGAAATGATAAAAGAATATACCTTATTAACATTTTAGAGATTAGCTATCATACATTTCACCATAGATTTGAAGGCACATCATGCATTTTAACGATAATGAATAGTTTTTTATAGGATACCAAAAAAAAAGAATATTATAGACGAATAGGGAAATTGTAGAAGAGCTATTAGGAAAACACTTAAGAATCACATGAAAATGATAGATGATAAAAAACACACATTAAATAGAACTATAAAATATGGAGAAAAGAAGAGGAAAACTACAATATTGAATAGTTTGCTTTGCAGGTGTAAAGGAAAGAATATTATACAACATATTGACACAACACAGGAAATCTATGTAACAGTTGGCTTGTCAATTCTATATTCAAGCTACATTATTTGGCACTAAATATTATAGACAAATAGGGAAATTGTAAATGAACTATTAGAAAAACATACATACACACATATATACATATATACATATACACATATATAAATATACATATACATATACATATAATATATACATACATATATATACATACATATATATATACATGTACATATATATATGTATATATATCTATACAACTCACATAATTTGTAGCACAACAGTTTTAAAACCCTCCAATCTAATATAAAGTAGAGGCAAAGGCAATTATTTTTACAATAGTCTGCTATTGAACCAATGCAACAATGGCTCTTTTGACAATGCAACTCAATCTATATTTTTTCTCACACATTTTGAAGCATACTTTCCCATGCACATATATATATATATGCATATACATACATATATACATATATATATATACATATATACATATATACATATATACATATATATATATACATTTGCTTTGTGGGTCTGGAGGAAAGAATATCTTAAAACATATTGATACAACACAAACAATTTATGTAACAGTTTACTTGTTGTGCCATAGAAAAATGGCCCCTTGTCATTTTCATGGCCTTTTAGGTCTTGTTTCATGGTGTTTGATCTAATTTACTTTGATTTTATGTTAAAACATGGCTTGAACATGCATGTTTTGGTACTAAAATTCAAAGAATGACGTCTTGTGAAGGTGTTTTGAAGTTTTATAAAACATTTCTACATTCTTCTAGACTCTATTCAATATAATTCACCTAAAAATCACCTTTTCATCACTAAACAAGTCCTATTTTGAAGTGTTGTAAAGTATTGTAACAAGCTTTCATGCTTTTCTAGGCATATCTTCACTATTTATCCCTTTCTCATGTTTCATTTGGTCCCTTTATGCCCTTATATGTCTTAATTAAGTGTATTTTTGAATATTATCTTGACAAACAACATTAAATACAACATATTTCATGACACCCATTTTTAGGTCCTAGGTGGGACCCATTCACCATGGGTGGCGAATGAGTCCCCTTTGGCCCCAAATTCAAAAAATTTAAAATTTCCTTTTAGGTTTTTATTCAAAACACTTGATGTCAACCCATGATGAGGTATGAATGGGTAACTAAAGCACAAGATTTTATAAATAAGTGATTTTCACCTCATTTTACATCTCCTACAATCCTCCAACATTCACACCTCATATCCAAGCAATATCAAGCATTCATGAATCTTACAACATCAATTCAAGGACTTTGGAGCATCCATTGACATTACTTCAAATTTGCATCATCAAGGGTTTGGTAAGTTGATAGCAATTGCATGTTATTAGTTTATCATCCTCTTTCATTTCATTATTTCATTAAGGGTTTTATTACCAAAGTGGGGTTTGACCAAGGCAAACCCTTATATCCTAACCCTCAACACTTTTTCCCCTTTACATGTATTTGTATATGTAGATTTATCAAATCAAAAGGTTAAAAAAGATGTACATATCCCATCAAAGTCATTCAAGGTGTCTCAAGCCCTATTTCAAGCTTGGAGAGAGTCTATAGGTTGAGTTTTGCAGATTCAGATTCGATGAATCTTCAAAAATAGAATTACAGATCATAAGCCAAATAATCCTATCCAGAATTCTCTAATTTCTAGAATAGGACTCATTCACCATTGATGGTGAATCAATCACATTTCCAGGCTTGAATAGTGGTTTTTGTGGATTTGGATACCCAATTCCCTGAAATTGGTTTTGGTACTTTTTGGAAAAAATAGGACTCATTTTCCTAGAATGGAAAATTAGTCCTAGTGAGCATTTATGGTGTCTTCTACAAGTGTTTAGAGCCTCATTCCACCCTCTTCCAACTTCCAGGTACATATCTCCAATTGGGTTGCTTTATTTTACAGTTTGTTTACATTCCTAGTCAAATAGTTTGAATACACATTGTGTTTTCCAGTACTTTTACATTAGATTAGAACTATAGTCCTTAGTCTACATTTTCATTAGGTTTTCAACATTTAAATACATCCACACACACACTTCAAACCCATTTTTCCATTTCTTTTAATGAGAACATAATCATTTTTGGCCCACCTTTCTCCTTCTAGGTGGAAAACCCTAGGAGTGATAGAAAGCAAGTAGGTGCCAAAAATCAATGTTTCATTTTGGTGAACCTACTTTTTCAAATACCTTATTTTCTACTTTGGTTTCCATTAATCATCCTAGAGTTTCTTATATTTCATTTTGTACTAGTTAGCTTGCATTCTAGGGTTTCATTTTTGCATGAGTAAAAGTGCATAATAGGTTACATTTTTGCATCTTTACTCCTTCAAAAGTTTTGAAATTCTGCATTTTTCAATTAGGTCTACATCATAGCACTCAAAAACCATAAAAATCCCTCAAAAAATTCTAAATATTCTTTAAAAAGTCCATACTGGGACTCATTCGCCACCCTGTGTGAGTTAGTCCCTTCTGACCCCTGAAACTGCATTTTCTAGAACTAAAAACCCTCTTTCTAAGCTTTTGTTTGGTGCCTTAACCTACCTATATCAGCTGGTTGAGTTTCTCTAGCATGCATTTCATGATATTTTGGATAAATTAGATCATTTCATGCATTTTTCAAATTCAAATTTTGTATTTATAACATTTCATTTTCAGATTATTGCATACTATCATCAGTCAATTACTTTGTTTGAAATCTGAAAAGTTACATTTCATCCTATTTCTTTCAATTGTATTTTAATTTTGCATATATTCTCTTACATTAAAATCATTAGACATTAGTATTGTTTACATTCATGTCATTTATACTTTTGCAACTTTCATTTTTAACATTAGTTCCTAGTTCATTTAGATTAGATTCAAAAGCAACTAAAAACAAAAACAAAAACACATCAAATGATCCAATTCAAAAAATGATTCAGCTTCAAAAAACCATATCCACCAAACCTCGTAGTAGTGATGACTTGAATAGGTTATATGAAATCCTACAAGGTTTTCTCTCCCCAAGTCCATCCACTAAGGCTTGTGATGACAAACCTAAACCAATTAATGCCAATTTATCCCATGTAAACCTTTTAGTAGTGATGATTTAGACATGTTAGATGAAGCCCTATATGAATTTATCTCTTCTAAATCATCAAATAAAGCTTTTCCCCAAAATTATGCATTCATTAATAATCATGATAATAATAATTGTTCTTCTCCTGATATCTCTCCCTTTGGTGATGCAGATATCTTGATGCAAGAAGACATAATCATTGAAGATATTGAAATCCTTTCTTGTCTTCCTTCTCCTCCCCCTTGCAACAACATTATGACACACAAATTTGAAATCATTCCCACTACCTTACCAAGTCCCCTTTCAACTCACCATACCCCCTACTTGTGACAATCCTTTAGTGAATACAGATACAATCATGAACGATCATGAAAAACACATTTGTGTGGAGGATGTGATTGAGACCTATGAAAATCCTACTTCCCCCACTCAAGAAGATATTATAGGACATGCTGATGTAGATAATCATGATAATCCACCATTTTCTTCTCCTACTATTTTCTCTACACATGATGAAAATAGTTGTGTTAGAAGATATCAGTAGTGAAACTCGTGAAAACCTTATTTCTCCCTTCCTTGATCCCATCATTGGTAACCATGAAACTCCTAGTTATCATTGTATTGATACCTCTCCTATGAGTGATGAAGCTATCTTGCCAAATCCAATTATGACATGTGTTGAAGATATTAGCTATCCTCCTAGGGTCAATATTATGGCACATAAGACTGATATCTTAGTGACAATAGACAATCAAATCAAGCCTCCTATCCTCACTTTTGATACTCAAACAACTTCAACCCTTAATCATAACCCTACACAAGCTCACACTATACCTAACCTCATTCTTCCAAATCATAGTCTTCATGATTGTCCTTTCATAGCCATCAACCCACCCAACAAACCTTCACTCAACATCCATACTATCACCAACCATATTTCAAAGAAACCTTTAACCTTGTTACATCATAAATAAATACATAATAACAGTAGTTGTTGCTCCTTGCCATGTAACATTAGGGTTTTTGTATTAACTTGGAATTCTTCCTTAAGAAACCCTTAGCTCTAAATGCTTGCAAGGTTCTAATTTTCTATTGACCTATTTCCTGATGCAGGTCACATTAAAATATCTTATGTCATTAATGGTCATGGGGTAACCAGTCCCTCATGCCTAGGTCCAAGTTTCTCATTTTATATATAAGACTAAATTAAGGGCCTTTTTTGCCTTTACATCATTTGCGTTTTATGACTTAGGAACTTTTGAGCCCCTTTTCTCGTATCATCCTAGAAGGTCCCCTTCATTAGAGCAACTTGTGGGCACATGCTTAAAAGTTTTCACTTAAGTCACCTCAACCATCTCTCTTTATCACTCATCATAGATAGCTTCTGAAGTGTATGAGGAGAATCAATGATCAGTGATGAGCGGTGTTCCATTGGTTTCACTGATCACAGATACTTTGAGAGCTCTTAATATGAAATAGCAATTGGTGCTCTTGCCTCTTGCCTCTCCTTTTATTATTGAAAATTCACATATCACTAATGACTTTTGAGCCTTGAATATTGTATTAGTGATCAATGATGGCCTACGATCTTTCATTATTCTCTTCATCACTCATCATGGATGGTTATGTAATAGTAATTTTTTAAATAGTGATAAGTGATATGATGTATCTCATGTGTTTTGTGCATCGTGGATTGTTTTTGAACATCAAGTTCTGTATCAGTGATACACGATGCAATTGTCCAATGTAATCACTGGGATCTCTCATCAAGTTAATTGCTTGCAAAATGTATGAGGAGAATTAGTGATTATTGATGGCCTTGGTGCTTTTATTTTATCACTCATCATGGATTCATTCAAAGATTAAATTTCTAAAGAGCGATGAGCGATGGAGTTATTTGCTCAAGTTTCTTTCTCTAATTTGAATAAATCTTGTGTGATGTCTAAGTTTGTATCATTGATTCTCATGCAGGTGCATGTTTCTTCACCTTGCTTCATCATTGTATCGCTTGTCACTGATGAGATCCAAAGTTTGAAGAATGAATCAACAATGCACAATGGGAAGATGAACGCAAATAAGGATGGACCATAAATTTAAGGGCTGAGATTCTATTGCGTAGATGCTTGCATCGCTACTAAAACTTGTGAAGGATGAGATGTATCGACAATAGGTAACAACTATTGATTGAAAAGGAAACATGGGAGTATCCTAAGAACATCATAGAAAGTAAAGAAGAAATTAGTGGGATGAGTGGAGAATCATTGATGTGGTTTTAAAGCAAGATGATCCAACAGGTTGAAGTTTATCACAATAATACTCTCATCATTGATTGAACCCTGGAATTTGGGGCAGATCCATGATGAGTGATGGAGTGTATAAGGGACTATTCTCTTCAAAACACCAGTTTCGTGTACTTCACCGATATTAATGGAGTATGGATTAAGTTGATGATGCATGCTAATTGTCAAATCGTATATGATTAATGAATAAGGAAAAATGTGGCAGCATTTGAGGTGGCATCATTGTTTTCTAGGAACAAGTTGCTAAAGGTTGAAAAATGATGCTCGTGATTACCATGGAAAAAGTTTTAAATGCTCAAGGATTGATGACCCAGATTTAAAGCTGAGCTTCTAAGTTATCAACTCACTCACACAAGGAGTTCTTGAATCATTAATTGCTACATGATCTAAACCATCTATTTAATATAGATTGCTTGCTATTCATTTTTACCATTTTTTAGTCTACAAAGAATGAGAGGTGTAGGTTAGTGAAGAGGTGTGCGAGTGTTAATTTTCCCTGAGTTGAGAAGTGAATAGTCTTGTCCCAGGTGAGTTAGTCTTCAATTGGGTTCTCTATCATTCATGCTCTAGTTTGCCTAGGAATTCCTTTTTTGGGACTAGTTGTAATTGTCAAGGTTTGTGGGTGTACTTCCATACAAATTTGATTCATAGGCTTTTTAGTTATCATTTTATGCTCTAATTAGACTTTCTAGTTTTAACCCTTTTTTCTGTGAGATGGGAAATTTTAGTATGCCAATTCAACTAGCTAGGAGGTCTAGTTGGCTTAATGCATTTGAATGAACATTATGAGGATATTTTTGTAGCTAAGCAAGGCTTTCCAATGACTTCTGATGTTTCAAAGGGTAAGAAGAGGGTTTGTTGTCATAAGAAGAAAACATTTGTCCAGAGTACTTACAACTTAAGGATCAAGACCATTTCAAAAGAATTGGTCAAGTTTAAGGGAAAGGAGGTAGCTAAGCCTACGAAGAAAGCCAAAAAAAGAGACAAGAGTCATAAGGCCTACCTGGGAAAACACAATTCTCCCATTGTGTTCTCTAATATTCCTTTAGATGTTGGAGGAGACACTAACTTAGGATATGACAAACATCTTCACTCTCTAGTGCCATATGAAAGCTTTGATGAGGATGTGGGGATGGTTCTCTCAATTCCATCATGAACAAGGAGTGGTCAAGCATACTCGGATGTTGATGACTAAGAATAGAGTCTTTTCCTTGTTTTTGTTTTTGATGATACCACGGTCTTTGCATAGGACGCGACTTTTCAATGTGTCTATGGTTTTGGTCTTTTACTTTTCCATGCTGATGTGGAAGTCCTCTAGCTAGTATGATATAGAATCTTTTGTTTGATGTGGACGTGGTGGCAACAACTAACGATATCCTGTGCATGATTTTTATCATTTTCCTTCCCCTACTTTCAAATGATTGCATAAAACCACCTAGGGAGTTTCTCAAAATTGATTGAAATTAGGTTTTGAAATGAAATGAAATGTGATTGTAACTCAACTAGATGCTTGTTGCTCCACTATTTATAAAGGGGATTTCATGGTTGAAAGAAGAGAATTCAAAAAAAAGAGTCTAAGAAAGGTATAGGTAAAGGCTATGCTTAAAGAGTAGTATAATGTAAATAGATAAGTTGATGAATATATCAAAAGCAAGTCTATGGAATGAGTCATAATGTATGTTGATCTTAAAAATATTTTACAAAGTAATATCATTAATGAACAAAAATATTAGCTATAAGATATGTGCTCTCTAGTGTATTTTCCTCACAAATTATGAATGAAATTATTAATTATAATTTCAGTTGTCTTCTATCATTTGAACTGAATGAATGGGTTTGTTTATGTTTCAATTGATTGAGTTGATTTAATGATAAAATATGATTAGTGGTTTGTAGGAAAAAGGATATAGAATTTGGTAAGGAAGCAATGTTTTAAAATGAAACGAGTTGGATGCCAAAAATTACCATGCTAATAGTCCCCTGATTACTAATTTCAAATTGTAGTTATGTGGACAATGATTTTGGATTACCCAAAGTTTCCTCTAACTCTTCTAGGTTATTCACCTAAAAGGAGAGGAATTGGGGCCAAAATACAAATGTCTACACTCAAGATTAATGATTTTTGAATAAGCTCTCATGTTCTTCTCTTCTACTTTAAAGAAATTGCTCACAGTAATGGAGGTAGCAACTTCTTTAAAGTGGGGAGAATACATTACCATAATTCATTTACATTTTTGGTTCTTAGTGCAGCCTTGTCATTTATACAATGAATTTTTCACTTCATGGATGACATTGGGTGTGATGTCCTTCATAAGTGTGATCTATCTTAGCATATTACATTCCTCTTGGTGGCATGATGTGATGCACTACATCCTCTAAGTTGTGAATATTCTATTCTTTGATTGGTCCTCTCTTGGAGACATTATAAACAATGTTCCCTAAGTGACTGACCTTGCATGAACTTAACAAGACTCCTTTGAACATCCTTTTACAGTTTTCATTTTTACATTTTGCACCTTTTTCCACCTTGCATAACACAACTTGCATGACTGTGGTACCTTCCTTTTTGTTCATGACATTTTTCTTTATGGCACCTTGTTAAAGTTATTGGGTGGTATAACTTTAATATCGTTGAGTGGGAAGCCCACCTAGTGGCATCACTTTTCCCTATAGCCACCTTTGTGTTTGTGAGTGCATACCAACTAGCGTATGTATCTTACCTTTTGGGATTTCTCACCCTGCAGACAACTAGAAGTTCTGTGGCCCTAGAGTGAGTATATTTGGGCTCTCTCACCTGGTAGACCGCACTGAGTTTTGTCACCCTAGAGTGAGTATACATTCTCTTTTTTCCTACATTTAATCCACAACTAGTTGGATAGACAATCGAAGCTTCATCTAATTATCTCTTTCACTTGTGTGTTCCTTTGTTCTTATGTTTAGTTTGCCATGGGATCTTCATCCTGGGGGCTTGATCATCCCTCTTGATCGATGTTATTCCATCTTGCTAATGTAAGTGCATTTGAACCCTCCTTTTGATATTCATGGCTACTTTAGTGTGAGTTTCAAGCAGGTTCATCTTCTCACTTAAGTGGGGGCTAAATGTGTCATAGAAAAATGGACCCATGTCATTTCCATGACCTTTGGGGTCTTGTTTCATGATGTTTGATCTATTTTCTTAGATTTTATATTGTAACATGGCTTGAACATGCATATTTAGGTACTAAAATTCAAAGAACATCTTATGAAGGTGTTGTGAAGTGTTGTAAAACATTTCTACATTCTTCTAGACTTTATTCTTTACAATTCACCTAAAAATCACCTTTTCATCACTAAACAAGTCCTATTTTGAAGTATTGTAAAGTCTTGTAACAAAATTTCACACTTTTCTAGGCATATCTTCACTATTTATCCCTTTCTTATGTTTTATTTGGTTCCTTTATTCCCTCATATGTCTTAATTAAGTGTATTTTTGAATATAGTATCCCGACAAACAACATTAAATACAACATATTTTCCAACACCCATATTTAGGTCCTAGGTGGGACCCATTGGCCATGGGTGGCAATTGAGTCCCCCTTGGCCCCAAATTCATTTTTTTTAAAATTTACTTTTAGGTTTTTATTCAAAAACACTTTATGTCAGCTTGTGATGAGGTATGAACAGGAAACTAAGGCACAAGATTTTATAAATAAGTGATTTTCACCTCATTTTACATCTCCTACAATCCCCCAACATTCACACCTCATATCTAGGAAATCTCAAGCATTCAAGCATCTTACAACATCAATTCAAGAACTATTCAAGCACTTTGGAGCATACATTGACATTACTTCAGATTTGCATCATCAATGGTTTGGTAAGTTTATAGCAATTACAAGTTATTAGTTTATCATCCTCCTTCATTTCATTATTTCACTAAGGGTTTGATTACCAAAGTGGGGTTTGACCAAGGAAAACCCCTATATCCTAAACCTCAACACTTTTTCCCCTTTGCATGTGTTTGTGTATGCATATTTATCAAATGGAAAAGTGAGAAAAGGTGTACATATCCCATCAAAGTCACTCAAGGTGTCTCAAGCCTTATTTCAAGCTTGGAGAGAGTCTACAGGTTGAGTTTTGTAGATTTAGATATGGGGAATCTTTAGAAACAGAATTGCATATCATAAGCCATAGAATCTTGTCCAAAATTATCTATTTTCCAGAAGAGTACTCATTCATAATTGATGGTGAATCTGTCCCATTTCTAGGATTGAACAATGATTTTTGTAGATTTGGATACCCAATTACCTAAAATTGGTTCCAACACTTTTTGGCAAAACCAAGACTCATTCACCCAGAATGGTGAATCAATCCCAGTGAGCATTTTTGGTGTCTTCTACAATTTTTTAGAGCCTCATTCCACCCTCTTCCAACTTCCAGGTACATATTCCCAATTGGGTTGCTTTATGTTACAGTTTGTTTACATTCCTAGTCAAATAGTTTGAATACACATTATGTTTTCTAGCACTTTTACATTAGATTAGAATTACATTCCTTAGTCTACATTTTCATTAGGTTTTCAGCATTTAAATACATCCACACACACACTTCACACTCCTTTTTCCATTTCTTTTAATTTGAACATAAGCATTTTTGGCCCACCTTTCTCCTTCTAGGTGGAAAACCCTAGGAGTGATAGAAAGCAAGTAGGTGCCAAAAATCTATGTTTTACTTGTTAATTCTAAATTTAAGCCACATTATCTGGCACTAAATATTATAGAGAAATAAGGAAATTGTAAAATAACTACTAGAAAAATATACATACATATACATGTATACATATATACATATATATATACACATATATACATACACACACATATATATACATCCTCCATCTAAAAGAACTTCAATTTTTTGATTACATATGCATATATACATATACATATACATATAAATATAGAAGACACAAACTTTGATAATAAACAATTTGTTATTGGGAATAGAAAAAAAGAATATCATGAAGAACATTTTATTTTGGGGAACTTCAAATAGTTGTGGAAAAAGGAATACCATGAAAAATATTGATATAAGATATATTTCATGTTCAATCTAGACAAAATAACCATGACAATTAATAGTTTGTTATAAGGAGCTTCAAACAGATGAAGAAAAAAGAAATTCATGAAACAAATTGTTACAAGACAAGCAACCTATGTAACAATTGTAAGAGGTGTTACAATAAAACTTAAGAATCAAACGTAAATGAAAGTTGGATGAAAACTGACATTAAATAGAACTCATAAGCCCAATGGGTAGCAATAATCTTTGCAAAATGGGTATAATGCCACAGACTTAATTGAAAATTTAAGCTACATTACCTGGCACTAAATGAAGAATAGTTTGCTATGGTGAACTTCAAATAGATGAGGAAAAAGGAATATCATGAAACATATTGATACAAGACATATAACACCTTGGAAATTAATATTTTTTTATAAGGAGTTTCAAACAGATGAGGAAAATAGAATATCATAAATAGAATATGGAGAATAGAGGATGAAAAGTATGATAATCAATAGTTATAGGGAACTCAAAGAAAGAATATCATGAAGAATAGTTTGTAACGGGGAACTTCAAATAGATAAGAAAAGAAAATATCATGAAACATATTGATACAAGACAAATGAACAAAAAGCCACATTAAATAGAACTCCTAAAGCCAATAGGTAGCAATAATCAGTGCAAAATGGGTATAATGCCATAGACTTCATTGAAAATTTGAGCTACATTACCTAGCACTAAATATCATAAACAAATAGAAAATTGTAAAGAGCTATTAGAATAACACTTAACAGCCACTAAACTAATTTTATCTCCAATATTTTTATGCTTTCATACTAACACTCTGCATATATATATATATATATATATATATATATATATATATATATATATATATATATATATATATATGCAATTACTCCTATGTCTGTCTACAATTGCTCCTATGTTAATGGCTATAACACTAAAGATGCACAAAGATAACTAAAACAATAAACCAAATGAAAGAAAGGATATTTAACTACAATTGCTTCTATGGTAATGGGTATAATTCCAAATATGCATAGAGATAACTACAAACAATAAAGGAAGGTTGGAAAAATTATTAACCCTAACCATATTTTTTATGAAAGAAAGAATATTTAACTACCTATTCCATCCAAACAAAATAACCATGGTACTTAACAATTTCTTATAAGGAGCTTCAAACAAATGAGGAAAAAATAAATTCATCAAACATATTGGTACAAGACAAGCAATTTATGTAACAATTGTAAGAGGTGTTAGAATAACACTTAAGAATCAGTCTATGTAAATGATATAGATGAATGGAAACCCACATTAAATAGAACTCATAAGGCCAATGGGTAGAAATAATCTCTACAAAATGGGTATAATGCCACAAACTTAATTGAAAAATTGAACTACATTACCTGACACTAAATGAAGAACAATTTGTTATGGAGAAATTCAAACAAATGAGGAAAAAAGAATATCATGAAACATATTGATACAAGACATATAACACGTTCCATCCAAACAAGATAATCTTGACAATTAATAGTTTGTTATAAGGAGCTTAAAATAGATGAGGAAAAAAGAATATCATAAATAATTACTCCTATGATAATGGGTATAACACCAAATATGCACAAAGATAAGTACAAACAATAAACAAGGGGCGAAAAAATTACTATCCCTAACCATATTTTTTGATGAAAGAAAGAAGATCTAATTGCAATTTCTCCATCCAACAGATCCATAATCTCTTTGAAGTCTCCAAAATGGGTATAACACCAAAGATACAAATATATAACAAGAAGACATGAACAATAAATTAATCATTTATGCAAAATACTCATGTAAAATGACTTATAGATTTCAGAGAATAAGAGTTTTGAAACCCTCTAATCTACCATTAAACAGAACCAAAGCCAATGATTTTTACAATAGTCTGCAATCAAACCAACCACGAAGCCGAAGGCGATGATTTTTACAATACTCTGCTCTCAAACCAACACCACAATGGCTCTTTTGACAATGCAACTTAATCAATATTACATTTACTTTGTCCATTACCATTGTACAAACAACGACAGGATGCATTAACCCTCACGTGAGCAAACACTTACCATTCTGCTTTTGCACATCGAGGTAACCAACTCCACCACTGCCAACCCACATGATTAGCAAGCTATATGTCATCATAAAAAACCCTAGGAAAGTTGTCGCCCACTGGTAGATCTCTAGTGCCGACAAATCCTATTCTGGTGCAGAAGCACCTTACTCACTAGATTCCTTTAATTGGAAAATTTGTAAAAATTGAACTTTCAATTGTAAAAGCATTGTAATAGGTCATGATAAGTCATATGTGATGTATTTCAAAGTCTCAAATAGGTCTTAGGTGGTCAAAATATTGGAAAAAGAAAAACTTGCTAAAGTTGTCAATAAAGCAAAAAATACAAAAAGAGCAGAAAAGTAGGAAGATCAAGAGTCAAGTAGGAAAAATAATGGTTGTGGTTAGTGAAAGAGTTGAAAAGGTAGTTATTGGTTTGGAAATATCTATAAAATAATTTTTGAGGTGAGGAAGAGATCATATTTTTTATTCTTGAAGATTTATTATCAAATAACGTACCCTATTTTTGAATTTCAGTGTTTATTTCCATTGTCCATTAGTTTGTACATTTTGCACAGAGTTTTAGGACCCCAAATATCATTGATTCAAGTAGTGTAGAGGATTATCTTTCATTTAAATATATTTTGAAGGAGATATATTGAATATAACATTTGTTAGAGCCTATTTATAGTAGTTCGGTCTGCAACCAAATATTTGGGTTTTGAGAGTCCTTTAAGGAAATATTCCTCCATCCCATCAAATTTAGGTTACTTGGTCGATAAGATGGGTTGAGTAGAGTCTATTTTTTATGTGTATGTTTTGTTTAAGTTGAATAATGCAGGGGAAGACAAGAATTCAAAGATAAAGATGCTGCCCCATAGAAAAATAAGAAATTTCCTTCATGAAATGGTGGTTCAAAGTGAGAAACAGTTGGATATGCATTCAAAGAGGATGGTAAATGATTTAATGTGTATTTGAAAACAAAACACAACATGTTTGAAGCATTTTCTTGAAGGTTTGAAGTTTGGAAAGTCAATTTACTATAAACCCTCATTCTTTATGTAATGTTAAGCCTACAATTAAGGGTTTTATAATATGATGTAATAATTGGTCTTTTAGTGCCTAGAAGTTGGTGAAATGTACATTTTGTAACCTGGTTTAATGCTTCCCAGGGTCATTTGGTAGTTTCAAGTTGATTTGATGGTGGTTCCTTTGTAATTTTGGACTAATTGAGTGTAATTTCCAATGTTACAGTCATGATTTTAGATAATCTCTCAAAACAAGAAGTATTCTAAGGCAGATTTGAAGTTATTTTGCAAGTACAATCAAATTCGATACAATATGTTTCCAAGGGACTTGGAAATTTTTTGTTGGTTGGTTGTATGGTGCAGGAGCACATTGCTCACTAAATGCCTTTAATTGGAAAATTTATAAAAAATGAACTTTCAATTGTAAAAGAATTGTAATAGGTCATAAGAGGCCATATGTGATGTATTTCAAAGTCTTAAATAGGTCTCAGGTGGTCAAAATTTTGGAAAAAGAAAAACTTGCAAAAATTGCTAAAGTTGTCAATAAAGCAAAAAATGCAAAAAGAGAAGAAAAGTAGGAGGATTAAGAGTCAAGTAGGAAAAAGAATGGTTGTGGTCAATGAAAGAAGTTGAAAAGGTAGTTATTGGTGGGGAAAAATCTATAAAATAATTTGTGAGGTAAGCAAGAGATCAGATTTTGTATTCTTGAAGATTTATTATCAAATAAAGTACCCTATTTTTGAATTTTAGTGTTTCTTTCCATTGTCCATTAGTTTGTATGTTTTGCACAAAGGTTTAAGAACCTAAATCTCATTGATTCAAGTAGTGCAGAGGGGTTTTGAGAGTCCTTAAAGGAATTATTCCTCCATCCCATATAATATAGGTTACTTGGTAGATGTGATGGGTTGAGTAGAGTATATTTATTATTTTTATGTTGTGTTTAAGTTGAATAATGCAGGGGAAGACAAGAATTCAAAGATAAAGATGCTGCCCCACAGAAAAATAAGAAATTTCCTTCATGAAATGGTGGTTCAAAGTGATGAACAGTTGGATACGCATTCAAAGAGGATGGTAAATGGTTTAATGTGTATGTGGAGACCAAAAATAACACAGTTGAAGCATTTTCTTGAAGGTTTGAAGTTTGGAAAGTCAATTTATTGTAAACCCTCATTCTTTTCGTAATGTTAAGCCTACAATTAATGGTTTTATAATATGACACAATAATGGGTCTTTCAGTGCCTAGAAGTTGGTGAATTGTAAGTTTGGTAACTTGGTTTAATGTTTTCCAAGGTTGTTTGGTAGTTTCAAGTTGATCTAATGGTGGTTTCTTTGTAATTTTGGGCTAATTAAGTGTAATTTCTAGTGTTAGAGTCATGATTTTAGATAATCTCTCAAAACAACCTCTATAAAGGTTTTGATATGTTAAATTTGATCAAAATGCGTCTCTGATTGTGTATTGGGATTGCAAAGATAATAAAATACTGAATAGTAATCACCCGTTTTGATGGTTTGTTGACCTACTAGAAGAATGGAGTGTTGATTCCTTAAAAGATGTGAATCTGGAAAAATAGTGAAAGGGTTGATTGATTTTTTTGAAAAATATTTAAAAGATGTTGGAAAATATTCCTCAAGGCTTGGTAGAAGTTAGAAAGGACAACTTGTGGAATTTGTTGTTTTGGACAAAGTTGACTTCTTGTTGAAAATAATCATATGACTGCAAGAATTAGAGATACAAATGGATTAGTGGTTTGTGAGTGAGTATTTGATTTATTTCAGCCAAGAACATGTTGTTTATAGTGTCTTGGATGTCTAGATAAGGGTTGGTAGCAGGAATGCTTGATTTGTTGTTATTTTTCCATGTAAGTTGCATTGAAGAGTGGATTAGTGAATCGGGGAAGAATTGATTGGTTCAGTGTTCCAAATCAAGAATTTGCTTAATTTTAGTCATTATGATGATGGTTAAGTTATATTTGAATTCTGATAAAGGTCTGGATTGATGAAGTGGTGATTTGGTTTATTGGTGCCTTGTGATTTTCAAGTGAAATGATGTGATTTTGAGGAAAAGATAAAGGAATTTTGGGTGATTGTTCAATTTGATCTTCTCAATTGAGTTTGGGTCTTGAGAACCCTAGATGATTGGTGTTTTTGGTAGATGCCCTTACATCATATTCATAGTTGGGTTGACGAAAATCCTGGTGGAAACTTCAAACAAATAGTCTATAGGCTAATAACCTTACTAAATAATATCTTATTTTGCTTAATAATTATATAATTTTATTTCTTTTAAATTATATTTATCCTTATTTCTTACATATGTCATTTATTGATAATTTTATCACAAATAATTTAAGATCAATGAATTTTTTTAATAAATATTAAATTGAAAAATATTAAATAAACATTTGATTGCAATATTTAAATTTAAAAAACATATAATTTTCTCTTTCTATAACTCACTCAAAATGGATCACAAGAAACCAAAAAATGAAATATACCTTTTCAATCAAAATATTCAATTTCCATAAAAAATTGTAGTATTCACAATGGTTGAGAAGATATGAGGAGATAAAGCACTTTTACTCAAATCAAAGCCTTAGTACAAGATTTTAATATAGTATATAAAGAAAACACTATACAGTGGAACATGGAGTAGACTATTGAGTATCTAAGAAATCCATTTTAAGGAGGAAACCTCCAAAATTATATAGTTTCCAATGTGATGATATGAGAGAGCCTAGCTCATTTTTGTTTATAAAAATATTTAGGTTGATTTAGACCCTTCTCTTCTAATAAAGTCGAGCTAAAGGAATAACTATGAATAGATGAAAACACAATTATTATGTGTCATATGTTGGCCCAAACATATCCATACACACTATAGGCTAAGGGTGTAGCCTATTATTGGGTCATTCGTTGCCATTTAATGCAATTGTATTTTTGACCATATAAAGAATGTAAATCTACCTTAAATTATTATATTAGTAGTTACATCATAGGAATTGCATTATTTGTACATGACATTATTTATCGTTAAAAAGGGCTTAGTTATAATTGATGAATTTGACAAACTTCCTTATATTTTATAGTAGGTACTAAGATGCTTTTCACCAAAAATATTTTTTCAAAAATGTGTTAAAGATATTAATAGAAGACAAATACATGTTAAGTTTACTAGATCATATGGTATAATTGTGCTCCTATATTAGACCATAGTCATGACCTAGTCCAATATTAGAATAATCTACATCATAAGTTTATTGTATACTCCATAATGTCAATTCATTATGAGATTCACAATTCTATTCACTATTAGTAGTCAGACAACATAGGGGAGAGGGGCCTATAGTGGAGCACCCTAATTTCACGTTTCTCAAAATCCTACGTGGAAATTTCAAATCACTCCCAATTATGTACAACAATTTATTTGACAACTCATGTGCTTCTATATTTCGTTTTAGGGCCACATCATCAAATATGGTGATGCCACATCAACATGTTTTTTGTTGAGGTGTCCAAAAAGGCCCAAAAAAAAGGTGAGACTGATAGTGGTGCACTAAGTCATGTTTTATTGGTGCGCTTATGTGGTATCACATGATTTGTCACTTTGCATACTTTATGGATAAAAATTGTTTTGCAATTGGATATTAAAGTGCTCCACTATGGGGTGCACTGAGGACTACTTTTATCCCCACTATTAGACCCAACTCCATTATGGGCCTCTCTCCCCTAGTCTTCGTTGTTGACAATATAAAAATCAACAAAAACAACGAATTTTAATCCTCTTATTATCATTTTCACATTTTTCTATAATCTAACCAATTTTCATTTGATTGTGTTATTTTACAGTCATTTATTTAAATAGTCAAGTTAACCATATGATATGTTTTACTTCTCTACCTTATAGTAGTCAATGAATTAACCTTTTTGAATTAGAAAATTAATTTAAAATAAACCTAGTAAATACTATCTTATTTTGCTTAATAATTATATTATTTTATTTTATTTTAAATCACATTTATCCTTATTTCTTACATAAATCATTTATTGATAATTTTATCACAAATAATTTAACATCAATAAATTTTTTTAATAAATATTAAATGAACATTTGACTGCAATATTTAAATTTAAAAAACAGATAGTTTTCTATTTCTATATTTTCACATTTGACTAGCCATATGTTTAACATTAAATACAAAATATTAAAATACTATCTGATAATAACAAAAAAAAACCAAACTGTGGCGCAGCAGTAAGCTGCGAAGCCTCCGTCCTAGGAGGTCCTAAATTCAAATCTGCATATCTCAATATAAAAAAAAAAAAAAAAAAAAAAAACCAAACAATTTCTTATTCACGCGATTTATTGTTTTATATGAGCTCTAATATCATACCACAAGACTATCAGAAGCTTAAGTATCCTATGGATCGTAGAGTTTGCCACCACAGCTGCACTTCCATTCGTCAGGTTTATACTGATCTTCTTGTGGGATAACAGGCCCAACAGTGGGCTTTTGGGCAGGTGGAACAGTAACTAACACGGCCGTACATGGAGTGCAACCTTGACATCTGTTGTTACAGTTTGGAGGTGAAGATTGAGCTTCTGCAGATTGAGCTATTATAATCATAATCTAAAGCACGGCCACAAAGGCCATCGGAGCCATGGATTTCATGCCCATTTTAATAAGTTGTTTATTTGTCTCCAACTCAACTATGGAGAAGCAAACATTTTTGTGCATTTTATAAATGTATTTCCACTTCGATGACAAAGCAATCCAGAGAAAAAAGGATCTTAAGGATCTTCACTTCGAGAGAAAAAAAGAATCTTCGCTTCCACGAATGCTTTTTCGTAGCACCATATCAGGAGGAATTAGTAATCTTGTATAACAGTTCCTCTTGCAATCCGGAACATTCTAATTACACATTGAACTTCCTTTAATGCTTAGAATTAATGCTCTTCCCGTTATTCTTTCCTTTTCAAAGAAAAAATATATAGAAACAATACTTGAATGATCCTTCCTCTTCTCACGAGGAGTTGTCTCTTCACCTTCTTTTGCATGGTCCATTTTCATCACTTTCTTTATTAGGGACTTAATTAGATTTAAAACCATAAAATATATTTTTTCACATAAGCAAGTACCCATACCAATACCTAAGAGTATTAGGTACCAATTTTCAAAATGATAATAATAAAGGAGACTTTTAATACCACTCCCTCTCATTCAGAATTAAAAGTTAGCATTATACTTCTAGACAAATTAAACATAAGGAGCCCTATAAGTCTTCGTCTAGGTGTAATAAGGATATGGACAATGATGGTTATCATGGCTAACGTCCAATGTTTTCATTCTCTTAAATTAAATATTCATTCTATATATATTGCCAAAATACAATCCATTTAATCTTGACAATTACACTAGCATTAATAATTTGAATAATCCAAACCAAGTGCACACCTATTCTTACAAATTTTATATAATAATAATATTTCAAATAATTCTTTTATAATTTTAACATAATATAAATAGCATCCTACCATGATAACAAGTGAATAAAATAATCAATAAATTATAATCTACAAAGATAAACTAAATAAAAATATTTATAAGAAAAACCCAAATCATACTATAAAATATGCTTAATTATAGTGTCACTAGGAATAAAATAAGTAGTCCTTACACACCTATCTTCCAATGAAGAAAAAAGTATGTCTAAAGTCCCACCAAATCTACACTCTAATGTTGCTTCATCATTAATTATATATTTTCACCTGACTCAATATTGATGAAATAATTGTTGCAAGGTGTGACGCTTGGTCTCCTCTTCCTGTGGTAGGCACAGTCCAGTGTGATGCTTGGGTTTGTGACATGGTCTAACTGCCTCTTTTGGATCTTAACTGAAGCTTGTATCGAGCATTGACAGGTCAATATTTTGGTGCAATGACAAGGCCAACAATTGGTATCAGAGCTGGTCACAGGTTCAAACCTCGCGCTTGCGCTAGGGGGAATTGTTGCAAGGTGTGACCCTTGGTCTCCTTTTTCTTGTGGTAGGCGTAGTCCACCATGGAACTTGGGTTTGTGACATGGTCTAACTACCTCTTTTGGATCTTAACTAAAGCTTGTATCGAGCATTGACAAGTTGATCTTTTGGTGCAATGACAAGGTCAACAATAATTGCATATTAAGGTTTGGCTTAAATCTAAAAACTCAAAGAACTAACTCTCATTGGCTATTTTAGATCTTTTGAAAATATAAAAAAATAGAAATGATTTTCAAAATTGTAGCATGCCTTGTTGATACATGAAAACCACCAAAATCACAATAACTCATTCAAAATGAATCACAAAAAGCCAAAAAAATTAATATAGCTTTTCAAACAAAATACTCAACTTCCATAATAAAATTGTAGTAGTATTCACAATGCTTGGGAAGATATGAGGAGATAATGCACTTTTACCCAAATCAAATCCTTAGTACAACTTTTGATTATTTTAATATACTATTTAACTAGCCATGTAACTCAAAACACTATATAATGGAACATGGAGTACACTATTGAGTATCTAAGAAAGCCACTTTGAGGAGGTAACCTCAAAAACTATATAATAAACACAAAGTTTCCAATGTGATGATATGAGAGAACATAGCTCATTCTTATTTATAAAAATATTTAGGTGGAATTTGACCCTTCTCTTCTAATAAAGTCAAGCTAAAGGAATAACTATAAATAGATTAAAACCCAATTATCATGTGTCATTTATTGTTCCAAACATATCCATACACACTATAAGCAAAGGGTGTAGCCTATTACTAGATCATTAGTTGTCATTGAATGCATTATGTATTTTTTATCGTATTTATTTAAATTCTCAAGTTAACCATATGATATGTTTTACTTCTCTATGTTATAATAGTCAATGGATTAGCCTCTTTGAATTAGAAAAATAATTTAAAATAAATTTATTAAATAATATCTTATTTTGCTTATAATTATATTATTTCATTTTATTTAAAATCAAATTTATCCTTATTTCATGCATAAATCATTTATTGATAATTTTATCACAAATAATTTAACATCAATAATTTTTTAATACATATTAAATAAACATTTGACTACAATATTTATATCTTTTAAATTCCTTATTAAAATATCCACAATTAATTTCTAAATATAAATTTTCAAACCTTATATCCGAAGAAATAATTTTCTCTTTCTATCTTTTCACATTTGACTAGCTATATGTTTAACACTAAATACAAAATATTAGAATATTATTTGATAATAACATAAAAAAAAAATTATTATTCATACAATTTTATGATGTAGAATAGACTTAAATGATAGCCCAACAAAAGTATTTTTTGGAGTTCACAAATTTCAATTTTGACACTACCAATCTAAACCATTAATTTAACCTATCACCCATTCTTTACAAAGCTTGACAATTTATTGTTTTATATCAGCTCTAATATCATACCACAGACTATCAAAAGCTTTAAACTGTATCCTATGTATTTTAGATTTTTCTGCTACATCTACACATCCATCTTTGAGGATATAACTATAGTGTAGAAAAATGTATCCCTCTACATTTTAAAATATTTTTGGGCCCTTGAGGACTAAATGGACTTACATGTTCCTTATTTAGGGTGTTGTAAAGTATTGTATTATTTTTTCACACTATTACAAGGTTTTCATTAATTAATTGGACTTCTTTATGCCTTATTTGGCCTTATTTTGCATCCACAAGCCTTCATTAATGCATCTTTCTATGGATAATCTTGACACATATGTAATGACCAATCATAAATTAATGTTTTTGGATTATATGGCTCATATTTAGTGATCTAGGACTCATACACCACTTTGGGTGTATAGGTCCCACCTAAGTTTTGGGGCCTCAATCTTGATTTCACATAAATCTAAATTCTTCTTGAAAAATGTGTCATATAGCCTAGCCAAAGGGGACTCATAAACCACTTCTAGTGTATTATTCTTGTTTGGCTTATACCTAATTTAAATTCAAATTCTTGGCAAGATTTTATCCCGCCAGATTTGTTGTTGGCTTGTAGTTTTGTAATTTTAGGAAATTTTCCATAAACAAGTATAAATACGAGGTTATTTCACTCATTTTCACATAACAAGCAATCAAGTGACTTAACCTTTCAATTATTCATACATTCTAGCAAACTAGAGTTTACAAGAGTATTCAAGAGCTAATTATCAAGCATTTTGGAGCATTATTCAACTATCAAGAATCACATCAAATTCATCCTTCATCATGTTTGTTTTTCAGCTAACACTTATGATGTAGGGTTTTGTGATGAACAAGAAAGCATTCAAGTCAAGATATATCACATTGAAGCATGACTCAAGATCTACATCCATTGTTTCCATCTCATACGTGTTTGCAGTACTTTATTTCTAGGGTTTGGTAAGTTGTAACATTACAGTTTGTTCATTCATCATTCATTCTTTAATTTGATTTCACTATAAGGTTTGATTAGCAAAATGGGATTTGACCAAGGAAAACCACTATCCATTAATAAAACAACATTTTCCCCCCTTTTTAGTGTGTGATTTACAGGGTTAGGATGAAGACACATTAAAGTGCAAGGTTGGAAAGAAGTTGGAAAGTGTGCAAATTTTTCAAAGTTGTCACCTTGTTTAGAAGATCACCAAAAGACACCTATAGAACAAAATTCAACAATTCATACTTGAAAACTAGATTGAGAAGATAAAGTAGAGATTGAAGGGTAGATTCAGATCTTGATTCTTCAAAGAAGCAAATCAGGACTAATATGCCACTTCTAGCATATGATTCCTTGTACAAGAGAATTTCCATATTTTAGG
Organism: Sequoia sempervirens; assembly: GCA_007258455.2. Classification (NCBI taxonomy): domain Eukaryota; kingdom Viridiplantae; phylum Streptophyta; class Pinopsida; order Cupressales; family Cupressaceae; genus Sequoia; species Sequoia sempervirens. The sequence continues at coordinate 807,316,847 of VDFB02281492.1, forward strand.
AGTTCAAGATTGAACACTACTAGATTTTTGTTCCTGCCCAGAAACCCAAATCTCTGACTAAATCATCTAGCCTAGTGTATGAGTCCCAATGTGCTTTAAATTCAACATGCTCAACATTCTATGTCCTCATTCAAGTTGCTATAGGTTTCTAGGTGCCCCTCTATGTGTTTCTACTTTTCCATTATGTTTTGCACCCATTTCTAGGTCATTTATTTGAGTTTTGCATATTATTAGGTTTTTACATTAGGTTTTGCATATTCCTTATCTTTCCAATCCCTAACTTGGTGGTCAATCCTATTTA